>CAWUFW010003798.1:1200000-1717568 GCA_963921515.1 Calotriton arnoldi | reverse complement strand
TGTTGTGATCAACGGTTGAAGAAGACACCCTTTACTTAGCATTAGCAATAGCATAAGCAGCGGGAGTTGAGTAACTAATGGCCTCTTCTATCTGACTTCAACTCAGCTGGGAAAGTTTTATGAAGAAGACTAAGAGTCAGACGACCTTGATGGATGGGTTGAACGAAAAGAGAAAGAAGGATGGAAGGAGGAAGGGCGGGTGACATGTAATATATGGCTGGCAGAGAAGTATGGATGGGTAAAGGAAGAGGGCCCGGGATGCATAGGTAGCTGATAGGATGCATTGGTGGTTGAAGGATGGGAGAAAGGTGAAAGAAAGGATGCCTGCCTGAGTGGGTGGGTGAAACTGTATGGGTGATAGGAATCCTCCGGGGGTTTGATGGGTCAAACACAAAGGCAAGCAAGGACGCATAGGTGGTGGTTTCAAAATAAAAATTACAAATGTAGGTTGTTAGTGAAAGGTTTGTTGAGAGATTAAGAAGAATGATAGCCATGTTTACTTTGAATGGATGGATGCCTGGATGGTATTCAATCATAGCATAGGTGGAGACTGTCACTGGATGAAGAGAATGTAAAAGAAAAATAAACCGTGCCAGAGTAGCAAAGCCAAGGGTGAAGATGAGAATAAGATTAGAATTTAAAAAAATAATGCTAGAAGAGCAATGCAATGATAAATGGAAAAATAGCTGGGAAGAAACAAGGACTGTTTTTCTTGAAGGTTTTATTTCAGAATACTCACAACATATATATTGTGTATGTATGTACCCATACCCACCCATTATCAATCGCCTCCCTCCGACTCCGAGGCCCACTCTCTACCTATGTCATTTCGACCGTGTCAGCCATGGGTGGCCTATCGGCTGCATGGTTACACAATCAATCATAGTACCTCAAGTCGTCTCATATACAATCATTCATATCAGATATCATCTGCCTTGTTGTAGTAGTCAGGGTGAAAGTGAAATTGAGCAGTTGCCATTGATGTAACAGAGTATGGCCATAATAGAAAAATAAGATAATTGTGTAGTTGTAGACTACATCTGCCCTACCAGCAGACAGTAGTAAATAACCTGAGTCTGCGACACAAGTATGTCTGTCTAGGGCGCAAGCTGACTGAGCTGGCATGCCTACAAGGTTCATTTAGCTAAACAAGAGAGAGAAGAAGACTTGTCTACTCCATAGTACCTAGTAATGTCTGAAACTCCCACAAATGTTAGAGGCTGAGAAAGTAGGAGGATACCACAAATGTTATGTACTGTGCTTGCTAGTGCTACTGTGCCACTATAATTTCATGTGTATAATTCAGATTTTCCACAGCTATGGTGGGTAGAAAATCATGATTTTATTAAAGACACAGAGGCTGCTATTATGCATATCTCTTTAATTGCCAACTCACAGCAGCAACTACAAAACAATGAAAAAGAACTTAGAATAGTAAACTTAACATTCTAATGTCTTTTTAATCCTGTGTGTGTCTGCCATCTTCCTTCTTTATGCTGCGAACATGCTTGAAAGTTCGAACCATGAATAAAACTGTTACTAAAAAAGGTCGAACTTAGAGTCCCAAAGATCCTTTTCTTTCTTCAAAATTGCTTCTTGTACTCTCGTCCTGAAAAGAACCATAAACAACATATTAATGGGTGGGGATCCAAAAGGGATGGATAATATCAGCCTCCGTGTCTTTAATAATAATCATGATTTTCTACCCACCCAGCTGTGGAAAATCTGAATTTTATGGCAAGGCACAGAGGCCAATATTATGATTGTTTAAAGCCTTGCCATAATATTCCCTACTGGACAATCCACAGGCTTAAAGTAAAAATATTTGAACACGGAATCAGATGACCAATCAGCCGCAGCTAAGATTCCTGCTAAACCTCCACCCAAAAGCAGAGCTTTAGAAGCCATAGCCCCCTAGCAGAATGGGCACCAAATTTAATCAGATCTATCCCCGCTTTTCTCATGACCTCTTTGACCCAGCGTGCCAAGGTAGGTGCGGAGACCGCCTTGTGTGGGGTTCTGTAAGAAATTATCAATTGTGAATCCGTATTGCATCTCAAACATTCTGTCCTTCTCTCATACTCGCGTAAACATCTCACCACACACAGCTTCCTACATTCATCAAAGCTAGGGTAAAATATAGTTTAAGACATTGTTTTAGTTCTCTTAGAGATACTGAAACAAACCCCTTCTGGAAGAACCCTACGCCCTGTAATCTCTAATGCTCTTACGTCTGAAACCCTTCTGAAAGAAATCAGACATAACCACATAACCAACTTCAAAGAAAGAGCCCATAGATCCAAAAACTCGTTCTCGCTCCAACTCATTAATTCCTTCAAAACAATATCCACATCCCAAAGGGATGAATACTTAGCTCCCGGCGGTGCGTTAATTCTTACACTCCGCAAGAGCCTCCTAACCACATCATGTTGACCTATTGATAAGCTATCTACCAAGTCATGACCTGCCGAAATAGCTGACCTGCTAATGTTAACAGTACTGTAAGATTTCCCATCAAGAAAAACGTCAGTCAAGTAAATAACTACTTCCACCTTAGGTGCTGATACCTGATCCAGACTCCTCGAAGTACACCAACAAACCCATCTTCTCCAGGCCAACCTGAATGCCTTTAATGTCCCTGGAGCCCATGACTCCTTAATGAGCTTTGAAGCTTCCGATGATAAGTCTGACATTTGCCAGGCTCTCCCGAAACCAACCAAGCCATTAACCTTAAATGTCCCTGAAGAACCAATTCGTGAAATTCTCCTGAAGCGTTTGTCAACAACTCTGGGATATTCGGAAGAAGTACCGGGTCGGCATCCAAGATTTCCATAACATCCGAATACCAAATGTGGGAGGTCCAATACGAGGCTATAAACACTATCTCTGCCTTTTCCTTTTTTACTTTCAATAAAACTCTCTGAATCAGAGCAAAAGGAGGGAACGCATAGCACCAAGACCTGCCCCAAACTTGCAGAAAAGCTTCCAATGCCACCGCAGCTGGGTCCGGCCTCCAACTGTAAAATCTGGGAGTCGGAGCATTTACTCTGTTTGCAAAAAGGCCCACCACCAGTGGGCCCCACTTCTTGTCTAACAACAAGAACACTTCCCTGTTCAGTCTCCAATCGCTGAAATCCTTCAGCTGCCTTGAGTTCCAATCCGCAATGATATTGCTCACCCCCAGTAAGTATTGAGCTTGAATCATGTTTCTGCTCAGACAGAAATGCCAAAATTCCTGTGCCAAATCCGCTAAAGCTTTCGAACGTAGAACCCCCAATTTGTTCACGTATCTCACTGCAGAAATGTTGTCCATCCTTAAGAGAACACAACATTTTGCCTGATCCCTGACAAAGCTCCTTACCGTAAAAGAACCTGCCAACAACTCTAAGTAGTTGTTATGCATCTTTCTCTCCTGACCTGTCCACTTCCCTCCTGTAGTCAATGAACCACGTCTGGCTCCCCAGCCCTGAAGGCTGGCATCCAATTCTACTACAATGTCCGGGGTTGGTCCAAAGATTACCCTTCCATTCCACGCCTCGAGATTCTCCAACCATCACGCTAGTTCCTCCTGCGCCTCCGAATCTATCTGAACTCTTTGTGAGTAACACACCCCTTTGTGTAAATACAAAGACTTTAGCCACTGAAGTGCTCGATAATGTAAGGGAGCTGGAAAAACTACTTGAATGGAGGCTGAAAGAAGTCCTAGAACTCTCGCTACCTAGCTCAAGGTCACCCATTTGCTTACTAACATTCTTCGCACTTCCCTGCAAATTTTCCTCACCATCTCCATCGGTAATCTCAACACACTGTCCAATGTCCAAATCTGGAAGCCCAGGAAAATAGTCTCCTGGCTGGGTACCAAACACAACTTCTTTCTGTTTACTGCAAATCCCAAATCCTCTATCACACAAACTGCCAAAGTTGTGTGATCCAGAGCCAGTTCCCTGGTCTCTGACATAATAAGGATATTGTCTAAGTAAATTATCAACCTTACTCGCCTCGAGCATAACCATGCTGCTATCGGTCGCATCACTATTGTAAAACACCAAGGGAAATTCTAAAAGGTTTCTCTGCTCGACACAGACCGGAATAGTCAAATAAGCATCCTTTAAGTTGAGGCGAGTCAGCCAATCTCCTTTTCTTAAAGGTCTCTCAACATGTGAACACCCTCCATTTTGAAATGATTGTATTCCACCCATTTGTTTAGAACTTTCAGATTTATCACTGTCCTCATGGTCTTGTCCTACTTCTCCACGAGAAAAAGATTGCTTACAAACCCAACATAGGAAATGTCTGCTTCCTCTATGGCACCCTTCTTTTCCAACTCTTGAACCTCCTGACTTACCATATTCTCTTGCTCTTTTGCAAGTCTTAACAGAGCTGGGCGTCTTACCTGAATAGGGTTCTCTACAAAGTCATTTCTGTAACCACTGACAGTCTGTAATACCCAAGGATCGGAGGTTATTTGTTTCCACCTGTCTAAAAAATGGGCAAGTCTGCCACCCAATTTTTCCGGAATAGACAAAGGGTCTTTTGCCAAAAATACCTTGAAATCTTGATCTTCTCTCTCCTCTAAAACAACCTCTTCCTTGCTGCCTCTGAGGGTAGAATCCGGGAGAGTAGCTTCCAGATTGAAAACCACCGGGTCTGAAACCACGGGAGAAAGAGCCCCGCGAAATTCCAACACCTCGGCTGGGGAATCGACCCTGCATTCTCCCGGTCGTTCCAAAAACCTTCCTTATGTCTTTTCGGACCTTCTGGATTGAGTTAAAGGCTCCTACATACCGAGCCATCTGCTTTACGAACTCCTCTCCAAATAGCAAACCATTAGCCTCCTGACCCGACTCCTTACATGCTAGTTCTGCTAACTTAGGATCAATTGTCATGAGCAAGCACTTTCTACGCTCAATACACAGGGATGCATTGGCATTCCCCAACAAACATATGGCTCTTTGTATCCACAGCCGTAGCTCCTCAGTATTAACTGCACCTTCTTGCAGATACGCCTCCTCACATAAATCAAATATTTTAGTCAACGTACCAAACACATCAAGAAAGCAGTCTTGGCACCCCTTCAAACCTTTATCGAGTCCCCTTCTTGGGTCTCTCCCCAATTTATTTAAAAATTTCAACATTTTGGCATCCAATTCTGGTGTGTAAGCCACCTTATTTGCTAAGGAGGGTCTTAGACACTCTGACCTTAGTCTAGTCCTAACCTCTTTAGGTATTTCCATTCTAATCTAGTATTCAACATACTGTGCCACATGTTTGGCTGGGACCCATTGCGGAGAGAGTGGATGCTGAATAGTGTTAGGGTCAAACATATGTTCCCCTAATGGATCCATGACATGATCTAAAATATTTTCGTCTCTCTCTTTTTAACTCTCTTCCTCTTATCATTCTCCTCCTCCGAGGAATAAAAATCTGATGAGCATGAGATAATGATGTCCCCACTACTTGAAGACTCATCGCAGACGATAGCTCTGCGATCTCCTTTAGCGGCCTTTATAGCCTGATCATTTAACTCCTTACGAGTTAGCTATCTAACGCCTTTCTGAATAAAGGCCCCTTTAGCTTTCCTCTCTTTGTCCTTTCCCAGATGTTTTCTCTACTGGGTAACCTTCTTTCCTCTTCCACTTGCTGTGGTCTCATCCAATACCTCTTCAAAAGACCAGAATTGCTCATCATTATTTCTGCTACCAAACCTGCCCTCTAGCTTATCAATACATTCGTCCAACTTTTTACCTAATTGTGATGCCAGAGCAGAGACAGCCTTATCAACGCACTCCTTAACTCTCACTTCAACAGCATCACTATTTTCATTATTGTTCTCCATTTTACCTAATGACTAGTAAAGCTTCTTCAAATAAATTATAAAATAAGCAAATTCTACTCAAAGTACCAAAATTGTACTTCTAAAATCACCTTCCTCTAACTTGTACTCCAGATCAACTCAAATCAGCTGTTGTACTCCTGACCTCCACAGTCTGACTGGAAAAAACGATTTTTCAGCCTCTTTTGCTTGTCCAAAAGATGACTGTCAAAGTTGAATTGTAAAGATTCAGGCGGTAGAGCGGCCCTGATTCTATTGGACCTCTCTGCCGCCTTCGATACGGTGCCCCATCATCAGCTACTGGCTCGTCTCTCCAGCATTGGAATCTCGGGCATGGCCTGGGACTGGATCGCATCCTTCCTAGAAAATAGGACCCAGCAGGTTTGGCTGCCTCCGTTTTCCTCGGTCCCAAGAAAGGTGACTACGGGTGTGCCTCAGGGTTCTACCCTGAGCCCCCTCCTATTCAATGTTTACGTTACGCCGCTAATTTACCTGGCAGAGGAGCTGGGTGCTAAGATCATCGCTTACGCCGATGATACCCAGCTCCTCTTTACTTGGGGAAAAAATGATCTGTCTCCCGATACAGCCAAAAATTGTCTAGCATCTGTTTTCAAATGGCTTGCAAGGGCCCAACTTAAATGTAATGAGGAGAAGTCGGAGGTCCTCCTTTACGGGTCCTTCCCACCGCATTTTAGGGAGGACCTCTGGCCAATAGGCTACCCCCTGCCTAATATTTCGGGGATCCCAGTAAAGAATCTGGGGGTTTGGTTTAGTGAGGACCTCAGCTTCGCTCCTCAGATAAAAAAGTGGCTGGAGTGTGCTTTGGCACACTCAAAATGCTTAGGAAATTTCTTCCACTGTTGCCGTAACCAGCAAAGGAAATGGTGACACGCGCTCCTAATCCTGTCACGCATCGACTATGCCAATGCCTTATACATTGGCCTTCCTGCCTATCAGCTGCAAAAACTGCAGTCTATCCAGAATGCAGCAGTGAGAGTGCTTCTGGGTCTTTCTTGCAGGACCAGTGCCAGGCAACACCTCCGAGATCTGCATTGGCTTCCGGTGGGAAGTCACGTTCTGTTTAAAGCCCTCACCCTTGCTCATGGTGCTCTATACAATTTGGGGCCCCCTATCTCAGAAGACACTTTAACTTTTATGCGCCTTCCAGACAGCTCCGGTCTACCACACAGTGCCTAGCCACTATTCCACGGTACCGACTAGCCAGAACAGGGGAAGATCCCTCGCTTTTAGGGCGGCTAAGGCCTGGAATACTCTCCCCATGAGTTGCGAAAAATTCAAGACCTCAGGCTCTTTAAGTAGCAGCTAAAAACCGTGCTTTTTAATTAATCTTCTGCTTTACGATCACCCTTTGTCTCACTCCTACTGGCACTAGCGCCGGGACACTCTTGGGTATCAGAGCGCTTTATAAATTTGCAATAACATAACATAACCTAAAATGGCCGCCGTGTCATGTGTTGCTCCTACGGTGGCCCATAAACATTAAACTTCCTTCGTGTCTCCTCTACTATCAGGTGAGTAAAAATGTGTTTAAAACATGTAAAATATATCCATTATTCCCCCATTTAATTGTCCATATTCTTCAATCTGTTTATTTGCCTTTGCCTTCGAGCCGCGCATGTGGGAAAAACCTTCCCGCTCGCGCCCGCCCACGTAGACTAAACGCAGCGGGAGAGGCGCAGAAACGGACACTCTCCCACGCTGTAAAGAAGAAAATAGCCTCTCTCTCTGATGCGGACAGGGAGCCTGCGGCTTGACCTGTCAGTCAGAGAGAGAAGGCGGAAAACAGACACAACGGGCTTGTCTCTAAAGGACGAGCGCGCTAAACAACGGTTGCGCTCGTGCCCATCCAACACTTCTCTGGGCAAAATCTTTACTTAATTACTTCTGCCGTCAAGAAATGGCATGGGCAAGCGAAAAACATCAAGGTCACATAGATTCATGGGGCATTTTTTTTTTTTTTAAACTCGTATAATCTAATAAATTGCTAATAAAGTATAAATAGCTCATAAATTATATCAATTATACATAGAAGGCTCTATGAAGTAAACCTAAACAATCGAGCATAACTCATCTCCCACACCACGCTTGCACACAGTTAAAAACAGCATCAGACAGACACATCAAGTAAGCATTATTAAAATTGCGAACTTATCTCAGCTGTGAGCAGCAACAAAAAAGGAAGATGGCTGCCACACACAGGATTAAAAAGACATTAGAATGTTTAAGTTTACTATTCTAAGTTCTTTTTCATTGTTTTGTAGTTGCTGCTGTGAGTTGGCAATTAAAGAGATATGCATAATATTGGCCTCCGTGCCTTGCCATAAAATTAATTTTGTGTTACTGTTTTGCTAAGAGTATTGGTTACAATTGTCTTTTTCTTTCTTGATATAGCCTCTCCTTCCCAACCGAAACAACCAAACAGGAAGGAGTTAGGAGCCATGGCCCGGCAACGGAAGCTGGAGGCCATCCGTGCGGAATATTGGCGGCTGGTGGTTCTGGCGGAGAAGGAGGAGGCGGCAGCAGCTGCAGCCTCCTCCAATGCCCCAGGCCCTAGCCAGGCCCCGCCAGTGCCTCCAGTGGTATGGCACTGTGGTCTGACAGCCACCCGCCACACTTCTTTAAACACTGCTACCCACTCCTGTTCATGCAACTGCAAGACATGTAAGCGATGCATGCTCCTCCGGTTGGCGCGCCTAGAGGAGCGGATAAACACCCTGGAGCGGAAGATCGGGCAAGCCCGCTGCTAGGACTCCGTTGCCATGGCCCTTTTTTAATCTTTTTTTTTTGGTGGGTGGGAATTGGGCATTGGGGAAAAGATGGGGTTTTTTGTGGACATTGGACTCTAATGATGGACATTGGTTGGGGTTAGGGAGAGGGGGTGGGTCAGGTGTTGTGGGTTCTAGTTAGTTTATTTGTTATGGGAATACATTATTTATAGTTTACATATGATGTAAATCTTTTGTGGTGGGGTTACTCTTTTACTTCACACTATTTCCTTTGCTGCAGCCAGTTTTTGATTGAAATCTGCCGATAGTGTAACACAGCAACAGATAGATGCAGTACCCTCACTTGTGACTTGTCCTACTAGTACTGTCAGTCTCTCCTCCTAGTCTATGCAGTCTGCAACTAAAACCCCTATGGACTCGGAAGGGTTTGGGTGTGTGAATTAACTAATTAATATCCATAGTAGTATGCCTCCCTAAAACTTCTTCTCTTACCTGTGATTCATGTTTATTTATACTTAGGCGAAGCTATGGCTGCATGGTGATGGTTTGGTTTCCCAAGGTGCCATGGTGGTGGTAGTAGTAGTAGACACTGACATTAGTGATCCAGCGGTAATTTCACGGTAATTTCTCAATGCAAAACATCATTTACCTCTAGTTTACCGCTTTAAAAGGTGATGGACCTTTGCCACTGTGTTATCACCTTCAGGAGACTTTACATAAACATGAAAAATCAAAAATACAATTAAATTTAAGCCAATAAAGAGAGTTGTGAGTATTTTTAAAGGGTTTTATTTTCTAGTCAAAAGTTAAGTTTCTCTGACCCTTTATTCATTAGTCAAATATCAATCAGGTTACAGAATTGGAAAATAGGAAAAATAGAATTAATACAGAACATATTATAGGTTGCATACAAAGCACTCCATAAAGGAGGAAAAACCCTAATTCTATGTCAGTCAGAACTCTTTAAAGAGTTTCAGGAAAAATATAATTCAAGATTGAGTTTTGCAAGGCTAATCAATAATTAATAATTAGCAAAAATCTCCCATAAAGAGAAATAAATGCATAAGACAAAAACCTGTCCTGATCTCTCAGCTGCTCTCTCTTCGCTGGTCTGTTCATCTGTCTCTCTCCCTCTCCATTGTCTGACAGAGAGGCTGCTCCTTGAAAATGCCCCTCCTTCACAAGACCACAGAGGAATGTGATCTGCCTTGCCAAAAATATGACGTGCAAGGACTCTCTGAAAAAAATATGAGCAAGACCCCCACCTCCCTCTGTCTCTCCTCGGACGCAATCTCCTCCCAGGCTGCACCTGCGACGTTCACGTACCTAACCCATATGATGTCTGGTCAGATCTGCTCCCTCTCTCTCCCTAAGACCTGACACGCCCCCAAAGGGGTCATTATTTATACTCTAATTCTTGGCTGACTATACTAATAATGTTGCAGTTTCAGTAGAAACTTGCACTGTGATTGGTTAGCATAGGTGACATGAGGGTCTCATCATCCTGTTCTCATTGCAAATCCAACTCATACCAGTTTTAACAAAGGAAGCGTTAAGGCTTAATACAGTCATATGTTTCACCATCAATAATTATACAATATTGCAACATTTAAGCGACAAAAATGTATCAGTCTATTTCCGCCTTGCTTTCACATCGCATGCAGGGATGACACTCTCCAACAAACACTGGTACATTGGCACGATGACAAGAGTGTACAGTTCATTGTGGCCTTGACCCATGTGTCTTCACTTGAGGCACTTGGCAGTTCATGCAGCTGACACAATCTTCTGCGCATGCGTCTCTCATTCAGCACACTGCTAACAATTCTCAGCCATGCTGGATTCCTAGGCAGCCATTTTATAGTGGGCCCAAAAACAAAACAAACACAAAAGAATATTAATTTATGAAATAAAACCCATTATGTTTACCTCCCCATACTAGTACCCTGTATTAGTTATTACCTAGCAAAAGCTATTAGTTTAAAGCAGCTTTTCTATTATTTGTGCACCACATGGAAAATGTGCAATGTACAACATAGCATAAACATGCACCAGTGCAAATTTTCAAAGCGCAAACAGTTAATACATACTCATAGCAACATGCTCTAATGTTTTAGATAGCTTTTCATGCAAAATGCATTTGCCCCACGTGTAGTGTTGGTGCATGGTTGATTAATTAATACACATTATGAGAAAGATGTATTATGAACTGAATATGCATTGTCTAAATGTGCAACAAAGCCAAAGTCTCTTGAGACGGGAACAGGGAGTGTTGATTACAAGGAAAAGGAGCTGGGAGGAGAGAACACATTCCATGCTTATCTTCAAAGCTAAGAGGAAACTGAAATCACGAGTTTTCTACACTGCAAAAACACATGTTAATTTAGCACAAGCATTTCAGACTGAAAGCATTTTGACCAGGCCTCATTTCATGTCTTTCACTTTGCATGCACCAAAAGTGCCCCTTTTAAAAAGCATTTGACTAGGCCTCATTTCATGTTTCATGTGCCATGTGTTTTCACTTGCACCAAAATCTGCGTGCCATTTTAAATGCAGTCTGTCTGAAACACAAAACAGAGCGATGCTTAATCTTGATGAAATCTGGCTCCATCAACTCACCCTTTGATGATAACAAATCATGATACCTCAAATGATTTGTAAATCATCACACTTATTTAATCTCACTATGTTAAGCCAAATATATGTTTTTCTCTATCTAAAATATTACTTCTCATCTTTACTGTATGTAGACATAGTAATTTCATTAGCACACTTATTTCACACAGGTATATAAAGGAAAAAAAAAACCTCCTACTAAAATTAGTTATTACAATAGCTGAGCATATAACAATTTTACCTCTATTTCTAAGGCAACACAAGTTTTGTCTGTAATCAGATCATATATAGCCAAGCTCAAATGTTTAGTGCAGAGTTCTGTAAGTAGCTTCTTGGAACTGTTAGTCTTCTCTAAAATAAGTAACTAAAATAATAAAAGGAAAATTCAACAGAACAGTTTATTTTTTTTTCCTTCTTTTCTTTTTCATCATTCAAAGATTCTTTTCTCTTCAGCTCTTGACAATTCTCAGTTATTGTTTCAGCATTTCTTTGCTCTTTGTCATCAGCTTGCCATCAGGGTGGCTCAAACAGTGTGGCATTCTGTACTTTTTCCATGCAAGTTGACCACTCAGGTGCTGAGAAACTCTGACAGAGCACCATCAATTCTTTGCACTTTTTCAATCCAAGCCTTTCACTTTTATTTTCACCTTGATCAGATTCAGATGTTTCAGCTATGGGTGCAAATGATTTTTCAAGGGACCACTGTCAGATGTTTTGGATACCCTTTCAGCCAGCTTTTTCCTACCTCTACTCGTGGGCCCACAGCACTAATTTCTTCTTCAGAGGCTGCACCTGACTCTTTCACCCTTTTGACACCGCTTTCATCTGAGTCAGTTTCCACTTTTGCTTTTCCAGTGCTACTTCAGTTTTCTCTAGTGCTGCTTCATGACTCTGTGTGTTCCCTTACAGCTTGACTGACCCTCTTCCGTGGGCTTTTGACCACTGCTGGCATCTTTTCTTGAAGAGGAGCTGTTTTATCAGGGGGACACGGGACCATACGTGTGTGAGAGGCATGCACCCAATTTGGAAGGCCACCACATTTCACAACAGTCTTTGCCAGGATCATTTGGAACAGGCCTTTCCATTTCACAGCATCTCTCAGATCAAAGTTTTGGCACCATTCATTATGCAGATCTTGTGTAGCAGCTGCAATCTGGTGAGAAACTGCACGCTCCACATCAGTCAGACCTTCACAGCAATGGCTAGTCTTTTCATCTGTGTTTTTCACAAGTGCATTTGCATTTATATATTCAAGCCACTTCAGTGATGCTGAAACACAGTCTTTTGCAAAGTGTAACTCTGTGCTGTCTTTGTGTTGCTTTATTATGCTTGAAACTTCAGGCAGATAGCTACAATCCAATCCTTGTCCAATCTGTGGTTCTGCTCACATCATCTTTGAAACCTCATTATGATCTGATTTCAGAGAAACTGGCAATCTATACCTGGGCATCAGTTTTTGCAATAACACATTTGCTACTATGCAGTTGTCACTTTTCTCAAAAACAGTTCTGTTACAACCCTGTTGTTCTGCTTCTGAAACAATTTCTTGAGCCTCTATTACTTCACCTGTGAAAGTTCCATTGAATGTGTATGCTAACATAACACAATTTTGTGCAACTGAATTAGCATTTCTCTCTCCCATGATAACAGTGACTCCCATTTGAGCAGATATACTGCATGTTATGCTAAGGGCAATCAATTTTGAATTTTGGGCTGAGGTAACTACTGAAAGCCATGAAGCTTTGACAACATAATGTATAGGAAGCACAGCATGTGTTGCTCCTAATGTGTCATTGTTACCTTTCAAATATGGGCCATCTACAAAATGGACATTGTTGGGCTGAATGAGACGTTCATCATTAAAGTCTAACCTTGGCTTCATGCTTATATTCATGATATCTAGACACCCATATTCAGTTTCATCACAAACCATTTGATTTGCTGGCATTTCTGTGACGTTAGGGTCAAAGGTCATTGGGAAATACATCACAGACCTTTGAACACATTCATGTTTTTGCACAGGCACTGAGAGAGCGCAGCACTCCCTCTCACTGCAAATTGGTGTATTTTCTTTTAAATAAACTTGCATTCCTAGTGCCGGGGCGCAACACTTTTCTCTTTCAACTCTAGGAATGCTCTTGTGCAATTGTTGTCCAATGGAAGCGGATCAGACACATCCTTGTGTGTCAGCCTCAGTAAAGGCTTAGCCACTAGGGAAATGTTTAGTAACCACTCACTATAGCAACCAACCATTCCCAAAAACATCCTGACTTCTTTCTGAATTTGAGGTGGATTCATCTGGTGAATTATTTCCACTCTCTCTGGTTACACCTTTCTAGCTCCCTTTCCAATTATGTGTCCCAGACATTCATTTTCTTTTTGACAGTACTCCTGACTATCTTCATGCAATGGCACTGTGACATGAACTTGGCAAAAATCAATAACAGTAAGCCATTCTTCAGCACATGAAATGTGAAAAAATTTGTTTGGATTTGGTACCATAGGACAACATAGAAAAGTTATGCTATTAATCTCCTGCACTAATCCGTTCTTTTCATTTAGTTTCTGTGAACCTGTGATCAGAATGTTACATAAACTTCCAATCAATTCCATCAAAAATCCTTTACTCAGTTTATCTCCAATTATGGGTAAACTTTCTGCAACTGATGGTGTTCTTGAATACATGTCATCTGGTTCTAATTTGAATAAGACATGTTCTGCACTTTTTATTAATCTGACATCTTTCTCTGTGAACTCTCTGATTTCTGTGTTTATTATTTCTTTTAAATCAGAAGGTAATTTTTCAACTGTTCTCTCTGAAAATAATGCTACAGCTGTCTCTTGTTGAGCCATTTTAAAATGTACATCCTCATCAGGAATCTGAAAATTAACATCATCTGGTATACAGTAATCTGTGCTGTTTAATTTGCAAAACAATTGTTTTCCCTACCAGGCCTGAGTCACAAACAACAACAACTTGGCAATTTTTATCAAATGGGCCTGATTTTGCTGCAACCCTTTCTAAAACTGGGTTTGTAATGTCTTTGTTTAAAACTCCTACAACTAAGTCTGGACCTTCCACTGTTTTCACAATGGACTTGGTAAATTCAGAATTGTTAGGGTTAAAACTCTCATTTTCAAATACAGCAACCTGTTGAACTGGGTTCTGATTTTGTTTCTGGAAAGAATTCACATTTGCTCTGGACAACTTATTTAAATTAATTTTAGCATTTTCCATATTTTGTGGCAGCATCTGAGCTTGAAAAACTGCCATTGGTACCTGTTTCTGAACTGACATTTGCATTTGCTTAACTGGCATATTTTGCACCTGCATTTCTCTCTGTGTTTGTGCATTCTCATTTGCTGTATCAGGTTTAAATTTGCATTTCTTCTTCCAATGCTCAAATCTGTTATAAAGATGGCAAAAGGATACTTTTTCCAGCAGTGCAACATCCATACCTGAATTTGCACGAACCAAAACACCTTTACTTCCATCCTGTGTTATTTTAATCTGTACCCAATTAACATCCTTTGCTGGCACTCTGCCCTTCAGGAAAGTAATCACTGCTATGTTTTTCTCCATAACAACAGAAAATGATGGTGCATTCATGTAAACCCTTTTCATTGTCTCCTCACCTGGCCTTTGCACAACAACTTTAGATTCAAACCACAATTCAGTTTGCATGGCAGTGTCAAAGAACATTTCCAAATTAATACACAACTCTTTTAAAATGTCAACAAATCCATCAATGTGTGGGTACCACAGCATAGGTTTGTCTCTCAATTGTGGGAATGTGTTCAGAAATGCTGCAAGTTCACTTTTGTTCCATGGCACATGAACATGCACTTCTCCCACCTTTTCTCTCAATGAGTAAGCAAAAGCTTCTCCCTCATCCTGTTTATTATTTTCCCTAACACGGTCTGGTGGTTTCTTTTTCTTATCCAGTTTCCTTGCTAGGTCTGGTGGTTTCTTTTTCTTCTCATGTTTTCTTGCCCATTTGTCTCCTAATTTCTCAAACCCATTGCATTTGAAAATATATTTTATTATTTCTGCAATGTGCAATTGCATTCCTGAAGAATGCATGGTCTCATTTGCCTCATCATCCATATGTACCCTGAAATTTTTCTGAAATGGAAAACTTCTTGAAACATCAATTTCATATTTTTGAGCCAAATCAGTCAGTCTATCATGTGTAGTTACTGCACATGTAGCTGTTTCCTTACTCAGGGAAATTAATTCTTTTTCCTGACACTGGTTCACATTTTCATGATTTAAACAGCAGGGACTGTTAATTTCTTCATGTTCAAATGTTGAATTTAAAACACTTAGGGGCCGATTCCGATTCGGGCCGGAAAACGTACCGACCGACTCGGAGCCGGAATAAATACCGACCGACACGTACCGGTGCAGCCCGACCCGCAAAGTACGATGAGAAGCGTGCAAAATACGACCGACGCGTACGGAACACAAGCCGAACGACTGAACCGTGCGGAAAACAGCCATCCGGCCGGAAAAGCACGCGAATCGAACCGACCGACACGCACCAGGAAGAATCCCGAACGAAACGTACCCGCGAACTCCTACCCGCCAAGAACGATGCAACACGTGGAAAACACGACCGAGTCGCACGGAGCCCAAGCCGCACGACCGACACGCATTCAAAACTGCGAGCCAAAGCAACCCAAAACCCCGCGACCGACGCGTACGCAGCACAGAAAACAGCACAAACACAGCGTGAACGAATCTGAGAGGCTCGCACGAGACAACTGGAGGGTCCGACTCGGTCACAAGAACGTCTCCTACATGCACAAAAAGAACCAAGGGAAAAAACCCACAAAAAAAGGCCAAACAAGCAATCACAAAACAAATAAATACTGGGGGGGGAAACAGGGAACAAAGACACACCTACAACTCCACCCATATAAAGGACACAAATCCCTACCATGATCCTTTGCAAATTCAAATTACCTGCCAGCACTCAACACCAACAGACAGCAACCACACACACACTCACAGCTCATCCATCACACAAGCCACACACCAGCAGCACCACAACAAATAGCACCCTCACATACACCCAGCAAAACACACACTCACACACCCTCACTTGCACACCAACACACACATCACACACCAGCACCACCCAACACCATGCCCCCAAAGAAGAATCACAAGTTCCTAGATAGTGAATTGGAAGTCCTGGTAGATGAGATCCTCAGGGTAGAGCCACAGCTGTTTGGTACATTGGTCCAACAGACACCCATGTCGCAGAAAACCAAGATGTGGGAGAGGATCGTTGACAGGGTGAACGCACAATCACCATGTCTGTGCACAAAGGTAGACATCCAGAACAGGTGGTATGACGTGCGCAGGAGGGTCAAGGAGCTGTTGAAGAAGGACTACATCGTGAGCCAACACACCGGCAGTAGCCCTCCTGCCAAACCAGTATACCTCAGGCCCTGTGAGGAGAAGGTGCGGGCCATCCTACCACCAGTGAGCGTCTATGGACTAGAAAACATCCCAGAGCCTGGTGAGTACACAACAAATGTACACAATATTGTGCCACAATACACACACATCACTGTCAAGGGGAGAGTCAAACCATGCACCCTTAGCAAATACACACCAACCAAAACAGATCATCCCAAAATGTGTATGTCAGCCAGATAAACACAATACATGCCAGCTCATAGTGAAATGTAACTGTGTCATGACATGTACAAACCTAACAACAAATAGAGCTAGGCAGTGGCACAAATTTAACCAACAAACACAGTCAGACATGTAGCCACCACCACAACACCACCTCACAGGGAAGCTCACTGAAAGGAAGGAATACTGTGTATGCTGGGCAAGTCAGTGTAGCCAATAGCATCATGGGAGTCGTAGTCACAGAAATTGCCCACCCTCACAATGCGCACATCAACACCACCATGAACCATGCCCACATCACAGGGAGTGGAAAACAACTGACAAGATGGCTGACACTGGCTACTGCTGTGGGGAGCACAAGGCCCTGCTGGCAACTGTGCAACAACCAACAGCAGGACACCACTGACTGAAATCTTGCCATTGCTCTCACAATCACACACAGTGAAGTCCACCCAAAAGCAAGTAAGTTTGGGCATGCTGGGAAGTGGGGTAGAGGCAATAGCATGATGGGAGTGGTAGTCACAGATATTGGTCACCCCCACAACTGTCCCATCAACACCACCCTGAACCATGCACACATCACAGGGAGTGGAAAACAACTCACAAGATGGCTGACACCGGTTACTGCTGTGGGGAGCACAAGGCCCTGCTGGCAACTGTGCACCAACCAACAGCAGGACCCCACTGACTGACATCCTGAAAGACAACTTGCACTCCCTGCAATGGAAGCACGTTCCATGGTGGGATATCTGGCTGGGTGGGAAGGATGACTCACAGCACTGACCATAGTCACCAGCAGCTCCACCCACACACCCCTAACACAAACTACACACAACTCACCTGGGAGAAAGCATTGCCTCACACACCAATCAAATATCCCACAAAGAACCACAACCCTGGGTCATGCAGTGTGAAGCACAGGGACACACATGGGACTTGTAGCAAAACAAACCCCAGGATAACACTGTCAGCCATCTTGTCAGCACAGGCACACAACCCCACAGGGAAGCTGAGTCAAAAGGAAGGAAGCATGGGCATGCTGGGAAGGGGGTGGAGGCAAAAGCATGATGGGAGTGGTAGTCACAGCCCAACATCCCCCACCCACATGGCCCAGCAAGAACACACCCAAGCATGCACACCTCACAGGGAGTCAAAAGCCCCATCAAAGATATCTGACACTGGTGCTCTGTTGTGGGGAGCACAAGGCCATGCTGGGAACTGGCCAACAACCAACAGCAGGACACCACTGTCAGCCATCTTGCCATTGCTGTCACACCCACACACAGTGAAGTACACTCAAAAGGAAGGAAGTATGGGCATGCTGGGAAGGGGGTGGAGGCAATTGCATGATGGGAGTGGTAGTCACAGCTCAACATCCCCCCCACATGGCCCAGCAAGCTCACACTGAAGCATGCACACCTCACAGGGAGTCAAAAGCCACTTCAAAGATGTCTGACACTGGTGCACTGTTGTGGGGAGCACAAGGCCATGCTGGGAACTGGCCAACAACCAACAGCAGGACACCACTGTCAGCCATCTTGCCATTGCTGTCACACCCACACACAGTGAAGTACACTCTAAAGGAAGGAAGTATGGGCATGCTGGGAAGGGGGTGGAGGCAATAGCATGATGGGAGTGGTAGTCACAGATATTGCTCACCCTCACAATGCGCACATCAACACAACCATGAACCATGCCCACATCACAGGGAGTGGAAAACAACTGACAAGATGGCTGACACTGGCTACTGCTGTGGGGAGCACAAGGCCCTGCTGGCAACTGTGCACCAACCAACAGCAGGACACCACTGACTGACATCCTGAAAGACAACTTGCACTCCCTGCAATGGAAGCACGTTCCATGGTGGGATATCTGGCTGGGTGGGAAGGAGGGCCGGATGTCAACCAAATACAACCAATGCAGACCATGTACACACCCCAACATTCACATAGAAATGCCCAAATAATGCAGGACAATGTGCTACACCAATATCAACCCCTGACTGTGACAACTTAGGACAATGCAATGTACAGGCCCGCATCCAGAGGCACAGTCACAACTGTCAGGTGTGTCAACCATTGATGCCTGCAGAAACATAACATACATTGTGTGTGTCTCCCAAAAACAGGTGATGATGGGGACACAGCAGCAGACGCTGAGGAGTCCCCGTCCCAGGCTCAAGAGGATACGGAGCTCACTGGTGTGGAACAGCCTCTGCCCTCCTCGGATGAAGAAGACCAACCTGGCACCTCCGGAGCAAGTCATCATGCAGGACCACCAGCTGCACCCCCTGCACCCACCCCTCCAACGACTGTCAACACACATACCACCCCTGCCAACATGGAAAGACCAAGGAGCACCACCACCACCAGCACAGGGACCCTGGACCAACGTGGGGCCATGGACACCAACACCACCAACAACCCCCAAGGAGGCCCAGGGTCACCTGTGCGTGCCACCTCAGGTACTGCACGTGTCGCCAGGGGTGGTGGGAGGGGTGGGAGACATAGGTCGCTGCTTGCAGAGGGGTCTGGACTGTATGATGACCCACAACTGGCACGCATAGCCGATGCGTACCAGTCCAGCACCGGAGAGCTCAGCCAGGTAGTGGGGCTCCTCAGGGACATTAAACAGCAGCAGGCTGCCCATCATGCCCGCTTGGACTCACACATGTCCCGCGTGGAGTCCAAGTGGGACACACTGCAAGAGATGACGGCGGTGCATAGGGACATATTACAATGCCTCCGCCAGATGAGCAGCAACCAGTCAACACCTCCCTGTGTGCCCACAACATCTGCTGCTGAAACAACTGCAACTGCCACAGGGAGGGCAGATGACTCTGGCGGAGAGTCCCCTGCACCGCAGCAGCCTGCACTTGAGGGTCCCCCAAAGAAGAGTGGCCGTCCGAGGAGGGGCAAGTGAGAGGCCGATGGCCATGTGCAACCCCCAGGAAGCCAAAACCTGTTCTGGATAATCACCTTTGTGCGCAAACTGTTCACCCTGTTGACTGCAACACAACTCTCCCACATGACATGGGGAGCTCAAGTTGGACCAATGTCTCAGATGACTGTGGACTTTACTCTGGACATTTCTGCTACCAGGACTTCCAAATCATCTAGGAACTTTGGATTACAATCACAATGTACAGCACCCACCATCCTGTGCACTATACTCACACATGTATGTCAATAAACTCACTAATACACCATACTTGCCTCTGTTGTGATTCCTACATTGTCTCTGAAGTGGCGATGATGATCTGGGAAATGACGCTGTGCATGCTAACTGCTACAGCAAGTACAACACCGGCATGTGAGTCATGGCGACGTCACACATATGAGGGAGGCACACCACCAGGGCTACACAACACATACACACCATGGCCATCTGACTCATCGCCTACACTGATGTTGCCAGGAAATATGTTGTATTGCACAGACCCAACACCTATTCACAGTCTGTGTTAACTAGCCCACTGGTGCAGTAAGCAAATGTCAGTCAGATGTGTGACCACAGACAACGCACATCACAAAGTGAAGCACAGGTTTATTACACATTTGCAACATGTTGTAACCACCACAGATGCAAGGTAATCCCACCTGGCAGCGGGCACACAGTCAACAAGTGTAGAAGGAAGGAAGTCCATGGGTGTGGTGCACATCACCTGTAGGGACACGACAGCTACCACCCTGGAAGTCGAATCACGGTGTCAGGGATCACAGTTGACCAAACGACTCTGAAAGTACCCTGTGAAGGACAGAAATGACACACAGTCAAAAGCACTGAAGAACAGGACAGAACTGCAATACTCATGCCCAATACATGTCACAAGATACCCACCCAGAACCAAGTTAGCATGTCAACACTGTTGGGGAGTACAGACTACCTGTAAGGACACATCGCTACACGCATACAGTCATGTAGCACATGGACACACTCAAACAGCACCAGAGCACCACCAACACATATCATGCAAACTCACATCAGTCACATGACATCTCTGGATACTTACATTCAGCTGAAGAAGTTGGTGATGAGCTGTGTGCGGACATCACCATCATCATCATCACTGACATCGTGGTCCAGGCCAGGATCCTCCACAGGTGGCGGACGTTGGTCATCGTCATCCAGGATGAGAGGCAACTCCTTCCGCACTTGCAGGTTGTGTAGCATGCAGCAGACGATGACAATCTTGCACACCTTTGCCGGGGCATATGGGAGGGACCCTCCTGTCTTGTCCAGGCAGCGGAAGCGGCTCTTCAGGAGACCAAATGTCCGCTCAATCACTCTCCTCGTCCGACCATGTGCCTCATTGTAGCGCATCTGGGCTGGTGTCACAGGGTTCCTGAGGGGCGTCAGCAACCACGGCATGTTGGGATATCCGGAGTCACCTACATACAGACAATTGCACATTAGCTGAGTTGGAAAAGAGGGTGGAACACTACATTGCAGAACACACACAATGGTACAATGTCAGTACACACCAACAAGCCAGGCACGCTGGTTCCGCATCTGTGACATCATCCTCGGGATGCGACTACTCCTCATCACGTAGGCATCGTGTGCAGAACCGGGGAAACGGGCACACACGTGTGAGATGGTCATATCTGCAAGACAGACCACCAGTGCATTGACCGAGTGGTAGTGCTTGCGGTTCCTGTATGCCTGCTCCTGGGCCTGTGGTGGTACCAAAGCCACATGTGTCCCATCAATGGAGCCAATGACATGCGGCATCCTCCCCAGGGCATAGAAGTCACTCTTCACGTCAGTGAGTTGCTGGGGTCTAGGGAAATAGATGTACTGGTTCAGGTACATCAACATAGCCTCCAATACATCGCGGAGCACACGGCTGAACATGGTCTGTGACATCCCACCAGCAGTCGCCAGAGTGTGTTGAAAGGTACCGGTGGCAAAGAAGTGTAGGGCTGCCATCACCTTCACCTTGGGGGTCAGCGCTGTAGAGTACGGCCGGCCAGGTTGCAGGTGTGGTGCCAAGTGCACTGCCAAATCATCAATCAGCTGACTGGTGAAGCGGTACCGTCAGATGCTGTCACGTTCCACCATCGTTGCCAGGTCAGGGAATGGTCTATGGACAGCTGGTGCCCTGCAGTGCATAGGTGAAGAAAGAAAGATTGTCACTCACCCCACATATGTGGCATTGTACACACTCAATATCACACGATACATCATTATGAGGCACAAGTACATGATGTGTGCAGTTCCGTAAGGACATGCATGGCACATACATGGCCAACATCCAACATCACAGTTCAACAAGTGGCATCAATAAGTCCCAGGTTGTGCCATTGGGTATCATGAGGACATGTCACATTTCCCATCTCCTGCTGCCACGTTACAAACACACCCCACAGTGACATGTGAGGACAGATGTGCCCCAGGCATCACAGCTCAACGACAGGTAGATTCCCAGGGACCCTGTATTGCCACATGGACACTGGCATGACATGGCGTATCATGTATACACCACAGCAAAACAACCATCACCCCCACAGGTAGTGGTCCCTGTTGCCTCGGCAGGACAGACATGGACGTCTGTGACACACACACGCACAACATCAAAGTCCATGCACAAACAACGTGGATGTGGAGACTGTCTCCCATTGTGCACATGAAATCCGAGACATTGTAAACACAACATGCACACAGACTGTGGAGGACCATCACTATTGTGCCAATGGGTCACCCTGGGTTAAACATACCGTCCCACATGGGACTCAGGGGGCATGTGACATGACATACACATACACCACCGTGAAATGTGACCATGCCACATGCTCAGATATGAACTGTTGCACATCACAGTGGTCATGTACCACGAAACACCAAGGATACTGTCCCCATGAACACGTGCACAGCCTGGGGGTGGCTGCCCCAAGTGACACCCACAGAACAACATGTTCACCCCCATACACGGAATAGGTAATGCAGCCTTACATGCCTTAGGATACAGTTTGGACAGGCTGTGGTGTTGTAGGTGTGCCCCTCACTCCCTGGGAAGTATATGTGGCTGGCATATGTTCACCTGTGACAGGCATGGTGACATATGCCAGTGACATGTACAGGGACGCGTTGGACAGCAATGGACCGATCGGTGCGCACACATTGGCCATTGCATTAAATGTGTGCTGGTAGGCGTTGTATTCGCAATATGCGTTGGACAGCAATGGACCGATCGGTGCGCACACATTGGCCATTGCATTCAATGTGTGCTGGTACTCGTTGTATTCGCAATACGCGTTGGACAGCAATGGACCGATCGGTGCGCACACATTGGCCATTGCATTCAATGTGTGCTGGTACGCGTTGTATCCTAGGTACGCGTTGAACAGCAATGGACCGATCGGTGTGCCCAGCCGGCCCATTGCATTCAATGTGTGCGGGTACGTGTTGTATCCTAGGTACGCGTTGAACAGCAATGGACCGATCGGTGTGCCCAGCCGGCCCATTGCATTCAATGTGTGCGGGTACGCGTTGTATCCTAGGTACGCGTTGAACAGCAATGGACCGATCGGTGTGCCCGGCCGGCCCATTGCATTCAATGTGTGCGGGTACGCGTTGTATCCTGGGTACGCGTTGAACAGCAATGGACCGATCGGTGTGCCCGGCCGGCCCATTGCATTCAATGTGTGCGGGTAGGCATTGTATCCTAGGTACGCGTTGAACAGCAATGGACTGATCGGTGTGCCCGGCCGGCCCATTGCATTCAATGTGTGCGGGTACGCGTTGTATCCTGAGTACGCGTTGAACAGCAATGGACCGATCGGTGTGCCCAGCCGGCCCATTGCATTCAATGTTTGCGGGTACGCATTGTATCCTAGGTACGCGTTGAACAGCAATGGACCGATCGGTGTGCCCGGCCGGCCCATTGCATTCAATGTGTGCGGGTACGCGTTGTATCCTGGGTACGCGTTGAACAGCAATGGACCGATCGGTGTGCCCGGCCGGCCCATTGCATTCAATGTGTGCGGGTACGTGTTGTATCCTAGGTACGCGTTGAACAGCAATGGACCGATCGGTGTGCCCGGCCGGCCCATTGCATTCAATGTGTGCGGGTACGCGTTGTATCCTGGGTACGCGTTGAACAGCAATGGACCGATCGGTGTGCCCAGCCGCCCCATTGCATTCAATGTGTGCGGGTACGCATTGTATCCTAGGTACGCGTTGAACAGCAATGGACCGATCGGTGCGCACCCATTGGCTATGGCCTGGCCTGGCAACGGACGCGTTTTCAAATCTTGAACGAGTCTGATGCTGGAAATTCAGTTGGTCACCCACAACAATGTTGCAAATTCATGGGTGTCATGAAGTTGAACTTTTGAAGGATGCTGTGGGCGTGTGTAAGTGGTGCAATTCCATGGATTGGCCAGATTCAGAAGATGCTAACGACTTGGACCTATCACTTTGGACACATGGGACAGTAACTGCCTCTGCAGCACACATATAATGCTGGCTGTTCCCCTGAGAGCTCACTTGCCTGCACTACATGCTCCAGGACGACATCTGCCACCACCACTGCTGCTGTATCTGCACCCTCTGGACCCTGCAATGGCACGTACTGTGGAGAGAGCCCCAGCCTTCAGCACTGAGGAGAACCAGGCCCTGCTGGACAGCCTCCTTCCACAGTACAGCAAGCTGTATGGGACACCAGGGGAGCAGGTGAGTGTTCTGTCCACTGCCTTCCTAAATGTGCATGTTGTCTGACTAGCAAGGCTAACAGTCTGCACGCCACTGACTAGCAGGCTCACTGAGTAGTTGTCACCCCCCATAGTGTGTAGTTACATGCACTGGACAGGTATAGTGCAGTGACAGTGCATTTAAACAAGGTTTAACTTCCCAGGCAATGATACCATGTAGTAACTGCTGGCATACTGTCCATGGCCATCGTTGCACTGCCTGTGTACATCATGTGCCCCTGTGATTGAGACATATATACACAACTGTGTAATGCACAGATATGTTGCATGTGTAGTAATAGCATTCTCACTTTGTCATCCTCACAGGTTGATGCCCATCAGAAGCAGAAGATATGGTTGACCATCGTCCGGGCAGTGAGATCCGTGGGGGACTACAAGCGCCGGATCCGCAACTGCCAGAAGAGGTGGCAGGACCTTCGGGGCTGGACCCGGAGGATCGCACGGGTCCAGCTGAAGCTGTCGCCTCCTCGCAGGAGGGGCGGACACCGGGCCCTGACCCCCCACATGCTCAGAATCCTGGCGGTGGTCTTCCCTGATCTGGATGGGCAGCTGAAGGCCAGGGAGCAGCACGGAGGGGGTGAGTCCATGACTGCATTGTGTACTTTGTCTGCCATGCTATGTGCCCTCCTCTGGCCTGGTTAAACTTCCACAGCACATCAGTCATGTGGTCCAGGACCCATGTCCCTCGATTGTGCACTACCCACTCCTCATCTGATACCCAGGTGTGGCCCTTGCAGTCAGGGATTTCTGTCACTTGGGTACTGTGTCCTTGCAGTTTGCTTGACTCAAGGTGGGGGACAGCATCTGTTCCCCTAACTGTGGTGGGCATCATGGGTGGGTCCATTACTTACACAATGCCTGTGTTCTGACATGTAATCTGCGTGTTACTTTGATATGTGGTCCAATTGCTGAGCTGATCCACCACATGTGCCTGGGGTAACTGGCACGCACCCAAGCTGCGGGTGGGAACAATGTTTGGGCCCCAGGAGTGTGTATATTATGTGTGTCACACATACTTAGCCAGCTGCCTACTGTCCAGGGTTCATCCCTCATTCATGTGGGGCAGGACAGTCATGCCTACTCCAGGCCATGCAATGCACTCTGTACTCCCACTCCCATGTATCAGCTGACACGTTGTGCTCAGTATTATGTCCCCTCAGGTGTCAGCCTCTGTGTCAGTGTGCTGTGGCTTCGATGTCAGGACTGCTGGGGTGTTTATCGGTTGGGGCTCAGCATGCCACCGGAGATGTGACCATAGGAGACGATACTTGTGTGACACATAGGTGTTTGAACACCTGACCGTGCAGACTGGGGTATGCGAATGTGAAGTCCATGCAGCTGTTTCCCATTCACAGCAGATTGTGAGGTGCTCAGGTTCAGAGGCTTCTGTTACAGGTCACCCATATGTCCAATCAGTATGACCTGGACAGATAAGGGTTCAGATGATGTGGTGTGTGGGGGATGTACATGTGCACTTGTTCAGCTCCAGGACTTGCTTTCCCCATGACCTACTATTGTGACACAGTGCAGACTGTTGTTGTGTGGCTGCCCTGTGTCAGTGATGTATGACTTAGCAGGCATGCCTGTGCCATGGCATGTGACTTCCTATGAGTGATCCTGCAGGGGAGTGACATGTGCTACATGCACACCATAGTGGCAATGGCTATCAGCACATGGGTGCATCATGGTGTCTGTCGCTGGTATGCATCACATGCATTTCATATATCTGACTCTGGGCATCACTTTCATCCGGACACCTGTACTGACTCAGTGGCAAGAGTTGTGATGTGTGCATGTTCACATGCTTCACCGTGTTCTTTGCACCGTCCAACTACTGTGTAGGTGGTGCATGTGTCCACCCTGGGGTATTGCCAGCCAACGGACGCCAGACAGATGGGTGCAAGGCCAGGTGGGATGTGAGTGCCATGGTTGACGATCAGACTGACAATTGGCTTCTCCTATTCTGTTTGGGCAATTTTAGCAATGTTCAACTAAGGATGCCAGGGCTTGCTCTGTATTGTGCTGTACTTACTGTGGTGTGTGCGTTTGGTGCAGGTGACTGATGTCTGTCTGTTTCCCTATTGTTTGCAGATACATCCACGGCCACAGGAGGGGACAGCTCCACGGACCAGGAGGAGCCGCAGAGCCAGACAGGGTCAGCAGCTGAGGAGTGGTCGGAGGGACCCAGTGGCACGGAGGGCGAGGGGAGCCACACCGAGGAGTCCTCAGCACCATCCACCTCAGCTGAGGACCACAGCAGCTCGGAGGATGACTCCCTTATGGAGGCAGGTGTCAGCAGCCACCACACCCCAGCTAGTGTTGCTGTCCCCGCCACCACCACCACCACCGCCCTCCCATCGGCTCCCATTCCCGAGGTCCGTGGAGGCTCCCATGTTCGGGAGCGTGTCTCCTTCGGGCCAGGCACCGCACCCTCTGCCCCTGTGTCCCCTACTGCCCTGAGTGAGGAGTCTGTGTACCTCCTTCGCCAGCTCCATGTAGGGCAGACAGCGATGCTGAGTGTCCTCCATGCACACACCACTCGGTTGACTCAGCTGGTGTCGTTCATGGAGGGCATCTCATCGGGCATGTCTGCCCTACAGAGGGGCAATAGGTCCATGGACTCCTCCCTGACGGCAGCAGTGTCCCTCCTCCAACAGTCCCTCACCCCTCCTGTCTCTGCCCCATCCACACTCCCCAGCACCTTACCTGTCCCAAGCACACACACACCGGCACAGGCACACACCAGCACAGACACGAGCAGCACACACACACACACGCCACAGACAAGACGCACACGCACGAATAGTCAGGGGACTGAAACCACACTCACAGGGGATGGGGCCCAGTCACACACACACGCATCCACGAGCACTGCGCAGTCCACAGTTGCCTCTCCCTCCAAAGCCCCCTCCGTTGCCTCCGTTGCCTCACCTGCAACCCCAAAGACCCAGCGGCTCTTCCTCAGTGACCTCGGCCTCTTCCCCTCCGATCCAGCTGATACAGCATTCAGGGGGAAGAGGAAGCCCACCCACACGGAGTGGAGTGCCCCTCGCCACTGGACACCCTCCCCCAGGCGCAGACCGACTGACGCCCCCATCCGCAAGTCCCCCCGGACCCGGAAGAGCAAGACACCGCCGCCGCCCTGCAGCTCAGGCACCAAGTCTCCTTCCTCCATCCCTCAGGCCCCCACTCCACAGGTGCCCCCACCACACCCTGCCCCAGGTTCCCCCACCCACAGATACACCATCCCCAAAAGGATCAGGCCTTCTCCCCCTGCCACTTGCTCTTCCGGCCCCACACCCCCCGCTGTGCTTGTCTGTGCCACTGGTGTGGAGACGGTGTCCTCCCCCTCTGTCCTGCCCACCTTACCTGATCCCCATTCTCCTCCCCTGGAGGTAGGCACTGCAGTGGAGTCCACTACCACCCTGTCTGACTTGGGCACTGCAGTGGGGAACCTGTCCACTCCATCTGCATGGTCCCCTGCAGTCTTGCCGGCACCCACACCATCAGAGTCATGCCCCCACTTGTGCCGGCACACACCATGTCAGACACCTCCACTGCAGTTGTCAGTGGCTCTCCAGCACCCACCACCCCTTCCCTGCCTCCTTCTGGTGAGCCATGATCCTGTCCCTGCGGTGCCTGGCCTGCCCCCCGTATGCCCCTCCGAGGGGATTGTCCCTGGTTTTCATCAGTGCAGGCATGCGTAGGGTGACATCTGCCACTGTCACCCTGTTTTGACTTTCATGTTGGACTGGCCATTGGCCTTTGTTAATTTTTTGCTGGACATCAACTGTTAGACCCACATATGCTGAATAAAGCACCTTTCTGTTCTCTAGTGCTTTTGCTTCTGATGTACATGTTGTTGATGATGCTAACCATGCCCTTGCTGCAGTGATGGTGATATTTGGTCTCATGATAATGAAGTGTTACTGTGCAGGAACACATGTGGTCCAGGTGGAATGTGTCCTATCCTGTGGTGTATCCATGTCATCCTTAGCAGCATCTGAGGGTGTCATGTGTTCAATATTTGGCAATGGGATTTCCTACTTACATTAGCAATTTCACATCTGTGGCTTCCACCCCTGCACATCTGTTGTGCCTGCCATTGTTCAATTAGTCTACTTCCCTGACCATGTGGCCATCTCCACTGGACATGCAGGTTTGGGCATCAATGGGGAAGGACTCATCTGTGTTGTCAGTGCAACATTGCTATACAAGTGTGTTGGATCTGTGCTGATGATTTCGTTGGCACTCCCATGACCAGGCTGATGTGACGGGAGCCTTCATTTGGTGCTAATTGTTTACTGTGTGACCAAGTGCTCAGCTGACATGATGGAGCCCTACTGAGGCAACATATGGCACAGCTTTCCTCACACAGGAGTGGAGTCCCCTCATGGCAGTGTGTACTCCTGTGACATTGCCTGCGCCCAAGGTGTGTGTTGTATGAGCATGTCTGTGTGTTCACTTCCGTTTTGCTGTGCATGCTGGGTTCCTTGTGTTGTACCTGTTTGTGATGCTTGCTGAGTTGACCTATGTTCCCCCCAAGTCTTCTCCCTGGATTCTCTGTGATGTGGGTGCATGGCACATTACTGGTCATCAGGGTGTCACCCATAGGTGTGTTTGCTGTCAGGGCTGAGTTTGTGTGCAGACGCAGATGGGTCACAGTCAGGATTCCCCTTGGCACTTGTTGTTTACACCTGTCATGTGATTTCCAGTTTGTGTTATCTTTCAGTGATTGTGACACGTTGTGTGTGGGACTGCTGGCACTCCTCAGGGTCCGGGCTGCAATGTTGGTAGTTGTCTATGTGTGTTCTTTGTGGGTGACCTTGGCTTCTTCATTGGTGTGTGACTGTGGCTGGGATCCCATTGGTTGGTGTGGTATTGCCGTCATGTCCATGTACAGCGTAGTGTGCAGTGTGTCAGACATTCAGGAGTCTTGTTGAGTGGCCATGTGTGATGTGTTTCTGCACCTTGGTTCCCACCCACCACCCTGGGATTGTCATGGGTGCATGTGCAATGTCACCAGTGCATGTGTGCTTCACTGCTGCACATTGTTGGAGGTCGAGGTGTGTGGTGTTGAGTGTGTGCAGAGGAGAGTTGTTGCCCGGCTAGACCCCTGCCTCCATGTTGGCCTTGGCTTACTGGCCGTGCTTATTGATTTGTGCTTGTGTAGGTGTGATGGTAGTTTGTTGCTCAGGACACATGACTGTGGTTCACAGTGTGAACGACATTTAGCTTTGTCATCACAGTGGGATTGTAATGCAGCCCAGGGTCACCACATTGTGGGGGCCCTGGGGGTAGTGCTGTGGTGTGTCTGTGTCTTGCTGTGTCAGTTGCTGTTCCTACATGCTTGTGTGACATGTGTGATTTGTGCTCCCTCTCATCTGACAATGCCTGATTGCCCACATAGGGGATTTGGATCCATGAGTTACCTTTGTGTGGCATGTATGCACATCTGTGTAATTGGTATTCAGGCCTCCTCATGTGTTGTGTGGTTGCCTGGGGACACTGGCACCCCCCTCACCTGTTGTGTTTGATGTGCAGTGTGGGTCTACCTGTTTGTGTTTGTGCATCTGCACCACTGCATTGGCATATCTTTGGTGTGCCATTGGCTGTATGTTGTTTGGTGGGTTTTCCCTGCTGTCCCTGGGACTCCTAGGTCATCGGTCAGCACAATGATCATGGTTTGTGTGTCCCATTGCTGCCATGGTATGGTATCTGTTCACCTCACATCTACAGTCTCCACAGGGTATCTGCATTTGTGTGCCCATTGGTGCAAATATGTGGGTCTGCATTCTGATGGTCACTTCTGTCATTGTGTCATTGATGAATGTTGACAGTGTCAGCCCCCATGGGTAATGTTTGTCTGCACATGACCAAAGGTATGTCTTATTTGCACTGCAGTATTTGCCTCCCCCAATCTATGTTGCAATGGGACACATGCACTACTTTGCCACTGATGTGTTTTATGTTCTGTGACCAGGAATCATCCATGCAGTTTGGCAGTTGCAGCTTTTTCTTTGTCAACACTTGCATTTTGGTCACTGTGATGATGGGGGTTTGGACCCCATTGCCACAATGTTCAAAATGTGCTTCAGCTATGGACCCCACACTTACCTTTTGGTCACTGTGATGATGGGGGTTTAGACCCCATTGCCACAATGTTCTGAATGTGCTTCAGCTATGGGCCCCCACACTTACATTTTGCTCACTGTGATGATGGGGTTTTGATCCCCATTGCCATAATGGTCATGGCCTGCTTGCATTGTGGGGGCCACACACATATATGTGTGGCACATGTGATAGGGGGTCACATTGTATGTTCAAAGTCATGTTCAGTGTTGTAGGCATTTGACACAGTCTACACACGCTTGTCATGGTGTTGGGGGATGTCTTTTTCTTGCATTCCCTAGGTTGTGGTGTGCTGGTTGTGTCATGCATTGTCCATCCTATGAGTGGGGGTGGTGTTGGTGGTAGGCATCCAGCCCCCCATGGGTAGAGGTGGTAGTAGTGACAGGCATCCAGCCCCCCCTGGGTAAGGGTGGTAGTGGTGGTAGGCATCCAGCCCCCCCTGGGTAGAGGTGGTAGTAGTGACAGGCATCCAGCCCCCCATGGGTAGAGGTGGTAGTAGTGACAGGCATCCAGCCCCCCATGGGTAGGGGTGGTAGTAGTGACAGGCATCCAGCCCCCCATGGGTAGAGGTGGTAGTAGTGGTAGGCATCTGGCACCCCCTGGGTAAGGGTGGTAGTGGTGGTAGGCATCCAGCCCCCCATGGGTGGGGGTGGTAGTAGTGACAGGCATCCAGCCCCCCATGGGTAGGGGTGGTAGTAGTGACAGGCATCCAGCCCCCCATGGGTAGAGGTGGTAGTAGTGGTATGCATCTGGCACCCCCTGGGTAAGGGTGGTAGTAGTGGTAGGCATCTGGCACCCCCTGGGTAAGGGTGGTAGTAGTGGTAGGCATCCAGCCCCCATGGGTAGAGGTGGTAGTAGTGACAGGCATCCAGCCCACCCTGGGTAGGGGTGGTAGTAGTGACAGGCATCCAGCCCCCATGGGTAGGGGTGGTAGTAGTGACAGGCATCCAGCCCCCATGGGTAGAGGTGGTAGTAGTGGTAGGCATCTGGCACCCCCTGGGTAAGGGTGGTAGTAGTGGTAGGCATCTGGCACCCCTGGGTAGGGTGGTAGTAGTGGTAGGCATCTGGCACCCCTGGGTAAGGGTGGTAGTGGTGGTAGGCATCCAGCCCCCATGGGTAGAGGTGGTAGTAGTGACAGGCATCCAGCCCACCCTGGGTAGGGGTGGTAGTAGTGACAGGCATCCAGCCCCCCATGGGTAGAGGTGGTAGTAGTGACAGGCATCCAGCCCCCATGGGTAGAGGTGGTAGTAGTGACAGGCATCCAGCCCCCCATGGGTAGGGGTGGTAGTAGTGGTAGGCATCTGGCACCCCCTGGGTAAGGGTGTTAGTAGTGGTAGGCATCTGGCACCCTCTGGGTAAGGGTAGTAGTAGTGGTAGGCATCTGGCACCCCCTGGGTAAGGGTGGTAGTGGTGGTAGGCATCCAGCCCCCATGGGTAGAGGTGGTAGTAGTGACAGGCATCTGGCACCCCCTGGGTAAGGGTGGTAGTGGTGGTAGGCATCCAGCCCTCCATGGGTAGAGGTGGTAGTAGTGACAGGCATCCAGCCCCCCATGGGTAGAGGTGGTAGTAGTGACAGGCATCCAGCCCCCATGGGTAGGGGTGGTAGTAGTGACAGGCATCCAGCCCCCATGGGTAGAGGTGGTAGTAGTGGTAGGCATCTGGCACCCCCTGGGTAAGGGTGGTAGTGGTGGTAGGCATCCAGCCCCCCATGGGTAGAGGTGGTAGTAGTGACAGGCATCCAGCCCCCATGGGTAGAGGTGGTAGTAGTGACAGGCATCCAGCCCCCCATGGGTAGGGGTGGTAGTAGTGACAGGCATCCAGCCCCCCATGGGTAGAGGTGGTAGTAGTGGTAGGCATCTGGCACCCCCTGGGTAAGGGTGGTAGTAGTGGTAGGCATCTGGCACCCCCTGGGTAAGGGTGGTAGTAGTGGTAGGCATCCAGCCCCCCATGGGTAGAGGTGGTAGTAGTGACAGGCATCCAGCCCACCCTGGGTAGGGGTGGTAGTAGTGACAGGCATCCAGCCCCCCATGGGTAGGGGTGTAGTAGTGACAGGCATCCAGCCCCCCATGGGTAGAGGTGGTAGTAGTGGTAGGCATCTGGCACCCCTGGGTAAGGGTGGTAGTAGTGGTAGGCATCTGGCACCCCTGGGTAAGGGTGGTAGTAGTGGTAGGCATCTGGCACCCCTGGGTAAGGGTGGTAGTGGTGGTAGGCATCCAGCCCCCCATGGGTAGAGGTGGTAGTAGTGACAGGCATCCAGCCCACCCTGGGTAGGGGTGGTAGTAGTGACAGGCATCCAGCCCCCATGGGTAGAGGTGGTAGTAGTGACAGGCATCCAGCCCCCCATGGGTAGAGGTGGTAGTAGTGACAGGCATCCAGCCCCCATGGGTAGGGGTGGTAGTAGTGGTAGGCATCTGGCACCCCTGGGTAAGGGTGTTAGTAGTGGTAGGCATCTGGCACCCCCTGGGTAAGGGTGGTAGTAGTGGTAGGCATCTGGCACCCCTGGGTAAGGGTGATAGTGGTGGTAGGCATCCAGCCCCCATGGGTAGAGGTGGTAGTAGTGACAGGCATCTGGCACCCCCTGGGCAAGGGTGGTAGTGGTGGTAGGCATCCAGCCCCCATGGGTAGAGGTGGTAGTAGTGACAGGCATCCAGCCCCCATGGGTAGAGGTGGTAGTAGTGACAGGCATCCAGCCCCCCATGGGTAGGGGTGGTAGTAGTGACAGGCATCCAGCCCCCATGGGTAGAGGTGGTAGTAGTGGTAGGCATCTGGCACCCCCTGGGTAAGGGTGGTAGTGGTGGTAGGCATCCAGCCCCCCATGGGTAGAGGTGGTAGTAGTGACAGGCATCCAGCCCCCCATGGGTAGAGGTGGTAGTAGTGACAGGCATCCAGCCCCCATGGGTAGGGGTGGTAGTAGTGGTAGGCATCTGGCACCCCCTGGGTAAGGGTGGTAGTAGTGGTAGGCATCTGGCACCCCCTGGGTAAGGGTGGTAGTGGTGGTAGGCATCCAGCCCCCCATGGGTAGAGGTGGTAGTAGTGACAGGCATCTGGCACCCCCTGGGTAAGGGTGGTAGTGGTGGTAGGCATCCAGCCCCCCATGGGTAGAGGTGGTAGTAGTGACAGGCATCCAGCCCCCCATGGGTAGAGGTGGTAGTAGTGACAGGCATCCAGCCCCCCATGGGTAGGGGTGGTAGTAGTGATAGGCATCTGGCACCCCCTGGGTAAGGGTGGTAGTAGTGGTAGGCATCTGGCACCCCTGGGTAAGGGTGGTAGTAGTGGTAGGCATCTGGCACCCCCTGGGTAAGGGTGGTAGTGGTGGTAGGCATCCAGCCCCCCATGGGTAGAGGTGGTAGTAGTGACATGCATCCAGCCCACCCTGGGTAGGGGTGGTAGTAGTGGTAGGCATACAGGCCCCTATGTGTATGTGTGGCATTGGTGAGGGCCATCCCGCCCCTATGGTGCTGCTGTTGCTGGTGTAGGTATTTTTGCATCCCTCTGTGTGTGATGTGTCAGTAAAGGCTTAGCCACTAGGGAAATGTTTAGTAACCACTCACTATAGCAACCAACCATTCCCAAAAACATCCTGACTTCTTTCTGAATTTGAGGTGGATTCATCTTGTGAATTATTTCCACTCTCTCTGGTTACACCTTTCTAGCTCCCTTTCCAATTATGTGTCCCAGACATTCATTTTCTTTTTGACAGTACTCCTGACTATCTTCATGCAATGGCACTGTGACATGAACTTGACAAAAATCAATAACAGTAAGCCATTCTTCAGCACATGAAATGTGAAAAAATGTGTTTGGATTTGGTACCATAGGACAACATAGAAAAGTTATGCTATTAATCTCCTGCACTAATCTGTTCTTTTCATTTAGTTTCTGTGAACCTGTGATCAGAATGTTACATAAACTTCCAATCAATTCCATCAAAAATCCTTTACTCAGTTTATCTCCAATTATGGGTAAACTTTCTGCAACTGATGGTGTTCTTGAATACATGTCATCTGTTTCTAATTTGAATAAGACATGTTCTGCACTTTTTATTAATCTGACATCTTTCTCTGTGAACTCTCTGATTTCTGTGTTTATTATTTCTTTTAAATCAGAAGGTAATTTTTCAACTGTTCTCTCTGAAAACAATGCTACAGCTGTCTCTTGTTGAGCCATTTTAAAATGTACATCCTCATCAGGAATCTGAAAATTAACATCATCTGGTGTACAATAATCTGTGCTGTTTAATTTGCAAAACAATTGTTTTCCTACCAGGCCTGAGTCACAAACAACAACAACTTGGCAATTTTTATCAAATGGGCCTGATTTTGCTGCAACCCTTTCTAAAACTGGGTTTGTAAATTCTTTGTTTAAAACTCCTACAACTAAGTCTGGACCTTCCACTGTTTTCACAATGGACTTGGTAAATTCAGAATTGTTAGGGTTAAAACTCTCACTTTCAAATACAGCAACCTGTTGAACTGGGTTCTGATTTTGTTTCTGGAAAGAATTCACATTTGCTCTGGACAACTTATTTAAATTAATTTTAGCATTTTCCATATTTTGTGGAAGCATCTGAGCTTGAAAAACTCCTGCCATTGGTACCTGTTTCTGAACTGACATTTGCATTTGCTTAACTGGCATATTTTGCACCTGCATTTCTCTCTGTGTTTGTGCATTCTCATTTGCTGTATCAGGTTTAAATTTGCATTTCTTCTTCCAATGCTCAAATCTGTTATAAAGATGGCAAAAGGATACTTTTTCCAGCAGTGCAACATCCATACCTGAATTTGCACGAACCAAAACACCTTTACTTCCATCCTGTGTTATTTTAATCTGTACCCAATTAACATCCTTTGCTGGCACTCTGCCCTTCAGGAAAGTAATCACTGCTATGTTTTTCTCCATAACAACAGAAAATGATGGTGCATTCATGCAAACCCTTATCATTGTCTCCTCACCTGGCCTTTGCACAACAACTTTAGATTCAAACCACAATTCAGTTTGCATGGCAGTGTCAAAGAACATTTCCAAATTAATACACAACTCTTTTAAAATGTCAACAAATCCATCAATGTGTGGGTACCACAGCATAGGTTTGTCTCTCAATTGTGGGAATGTGTTCAGAAATGCTGCAAGTTCACTTTTGTTCCATGGCACATGAACATGCACTTCTCCCACCTTTTCTCTCAATGAGTAAGCAAAAGCTTCTCCCTCATCCTGTTTATTATTTTCCCTAACACGGTCTGGTGGTTTCTTTTTCTTATCCAGTTTCCTTGCTAGGTCTGGTGGTTTCTTTTTCTTCTCATGTTTTCTTGCCCATTTGTCTCCTAATTTCTCAAACCCATTGCATTTGAAAATATATTTTATTATTTCTGCAATGTGCAATTGCATTCCTGAAGAATGCATGGTCTCATTTGCCTCATCATCCATATGTACCCTGAAATTTTTCTGAAATGGAAAACTTCTTGAAACATCAATTTCATATTTTTGAGCCAAATCAGTCAGTCTATCATGTGTAGTTACTGCACATGTAGCTGTTTCCTTACTCAGGGAAATTAATTCTTTTTCCTGACACTGGTTCACATTTTCATGATTTAAACAGCAGGGACTGTTAATTTCTTCATGTTCAAATGTTGAATTTAAAACACTAAGCTGTTTCTCTTTGTCAAGGTCTGGGTTAATTTGTTCCCCCATGCTCTCTATCTTTTTAATCACTGCTGCTTCCTCAAAGCAGGTTTGAAAAATCCCATCTTCAAATATATTCATTTTATCCTGGGCTGCAGATGTTGCAAAGCCCATTTTTCCCCCACCTTTCAGTGCTTGGACTGTCTGGGGTAGTTTCTGTTCAATAATCTGTGAATTCTGAGATTCTGAAATAAACCCTGACTTAATTACTTCTTCTGCAGCTCTTTGAACTTTTTGAGTAGGGGCCATATTAATTGGGACAGTCACAATTTGTCTAGGCACTGCCTGTGCATCTGTAGTTTGTAATATTTGGACTGATTCAGTCACATTTGAAGCAGTAACACCTGGAGATATCACTGTCAGTGCTGAATCAACAGATAGTGGGTCAATCTGGAATGTCTGCACAGCTCTCTCAATCTGTGTTTCTCTCTGTTTAACAGAAGCAGTAGCCACTGTAGTACTTACTGGAACACTATTATCAGTATTTTTAATGGGAACCACACAAAGTGGCATACACTCAGTTAACAATACATCCATTATTTCATCCCCTGAATCACTATTTATTTGAAGCTTTTTGTCATCTTTAATTTCCTTCTCCTGTATCTGGTGCTTTACCTTTTTATCCTCATTTGCTTTGTCTCTTGCTGTCTTTTCCCACATGCCTTAAGCTTCAAATTGTGCAGCTCTAGATGGTGTCTTTATTTCACATAACACTTCCCTTAATTTGCCAATAATTTGCAATTCAAAAGTACCATCTTTTGGAAACCTCAAAGGGCCCTCTTTTTCAGTAATCTTGCACCATTGGTGAACCCACATACATGAATTGATTCCCAAATTGGTAGACATAAAATGCACGGGTGTTCCTTCAGGAGTAGCACCAATTAAAAATGAATTTTTCACTTTACCTCCCAACAGTTTCTTTAAACCTTCAAACAATTTCACTTCTGCAATAGTTCAATGCAATTTCTTTTCTCCAATGCTGTCAGTTTCAATTTCAGTCAGTTTAACTCCTACTACTGACCCTCTCAGACAAAATCTTACTGCAATATTTTTCTGAGTTTTCTTAATCAAAATTCTTTTAGTAACAACATAAAAACATTCGCTACTCTGTCTGTTCCACTAAATAAAGGATAGATTTCTTTTCACTGCGAGTAACACATTCCACTTACTCTTCACAAAGTAAGAACTTCTGTTTACTCTTGAAACACTGCGAGTAAATCCCTTCCGCTTACCCTTCACTCAAGCTTGGAAGAACCTGCTACTCCTTCGGTGTTACCCTTTCTAGGTTATATAAGACCAAAGTTTCACCAGCGAACTCTTTTGCTGTCACTCAAGCTCGGAAGAACCTGCTACTCCTTCAGTGTTACCCTTTCTAGGTGATATAACACGAAAGTTTCACCAGCGAACTCTTTGCTATCAATCACTCTCACTTTTACACAGAAAATAGTCCCTACTTTAACACTGCCAGCCCTGCATAGCTTCTCAGTGCTATTCCAACAGACGAGTAACCTCACTGCATTGTGGTTTCTATCCCCACCCGCTATTCATTCCCCGGGAATTTTTCCAGACAACATAAAACAAGACGCTAACTCTTTTTGTTAAACATAAATCAATAATCAATAATTCTGTCCTATGAAATTACCAATATAATCAATAAAACCATCAAGTCAAAATGAGCAAAATTTCACCAACAGTCAAAACCCTTACTATTTTTCAACACTTCAAAGAAAAAAACATACCTTCTACCACATTAACAACATTTCACAACCCTATTGATACTCACACCACTCCAGCAATCGCCTCCTTGCATTACCTTCCAGTACTGCTTTGCCAGTCTTCAGGATCTGAGCATTGGAATCAGGACTTTTTTTGATAATCTGGACATTTATCTAACTTGGGCAATTATTTTTCTAGCGCTATTTTAGGCTTTAAACTAAACTATGCTCCTTTTGGTGATGGTGTTAACCTGACCTCTGCTACCAGAAACTGATCCAGCAGTAATTTCACGGTAATTTCTCAATGCAAAACATCATTTACATCTAGTTTACCGCTTTAAAAGGTGATAGACCTTTGCCACCGTGTTATCACCTTCAGGAGACTTTACATAAACATGAAAAATCAAAAATACAATTAAATTTAAGCCAATAAAGAGAGTTGTGAGTATTTTTAAAGGGTTTTATTTTCTAGTCAAAAGTTAAGTTTCTCTGACCCTTTATTCATTAGTCAAATATCAATCAGGTTACAGAATTGGAAAATAGGAAAAATAGAATTAATACAGAACATATTATAGGTTGCATACAAAGCACTCCATAAAGGAGGGAAAACCCCTAATTCTATGTCAGTCAGAACTCTTTAAAGAGTTTCAGGAAAAATATCATTCAAGAGTGAGTTTTGCAAGGCTAATCAATAATTAATAATTAGCAAAAATCTCCCATAAAGAGAAATAAATGCATAAGACAAAAACCTGTCCTGATCTCTCAGCTGCTCTCTCTTCGCTGGTCTGTTCATCTGTCTCTCTCCCTCTCCATTGTCTGACAGAGAGGCTGCTCCTTGAAAATGCCCCTCCTTCACAAAACCACAGAGGAATGTAATCTGCCTTGCCAAAAATATGACGTGCAAGGACTCTCTGAAAAAAATATGAGCAAGACCCCCACCTCCCTCTGTCTCTCCTCGGACGCAATCTCCTCCCAGGCTGCACCCGGGACGTTCACGTACCTAACCCATATGATGTCTGGTCAGATCTGCTCCTCTCCCCCTAAGCCTGACATGCCCCCAAAGGGGTCATTATTTATACTCTAATTCTTGGCTGACTATACTAATAATGTTGCAGTTTCAGTAGAAACGTGCACTGTGATTGGTTAGCATAGGTGACATGAGGGTCTCATCATCCTGTTCTCATTGCAAATCCAACTCATACCAGTTTTAACAAAGGAAGCATTGAGGCTTAATACAGTCATATGTTTCACCATCAATAATTATACAAATTGCAACATTTAAGTGAAAAAAATGTATCAGTCTATTTCCGTCTTGCTTTCACATCGCACGCAGGGATGACACTTTCCAACAAACACTGGTACATTGGCACGATGACAAGAGTGTACAGTTCATAGTGGCCTTGACCCATGTGTCTTCACTTGAGGCACTTGGCAGTTCATGCAGCTGACACAATCTTCTGCGCATGCGTATCTCATTCAGCACACTGCTAACAATTCTCAGCCATGCTGGATTCCTAGGCAGCCATTTTATAGTGGGCCCAAAAACAAATCAAACACAAAAGAATATTAATTTATGAAATAAAACCCATTATGTTTACCTCCCCCATACTAGTACCCTGTATTAGTTATTACCTAGCAAAAGCTATTAGTTTAAAGCAGCTTTTCTATTATTTGTGCACCACATGGAAAATGTGCAATGTACAACATAGCATAAACATGCACCAGTGCAAATTTTCAAAGCGCAAACAGTTAATACATACTCATAGCAACATGCTCTAATGTTTTAGATAGCTTTTCATGCAAATTGAGTTTGCCCCACGTGTAGTGTTGGTGCATGGTTGATTAATTAATACACATTATGAGAAAGATGTATTATGAACTGAATATGCATTGTCTAAATATGCAACAAAGCCAAAGTCTCTTGAGACGGGAACAGGGAGTGTTGATTACAAGGAAAAGGAGCTGGGAGGAGAGAACACATTCCATGCTTATCTTCAAAGCTAAGAGGAAACTGAAATCATGAGTTTTCTACACTGCAAAAACACATGTTAATTTGGCACAAGCATTTCAGACTGAAAGCATTTTGACCAGGCCTCATTTCATGTCTTTCACTTTGCATGCACCAAAAGTGCCCCTTTTAAAAAGCATTTGACTAGGCCTCATTTCATGTGCCATGTGTTTTCACTTGCACCAAAATCTGTGTGCCATTTTAAATGCAGTCTGTCTGAAACACAAAACAGAGCGATGCTTAATCTTGATGAAATCTGGCTCCATCAGTAGCATTTGCAAAAAAAGAAAATGAGACAGTCAGTCACCTGAGGGAGACTCGGGAACGAGTAGTAGAAGTACAGTACACAAGAAGATTGCCAAACAAGAAACCATGATGATGATAAGTAATGCTAAAGTAAAATAAACCCGAATGCCTGGAGGGCTGGCCTAGTACAAGTTACAAACTGAAGTCGACTCGAGCTATGATGAAGCGGACAAGCGGCTTCCTAACCTTTACTGCTGGAAGTAGGATGATTGATGACTCGATGCTCGCAACCAATTATATTATTAGGATGGATTTTGTTCCTCTGGAAAACAAAATTTGAATATCGAATACTATGCATGGGTGGGCAATCTAATTTTGCCAGTGTGAGCTAAAGTATATATACTTAGAGCAGAAGAAGATTCTTGCCCTGCCTTGAGTTAGTGTTGCTTTCACCACATCCGCCCCAGCAAGTGTGTGATCAATAATTGGTGTGAATTTAATTTAGTAACACCTCAATATAAATCACACAGCCTGGGGGAAGAAGGTTAGGGTTTGATGAATGGTTGGGAAGGGGGATTTGAGGAAAAGGTTTGACAAAGACAAACACTACACATGGACAACACACAATCTTGGCAGCTGACCACCATAAATCTGTTAAGGGAGAAAAAGGAAATGCATGCATGATGATGACTTGACTTGATGAGTAGTACTAGACTGGTAGTACAGGGCAGCAGATATTATTAATAATTGCCTTGCCTTGCCTGTCTGCCCCCAGAGAGACCCAAGTTACATACATTTCATGTTCTGTTGTACCGGGCTTCCTTTGAAAGCTAGCAAAGAAAATTAAAAAAATATCTGTAGGAGTCAAATATAAGCAATCATAAACAACAACACACACAGTCGTAATGATTGAAGAGAAAAAAATGAATCAAATGAAATGATACTATAATTATTGTCAAATTGGGAGTTGCATCTCGGCATTCCTCTTGGCCCTTCCTTGGACTGTCTGTCCTTCAATCTTGGGTACCTGCCTGGCAGATGCAGTTTGGTAAGGTAAGTGTGAGTTGTTTTTCCCGGTATAGGGCAGGGTACAGGCCGGCCTGGAGATGGAAAAACAAAAAGGATATTGAAAAATCAAGGAGAAAAGTAAAGGTAAACTGCATAAATTAAGGAGGAGTGCAACAAGAAGCCTTTCAGAGGCGGCATAGCTAAATCATGTCCGTTTCCAGCAGTTACCTCCAACAACAGGAGCAGGTACCTCCCACGCCCACCCAACCTCCACTTTTCTTAGAATTTGAGCCAGACAGCACTGAGCATACATACACACACAGCAACATAGCATTTTCTAAATTAAGTAACAAAATCAATGCACCGCTGCCAGACACACCACCATACTCTCCTCCACCACTGCACAGACATGTAGCAGGTCTGGTGTTGTTGTTTACCTTTTAGGCCACTTCATGAAACGCCTGAGTTATTCAATCAATCATCTCCAATCCTACTGACTGACTGCGAGTATATGGTCATGGTGTCCAACTCTGTAGTGTCCCAAGTGAGTCCAGACTCAAAAATGCAATGGATCACCCTGCAGTAGTACAATTTTGTTATTGAACAACAAGAAGGGAAACATTGACTTGAGTCACTTTTTTGTGTGTACTAGATTATAATACTAGTAGACATCATGCACAACAAACACCAATCACTCATATTCAGCGTGCAATGCATGCTATCATTTACCTATTTTTCCGGGGCAGTCCCTCTAGGCTCACAAAGGAGGATAGATAGTCAGGGAGGGACCGTCACTCAAGGCGTGCACACATTTCACATTTGTTGTACTATTCTCCATCCAAAGTCTGGCATGAGGAAAATGGATTTAGGGCGAGTCAGGACTCGGAAGAGGGGACTTACTTCTTCACTGACTGCACACAGTTGCAACTCCAATCCAGCAATAAAAGAGTAAGACGGTGGTGATGGATTTGTTGTGATTCGAACCAGAAAGACAGTGACACACACAAATAATAAAGTAAATAATATTTGTTTGCTACATCTTTTGGGGGCTTTTTTGGGGCATCAAAGGAAGAAAGAAAGTAACTCTTAAGCCTAGTTGTCAGGGAAGTAGAGCTTGTCCTCAAACTCTGGTGGTTCACCCAGAAGTGGGTCACCTAATACACTACTTCCATGACCTGAGTCGCCGTCATCATCTTCCTGCTGTGCTACTTCAGGTATGGTGTAATCCGGTGGTATAAAGTGCTGATTCATTTTGATCATAGTTAACCTCTCTACGTTTTGGGGCAACAGACTGGTCCTTCTCACAGTCAGAACGACACCAACAGCACCAAAAACACGCTCAGAAGAGACACTTGCGACAGGGCAAGCCAGATAGTTTATCGCCAACCTGCTGAGCAATGGCCATTGGCGCATTTTCCCATACCAATACAGCAAAGTAGACCTCTGTTGGGTCATCCAGATAGGCCTGGACCATCCGCTCAATGCTCATGGGTGCTCTGCTTTGCTCTGACTCTTTTACCTTTGCCTCAGCACTGTACTTAAGCCCTGCCTGTAGAAACCATTCCTCTGCCGATTTTGAGGCTGATGCTCCTGTTCTTGTTGCTGATGTTGTTCTTGGTATTGGTGGTGGTTTTGGCTGCTGTGAGCCAACTGCAATGACCTAAGGCTCTGAAGTTGAACTTGAAGGCTGACCTGCAGTACTTGTTGTGCCCTGGAAGGGCGGGCCTCCAATTCCCAGCCGTTCTTTTTCTAGCTGACTGGCTTACACAGCTATCCAAGTTTTGTAGCTGGCAACATCCCCGTCTGAAAAAGGAATGAAAGTGTGCAGTAATGTTTTGTACCGTGGATCAAGAATTGTGGCACAAATGTAATGGTTGGATGACAGAATTCCTCTTTGCACCCTTTTATTTTCAGATAAGCGAAGGGTTAAGCTCACCACCAACTCATATGCTTCTTTTTTTTCCCTCCACACCTGCATACACTGCAGACACCCCCTTCAGCTGTTCCTGTGGCATGTGCAACAATGGGATAGCTTGGCCCATAGTACAGTCCTCCTTGCTGACCTCACGTGTGGAGACCTCGAAAGGAAGTAGTATCTCTGTGAGGCATTTAACTAGGCCCCATTGGTCCATCTCAATGATCATGCCTTTCACAGTAGCATCCCCTCTTTGCTTGACATATTCATTGATTGGTCTTTACTGCTTAAACAGACTTTCAAGCAACGTGTTGGCACCTCCTGGATGAGTGCTTTAACTGGCATTCTATTATCACGTTGAATGATCCTCAGCTGCTTCTGGGCTTTAAAAGAATGGCTGAAATGTGTGCAGATTCTTCTGCAGGTGGTCAGTAAGTTGCTGACTCGGTCTTCTTTTTTCACAAATTCTTGAACAATGATGTTAAAGCAGTGTGCCAAACACAAGACCCTGAAATAGCCACCGTCGGCCATGGCCTTAAATATATTACTGCCATTGTCTGTGGCAACAAAACCAATGTTAAGCCCTCTTGGTCGCAGCCATTCAAAGACCTTGATGTCAAAGTCTTCCAGAATGTTTGCAGTAGTATGAGATTTCTCCATGGCAAACATGGCTACAGTTGCATGTTTCCGAGCGGCATTAAAAATCTCAGCAGTGTCAACACCTGCAGATATGTTTTCTCTAATCCCCACAAAAGAGATCCAGTGTGCAGTGATGCACATGTAATCAGTGGCTTGGCAACTGGTCCACATGTCTGTTGTCAGGTGGATAGTGTGAACAGCACTCTGCTGCAAAGCTTATCCAAGAAGTTCCAGCACGTCGTGATGTAGTGCTGGAAAAGCAACTCTGGTGAAATAGGACCGGCTGGGAACCTTCCATTTCGGGCAGATGGCTGCCACAAATTCAAGAAAACCCACCCCTTCCACAAAAGAAAAAGGGAGGAGGTCTTTTTTTTCAGCCAGCTTCGCGTTGTACAAACGTGCCACTGGGTGGTTGCGTTCGCACTGCCCCCCTGACCTAAACATGCTGAGAATGGTAGCCTGGATTTTTTTCTTTTCTGTTGCCACTGATGCAGGTGACTTCTTGACGCCAGATGTTATGCTCAATGCACATTTTTTCGTTGCGGTACTCTCTTGCCTTGGACCCCTTGGTGTCTCAGCCTGACTCTTGTGCCATTGTGATGTGCTGATGACGATGTGGGCGGTACCACTGCACTGCTGGGGACAGGGCTGCTTTGTGTAACAGAGAAAATGTCTCCCTCTGTTCACCTTCCACCGTGATCGGTTCTTCTTCTTCATCCCCTCCACCAACAACACGAGCAGCTTTTTGGCCGCTAAGGTGCGCCTCCCACTGTATCAAGTGGTGTTTTCTCAGATGGGTTGTTTGGCCTCCGGTACCATAGTTTGAACCAAGCTTACCCTGACTAACACCTTGTCCACAAATGGAGAATATAGCAATGTTCACCTCCTTCATGCTAACCCAAAAAAATCCCAAACTGGGGAGGTCAATTTTATGGCACTGCTGGTGTCACTTGCAATGTCAGATGAACTGGTAGGTGGGTGTGACGTTTTACTCTCTGCAGTACCTACTTCTACTAAGGTGGTTGTGGTCAATGTAGGTCGCTGCTGGTGAAATATGGAAGCTGGAGGTGGTGTTGGTGGTATCATCTGTGTTGGTGATATCAGTGCCACATCCCTCAGCAATTTGGGATGGGGTAATGTCGGTCTCCACTGGGGCGGGACTAATGTCCATGATGACTGGCTCGTCATCATCCTCCTCTTCTACATCTACCTCCATAACTCTAAGGCTTTCTGGAACCTTCCTTTTCCCTAGCCTTGTCTCGTGGTGAGTCTCACTCTCAGACTGAGGTGGCTTCCAAGTGGCATCTAGATCATCAGAAGGGGGGCTTGCAGAAGAAGTTGATGGACTAACCCTCCTTTTCCTTTCTGGTGATCTGGAAGACAATGGATCTTCTGAAAGAGTGGTTTGCTCTTCTTCTTCCTCTGCAGGAAGCTCGATCTGCTGAACTTCCCCTACTTTGGGAGGAACAACTACTATTGGGGGTGGTTGCGGCTGTTGTTGCCCAAGAGTTACCTGCATTGATTGGGTACTACTTTGCGATAACAATAAGTCAATTTCAACATCACTGCTTGTCTGCGTTGGACTCATGATTAGACTGGCTGCCACTGCGAAAGACATGTGCTTGGGCTTAGGTTGGTGGGGTGGGTCCACTGATGCAGTGGTGCTGCTCCCTGCTTGCTCCCTGGACACCCCTGCTGCAGGCGCAATCTTTGGTTTCCAAAAAAAGGTCTTGGGTGACAGACCAGTCTTGGTACGTGGCAGTGCCTTCTTCTCACTGGCAACTTTCTTGGTACTGGACCTGGTACCTTTCTTTGGGGCCATCTTGAAGATGTCAGCAGCACGCAGTGGCACAAGTTGAAGAGATGTCTGTGGTCACATGTTACGTGACCGTGCGCAGCAGGACTTCTGTCTGGCAGTACAACGGGTGATGTTGTCTCCTCCTCTTTTGTGCACCTAAAAGCAAAGAAGCAAGAAAAACATCAGTGAAATGTGGCATTCATTGTTGTGGTTCAATTACTACTAGTACAAACAAACAAATATAATATATAACTTAGTGTGTGATCACATTTGTTAGTGTTATCAATATTATTAAATTTATTACCTCAGTTATTAAAAAAACATAACAATACAGTGTAGCCATTTGTGAGACTTTGACAACAAGGGCTTTCATGGTTGGTGTACTGTAGTGTACAGTACACTCAGGAAGGATAGGAAAGAAGAAGAATAACAACAAAAATACAAATGTAACGGACCCGGTTTGGCATTGTGCATCACGTGGGATGCAGCATTCAGGGACCTGCATCTGGCAATGAATGGAAGCAATAAGCCAAGAGGAACAAAGGAAAGACATGCAGGCCTATGGCAAAAGCAGTAAAGCATACTAACTGCCACAACAAAACGGCCACCAGCCACATGGTCACTCACAACAGTCACAACAACAACAAGCAGGAGACCTGGAAAACAATGAACTCAAGCGGCCTATATGGAGTTTGACACAGACTTTACAAAATTACCCCAGGCCACATGGGGAGGCTCAGCCAAGGCAAATGCTGGCCCACTCTTACAAACACACTCACACACTGGCCAGAAAAAGGAGGCATGCTAAACAACACAGCTTTAATGCAACAATGCCAAAAAACAAAAATCCACAGGGCTAAAAAAGGTTTGCAAGTTACAACCACACACATCCAACAAATGCATTCATTTACAACACATGAAAAAAGTAAAATACCTAAAAAAACACATTTTGTATTTCAATCCAATGCCATCCATGCTCTAAATGATGTTTAAATTCAACAGACACCACAGAAACAGTTGTTTCATGCACCCATGATGAGTCGCTCTGGGCCTATTGGTTGGAAAACCCATTGGCAGATTAGGCCACATAGTAAATTTTGCATATTTATCAGAAAATGTAGTGAACTGTGCTACACTTTTTGCTGGATAAAAAGAAGAAAAAATTGCATGCAAAACAACAACCAGCAAGAAGGCATGCCCACCACAAAGAAGGCTAATGAAGAAGCACACTGCCTGCCCCTTCACAAAATGGCCACCAGCCACATGGCCAGGCCTAACATCAAGAAAGGGAAGACAGACAATTCAGGCCAATGGCAAAAGCACACTGGCTGCCTTTCCAAAATGGCTGCCAGCCACATGGCCAGGCTACAACAACAAGAAAGGGAAGACAGACAATGCAGTCCTATGGCAAAAGCACACTGGCTGCCTTCACAAAATGCCCACCAGCCACATGGCCAGGCTACCACAACAAGAAGCAATAAGTCAAGAGGAACAAAGGAAAGAAGACATGCAGGCCTATGGCAAAAGCATACTAACTACACCACAAAATGGCCAGCAGCCACATGATCACTCACAACAACAAGCAGGAGTCCTGGAAAACATGAACTCAAGCAGGCCTATATGGACACAGACTTTACAAAATGGCCCCTGGCCACATGGGGAGGCTCAGCCAAGGCAAATGTTGCTGGCCCACTATTACAAACACTGGCCAGACAAAGAAGGCATGTTAAACAACACAACTTTAATGCAAAAATGCCAAAAACGAAAATCCGCAGGGCTAAAAAAGGTTTGCAAGTTACACAACAACTACACACATCCAACAAAGGCACTTATTTAACACACATGAAAAAAGTAAAATACCCAAAAAAACACATTATGCATTTCAATCCAATACCTTCCATGCCCTAAATGATATTTAAATTCAACAGACACCACAGAAACAGTTGTTTCATGCACCCATGAGTAGCTCTGGGTCTACTGGCTGAAAGGCCGATTGACAGATTACTGGGCTAGTGAATTAAATTAATATTGCAAATTGATTTCAAAAGTTGGAGAAAATGTAGTGAACTGTGCAACATGTTTCCTTTATAAATGAAGAAAAATTACTTACAAAGAAACAACTAGGCCCGTACTGAAACTACAGGCCACCCTCCGGTTCACTGACAGAATATTGATGTAAAAAATATCGATGAAAAAATATAGAATGTCAAAATATTGACTCCCTATACTTAAACAGGTAAGTACAAAAATATCAAAAAAAATATCAATGTTAAAAATATAGTTGTTCAAAATATCGATTTATTTATATATATATATATATATATATATATATATATATATATATATATATATATAATAAATGTAATCATAACAAAAGTAACATGGATTTAATATACATTTTAACAAATGGGTAAATTTAAAATTGGCGGGATATCGCAGAACTCTGTAGTCCGGTGCGGAGAAGGACGTCAGGACTACAGAGTTCTGTGATATCCCGCCAATTTTAAATTTACCCTTGTTTTCCCGCACCCGGGTTAGCTAGGTTCTGCACTCCGCCTGGCTGACGGTCTACACTTTCACCACGCCGGACACTGGACAGCCTCAACCTGCCTTTTCAGGATTCTACCCCTTTAGTGCTGTGGCAATCCAAACCCAGGCATTACCTCATGTCCGCCTTCGGCTGCCTTTCAGCCCGCGGTCTCATACCATCGCTGTAACATTCGTGGCGCCACTTCCAGCGCCTACCAGCCTTGTTGCTCCAGCCTCCAGCTCACCCCATACCGGGTTGGAATTATCACCGGTCTTCGGGGTCAACACTCCTTCTGAAACATTCGCTTTCTAGCCCTGATGAGTCACGGGATTTCTCCCAGTGATGAAACACGTGTCGGCTGGCTTTTTGTATTCAACATAATTGGTGTTGAGATATAAATAAACTTTTTTTGTTCCAATACTGATGCCGACCTCTGCATTCATATATCATTTCGTAACAGATAGATATATTGTTAATACCCTAACCGCGTGTGCCCAGGACAGTACACACATACATAATAATCAATTTATATATATACATATTTACTTTAAAACAATGAACAAACTATTAATTTTAACTTATTTTATCATTTTAAAATTATATACACATATATATATATACCAATAACATAAAATCTAATAAAAAACCATTCTATTATAAATTAAAACATTAAATTATTTAAAAATCTTTAAACTTAAATGTACCACTCCAGTCAGTGTTGGATAGCGGAGCGGTAAAACTTACTATTCCCACTACAGTGAGTGTAACAGTAGGGAATGTGTTGGATAGCAGAGGGGTAAAAATTACTAATCCCACTCCAATGAGTGTAACAGTAGGGAAAGTGTTGGCTAGCAGAGAGGTAAAAATTACTATTCCCATTCCAATGAGTGTAACAGTAGGGAAAGTGTTGGCTAGCAGACAGGTAACACTTACTATTCCCACTCCAGTCAGTGAAACAGTAGGGAAAGTGTTGGATTGCGTAGGGGTAAAAATTACTATTCCCACTACAATGAGTGCAACAGTAGGGAAAGTGTTGGATAGCGGAGGGGTAAAACTTACTATTCCCACTCCAGTGAGTGTAACAGTAGGGAAAGTGTTGGATAGCAGAGGGGTAAAAATTACTATTCCCACTCCAATTAGTGCAACAGTAGGGAAAGTGTTGGATAGTGGAGGGTTAAAACTTACTATTCCCACTCTAGTGAGTGCAATAGTAGGGAAAGTGTTGCATTGCTCACCTTAACCTAACAGGTAGGTAGCCATCCTCACAGGGAGGTGTGTGTGTGGTTTGGAAGTCTGCACTACAACTCCCACCAGGCCCCCTTGTCCTACAGCTGCGCAAGATGGAGCCCTGACCCCCCATGTGGCAGCCATTGCATTGCTCACCTTAACCTAACAGGTAGGTAGCCATCTTCACAGGGAGGTGTGTGGGTGGTTTGGAAGTCTGCACTACAACTCCCACCAGGCCCCTTGTCCTACAGCTGTGCAAGATGGAGCCCTGACCCCCCCCATGTGGCAGCCATTGCATTGCTCACCTTAACCTAACAGGTAGGTAGCCATCTTCACAGGGAGGTGTGTGGGTGGTTTGGAAGTCTGCACTACAACTCCCACCAGGCCCCCTTGTCCTACAGCTGCGCAAGATCGAGCCCTGACCCCCCCATATGGCAGCCATTGCATTGCTCACCTTAACCTAACAGGTAGGTAGCCATCTTCACAGGGAGGTGTGTGGGTGGTTTGGAAGTCTGCACTACAACTCACACCAGGCCCCCTTGTCCTACAGCTGCGTAAGATGGAGCCCTGACCCCCATGTGGCAGCCATTGCATTGCTCAACTTAACCTAACAGGTAGGTAGCCATCTTCACAGGGAGGTGTGTGGGTGGTTTGGAAGTCTGCACTACAACTCCCACCAGGCCCCCTTGTCCTACAGCTGCGCAAGATGGAGCCCTGACCCCCATGTGGCAGCCATTGCATTGCTCAACTTAACCTAACAGGTAGGTAGCCATCTTCACAGGGAGGTGTGTGGGTGGTTTGGAAGTCTGAACTACAACTCCCACCAGGCCCCCTTGTCCTACAGCTGCGCAAGATGGAGCCCTGACCCCCCCATGTGGCAGCCATTGCATTGCTCACCTTAACCTAACAGGTAGGTAGCCATCTTCACAGGGAGGTGTGTGGGTGGTTTGGAAGTCTGCACTACAACTCCCACCAGGCCCCCTTGTCCCACAGCTGCGCAAGATGGAGCCCTGACCCCCCCATGTGGCAGCCATTGCATTGCTCACCTTAACCTAACAGGTAGGTAGCCATCTTCACAGGGAGGTGTGTGGGTGGTTTGGAAGTCTGCACTAGAACTCCCACCAGGCCCCCTTTTCCTACAGCTGCGCAAGATGGAGCACTCCCCACAACCAGATATTGAATATTGAATGTGACTCATCAAACTTACTGGTAGGTAACCATTTCAACTGGGAGTGGTGTGTGTAATTGGTGACACTGCAGTACAACCCACAACAGGCCCACTTCTTCAACAGTTCAGCATGATGGAGCACTTGTCCCACTCATAGGCATGTGACGTTTGTTCCCACGCACATCACACCATACCACTTTGTCCACAGTCACCTACACAAATCATGGTAAACAGTCGTATTGTACTCAGCATGCACAAGTCTCAGTGCAAAAATTTCCCACATTGTGTCTACTGTGCCAGGCATCACACACTGCAACACTAACACCGATCATGCTTCCCTGCAGCAGTGTCTGGCAGGTTGGTTGTCAATGTGCTAATCACCCATGTCATACCACAGTGTTGCAATGTAAACAGTGGAAGTGCAGATCACCAAATAACTCCACTGGACCTGGGACTCACACTGCTAAACTAGGCACATCCCAACTGTCTTGCAACAGACCCAGCTGCCACAGTGCTGCACTGAATTGCATAACAAGAGTACTTTGTCTGAGTAAAATGCACAAATGTGTCTGCTTGGGACCAGCAATGTGTGTATGCATTGACAATGGTCACATCTCACACTGTCTGTCTGAACAGTGCTGGTATAGTCTGGCCCCAAAAGCACACATTGTCGGCACATGGCTTGCTGTATGTTACACACACACCACTGTTGATGACAACATGTAAGTGTATGGATGCCCCGGAACAACTGCATCACCAGTACTTTGCTCATGTTCTCAGGTCCGCAAATACCATGAAACCATGATAGTGTGGAAATGTTTGCTGGGTGAGATGTTCAACCTGCTGTATGTCACCACAGTGATAGGAGCCTATACTCCATGCCCTATTGTGCCTTCAAATGTTGGGGGAGTGGACCCCACACCCAGCTACTTGGGAGAACAGTGATGGGGGGATATACCTCATGCCCTATTTTGCATGCAAATGTTGGGGGAGTGAACCCCACACCCAGATAGTTGGGACAACAGTGATGGTGGGGCCACACCCCATGCCCTAATGTGATGTGAAAAGTTTGGGTACTGAAACCCACACACACCTTCTGCTCTCCACAGGCACGTTCCTCCCAAGAATGACTCTTAAGTCACATAGCCATGTCATTGCTCACCTTCACCTCAACCGGTAGGTAGCCATCTTCACACGGAGACGGTGTTGTGGGGTGGGCAAATTGTCCCACAAATCCCACCATGCATGCTGTCCCACCCCTGAGTAGGATGGGCCACTCCACCCCCAATCAGAATCATGTGGCAGGCATTGTATGCTACCCACCAACTAACATGTAGCTAACCGCATCTCACAGGTCAGGGTGTGTGGTGGTGGGAAGCTTGCACAACAACTCACACAAGCCCACATGAGTTCCAGCCCCCAAGACTGATTACACCCTCGCACTAAGATGCATGTGTCAGTCATTGCACTGTCCACTTCCAAATCACTGGTAGGTAGACATATCATGCTGACTTGTCCCACAGATGTGTCAGTCATTGCACTGTCCACTTCCAAATCACTGGTAGGTAGACATATCATGCTGACTTGTCCAAGATGGAAGCCTTCCTCACACACACACAGAGAGGTCTCACAAATACAAGCAAAAAACAGCAAACAGAACATATCACCAGCCACTACATGCAGCCAGATATGCTTCACGACAAGCATGGTGGCATAGGACACCAGGCCTCACATTGCACAACTGCACACCCAGATAGCATTGGCCACTATAAGTGACATACATGCGTAACTGCATCACATATGATTTAACACTCACTAGATGCCAACATGAACCTGTCAATGTAAAATATGTAAATTGTGCATGTCATGTCTTGCCAACTCCCAATATGGACAAGTAATGCATGTACCTCAACAGCTTGTAATGCATCACTGGATGTCGGTAATTGCAAATTAGATCAGTGAACAACTGCTGGATGTACAAACAGTTGATGTAACAGTGCGGAACAGAAACTTTTCAGGTTGCAACACAATGACCATTTCTCATCTGACCCACAGGCGACCAAGAACTCACTGCAGAGGACGACACCACCAACCTGCAGAGCCAGTCCCCCACCCCAGAACAGAGACTACTGGATGAAGACTCCCTGGATTCCTTGGATGAGGAGCTCCAAGCCGGCCCATCTGGTGTGGCAGGCCGCAACCAGTCCCAGGCACCCATTGTCCCCACAACCACATCTGCTGCAACCCATGACCTTCCCCAGACAGCTGTTGTCACGGCCTGTGTGGCAACCACTACCACCACCACCACCCCCACCACAGCTGCCCGCAACACCCTCCCTGCCCCAGGTGATGAGCACCCCACGACATCTACTGAGGAGGCCAGGGAGAGGATGCAGCGGAGCAATGTGGGGAGCCAACAGGCCCGTGGCAACAGTGTAGGTGGGAGGGGCAGGGTCATACAGAGGGGAACTGAGCCTGGGACGGAAGCCCTGTCCCACATCAACAGAGTCCTTGGGGCATATGGACAGGCCCAGGGACGAATGGGCCGGTCTGAGGAAGAATCTCGGGAGCTCCTCCTGCTGATGAGGTCCATGGACACCCGCATGGGACAAATTGTGGCCCTCTTGGGGCAGCTAGTGGCGGTTCTGAGGGACAGGCCAGCGCAACATTCAACACCTCCGCCTCCCCCTGATGGGCAGCAGGATGACAGTTCATCATCCTCCCCTGCGTCCACAGAGGGGGGTGAGTCCTCAGACACCACTGTCCCTGCAGCACAGGCCCCTCCAGTCAAGCGCAAAAGGGGCCGTCCAAGGAAAGGCCAGGAGGCATCACGTGCCAAAGGCAAGTCCCGGAGCCAGCCATGGTGGCAGACCACTACACCACTGCATTTACCTTTTAGACTATCCTTCCCCACACTGCCATGTGAATGGCATCTGTCTGTTGGACTGGGTCTCCACATCACTGTGGTGACTACTCAATTATCTCATCTACGATGACCATCAACTCATTTCTACAAATTTCCCCCATGTACATTTTCTCGACCCTCACATGTCACAATTGTAAATAAATACACCTTACACACATGTTGTTGTGTCTGCTCCGTCTTTAATACAGGATGTGCTACCTTCACCGTGATGTAAATGTCCCAGGGAAATGGAATGTAGGTAGGCAAGGAGAGGCTGAAGGGACCTAGGAAAAACATTAGAACAAGAATCACTTGTTTTGGTGTGGCATCACACACATCACACACTTGTCAACAAGGTACTCCAATCTTCACACATTACACAGAGCAACAGTCGCCACAGAGACATCCTGTATCTGTGTCAAACTACCCTATCCCACAAACATTGCCAACCAGCAATGAGTGAACACAAGGCTGCAGTCACCAAGCTCACATACACCCTCACAGCAACTGCAACACCATCAGACCATGTGTCCCTCCTACATCGTCACTCACCTTCAAGTGAAGTAGCGGTTGATGAGCTGTTGACGCATGTCGACACCTTCCTCCTCTCCACTGTCCTCGTCACTGGACCCGGGTGGGTTTGCAGGCGGGGGCCTTGGCTGCTCATCATCATCCAGAATCAGGGGTATTGCCTTGCGAATGGCCAGGTTGTGGAGCATGCAGTATGCCACAACTATCTGACACACCTTCCTTGGCGAGTACATCAGGGCACCTCCGGTACGGTCCAGGCAGCGAAATCGTGACTTTAGGAGACCAAATGTACGCTCAATTACACGCCGTGTCCTCCCATGGGCATCATTATATCGCACATCAGCTGCTGTCACAGGATTCCGCAGTGGGCTCAGCAACCACGGACGGTTAGGATATGCAGAGTCACCTGGGTGTGAGAAACACAGATTAACCTTGATGTGCCACAATGCCACAGGACAGCATGTCACACACACACCACGCTACTCCACTATGTATACTCACCCACAAGCCATGCACGCTCAGGAAGCAGATTGGCCATCAGCTGCGGGACGATGCTGCTGTACATGGTGTGCGAATCATGGGCTGACCCAGGATACTTGGCACACACGTGGGAGATGATCATGTTCGCCTGGCACACCACTTGAACATTTACCGAGTGGTAATGCTTCCGATTTCTGTAAACTTGCTCACGTGCCTGTGGTGGCACAAGCCCAACATGTGTGCAATCAATGGCACCAACAACATGGGGGATGTGTCCAAGGGCATAAAATCTCCCTTCACAGCCACCAACTCTGGCCCCCTGGGGAATTGAATGTATCTGTCTTTGTAGTTCATCATAGCTGACAGTACATCCCTCAGCACCATGCTGAACATCGGTTGTGACATCCCACCTGCGCTTGCTACCGTGTGCTGGAATGAGCCTGTCGCAAAGAAATGCAGGCACGCCATCACCTTTGAAGTCGTAGTGAAAGCTGTTGGATATGTGCGACGTGGCTGCAGGTGGGGCTCCAACATGGCACATAGGTTTTGTAGGGAAACTCTATCCAGCCTGAATTTGCGGATGATCTCTTCATTCTCCATGTCAGCCAGCATTGTGAATGGACGATGGATATTGGGCATCCTCCTAGGTCAGATGAAAGTGCACATATGTCAATGAAAGACACCATGAGATGTACAGGACTTTTCACATTTCTACAGACACATTGCCAAATGTTACAGACTGCACCATCAACAAACAGAGCACTGCACAAGTCGGTACACATCAGGCACACTACTCGTACACTTGTCCCCTTACCCGCAGCAATGATCTGTGTACACCTCCTGCTCATTGGCATGCACAGTGGGATATGGAACCACATGGGTGCGCACACCTGTGAGTATTACCCCCAGCATATGTGTCAAACTACAATACTACCCTAGCACACCGTGCTGCTGTCCATGATACACCTCCCAACACAGGTTGCACATGGCACACAACAAGTACTCACTGACCACAGGCTGAGCGCGGTGAACACATGTGTGCATGTGCAGTAGACAATGTGACAGTCAGTGATGCCCCTAGTTCACACAATGAGACAGCATTGTGCGTTACATTGCACCTACACACATTGACCATTATCTACATATGCTATGCAACACAAAAACTGTACAGTCTACATGCCCTTACACATCACATGTAACATGTGCGTGTGTATGTGTCAATGCAATTTATCACATACACATATATGGCATGTGTAGGTGACATGGAGTTAAATGTCCCATTCGTAATGTTGGCCTCATGAGGGTCCTTCAATGTTGGAGACACTGGACACTGTTCATGTTGGGCTATGGATAGAGCTGGATGACTCCATATGTGCAGCAAACCTGCTCCGCGAGTCCACTGACGGTCACTACAGGCACTGTATGGCACCCATATGGCGGTGCCTACCGCCTGGCCCCTGCGGACTGTCACCGCCAGTACCCCAGACCCGATCGCGGTAGTCTCAGCCATATCTACATGTGTAAATGGCGGTTGGCATGCACCGCTACCCAGCTCATAGTCACTACAGGCACTGTATGGCACCCATATGGCGGTGCCTTCCACCTGGCCCCTGCGGACTGTCACTGCCATGGACCATGCTGTGGCAGCCAATGGGAAGCACCCTCGCGGTAGCCTGATGCAATTTTGAAAATAGCGGTAGGCGTGTTCCGCAACCGCGGAGCCGGTCATTGGAAGCATTCAAAAGATGCACCACCGCGGTAGCGCGCGCCTGGCCCCTGCGGTGTGTCACCGCCATGGTCCATGCCCTTGCAGCCAATGGGACGCACATTAGCGGTTGCTTCATATGGCTTTGAAAATCACGGTAGGCGTGCACCGCCACCGCGGAGGTGGACATTGGATGATTTTAAAAAGTAGCAGACCTGGTACACCAATTGCAGCGGCGTGGGACCATTGACACAGCCCCAGGGGCCTATATATGTGTGGGAGGGTGCCCCACATTTCCACTGCTACCAAGGACTGCTGCCTGCCACCCCTCACCTGCTGCTGCTGCCTCCCGGGACTGCTGCCTGCCACCCTCCACCTGCTGCTGCTGCCTCCAGGGACTGCTGCCTGCCACCCTCCACCTGCTGCTGCTGCCTCCAGGGACTGCTGCCTGCCACCCTCCACCTGCTGCTGCTTCCTCCAGGGACTGCTGCCTGCCACCCTCCACCTGCTGTCTCCAGGGACTGCTGCCTGCCACCCCTGAACTCCACCTGCTGCTGCTGCCACCTGTCCACAGTGATGTTGAGGACACAGAAGATCCGGGCCAGTCCCTTCACCAGCGAGGAGCTGGAGGTCCTGGTGGACGGGGTGCTTGCACAGTACCCAAGACTCTATGGTGCCCCTAATGTCGTGGTAAGTCTCCAACAGTGTGAGTGAGAGTGCAGGGGGGGCACACGTGAGGTGGAGGTGCTGCAGTATGTGTCAGTGAGTGTGGGGCTCTGACATGCACTGCCTAGCATGTTTTCTCCAGGGGGAAGGGCTGTGTAGCCTCTTTCACACGTGTCCCTGCATGCCCATCCAGATCTGAGGGACATGTATTGTCCTGTCAGCCATACAGTGAAGCAGCAAATTGGTAATGCAGGAGTCAGGCCAGTGATTGCTTGTGTGAATGGCTGTGTGGGTCCCAAATGTCCCTCTCAGTGTCAGCCCACCTGGCCTGCACAGTCGCCGCCCAATCCCACAAGTACACATCACTGCATGTACAGTGTGTTCCATGTGTCTTTTGTTCACACATCTTCATCAAAGAGCCATCTCAGCCCTGTAGATTGCACACGACAAGCCTTGTGACAAGGGTGTGTGTATGAGAGTTGATGTCACTGTATGTGAGCTCCATGACACAGTGAGCCTTTCACAGGGCTAGGACATTGGGGGCTGCACAGTGTTGGACACAGTGAGTCCACCAACAACCATGTGTTGCTATCTGATCTATGTGTTGCTCTAGCTAACATCGGACAGTAGATGTGGGCAGACTACACATTGCTTGATGTGCTGGCATCCTGCATGTGAATGGGATGTAGAGGTACTGTGTCCACCCTCCCACCTTCATGGATTCATGTGTGGTTCTCCAATGCCGTTGTACCATGTGCCATGCATTCTTGGCTCTGTTACACATATCTGTTGATTTGGGATGAGTGAGTATCGTGCCACTGTATTGAGAGATTTTGGTAGTATACACTGTGCAACTGATGTATTACCCCTCTTGTCTCCCATGCCTGCAGCTGTAATTCCACCAGCGTAAAGCTGTGTGGAGGTCCATTGCCTCCAAGGTGCTTGATCTGGGTGTGTCAAACCGACGGCGCAGCCACTGTCATAAAAGGTGGGACGACATCTGCCGGCTGAGCAAGAACGTGGCCGAGATGACGCTGGGGCTGTTCCCTCGGAGCGGCAGGATGGCCCGACGCAGCATGACACCACTAATGGCCCACATCTTGGACGTAACACAGCCTGAGTTGGATGCACAATTGAAGGAGCATCAGCAGCAAGCTAGGGGTGAGTATTTGTTGACGTGTGGCTTTGGCAGGGAGTGGCTGCATGTGTCCACAGATTGGACAAACTCTGAGCTATGTGAAGTTGGTAGTGTGATGCAGTGGATTGTAAGTGGCGTCTGTGCTGGGTGCATCTGACATGCATTTGTCCCACCTGTACTCACTGATGTGATCTGCGCAATGTGCATTGCCATTGCATTCAAAGTTGTGGCATTCAGGTACCTTGTGCAGTGGGGTACTGTGTGAATTCATATTGATGTTGACGGCAGTGTGCCTAATCTGAGTGTGTTTCAATCAATGCGTGCAATGCCTGACAGCAGATTTCAGCTGCTACAACTTCTGAGGACAATGTGCTACAGTACTTGTGCCCGTGCAAGCAACATGGTAGCTGGCATGCACTAATGGCCATTGTGGGCTACTATGTTGTGGTCTGTGTGTGTGTGCTCCACTACTGCTCCCTCCATGTACGTAATTGACACCATGTTGTGGTGTTCATCCTTGCCATCCTCGGCACCCTGGGTGGTCAGAGAGATTTTTGTGCCTGTGTCTGAGGTGGGCCACAGGCAGGATGGTGTGCTGTGTGAGTCACCGGGATCACTTATGGCTGGATTTGTTCTTTACATGCATTGTTGGGTTGATAATTGAGGTGGCAATGTATATTTAGTCAGGGTGATGTGCAACGTGGATAACACATCTTCTTGAATGGTTATTTACTTGCACATGTTACTTCAGTTGGTGCCACTCCACTAACACTACATCTCTCTCCCATGTAGCATCTCCCGTGTGCGTTGAGGGACAGGGGACGGGCACCAGTGGTGAGGCATCCAGTGCAAGAGCCGCACCGGAGCAGAGTGACACAGATGTGACCAGCGCCGAGGAGGGGGACAGGAGTCTGCTGGAGGAATCACAACCCGAGATGCAAAGCTCTACGTCATCTGCCGCCAGCGGTGACGCATCCATGTTGGGGGCCACAGGGAACGGGGACTCTGCCTCCTCTTCCGCCACACAGCATCCAGTGCCCAGCCTCCCATCTACTTCCACTGGTGCTGCCCGTGTTCGCACAAGTTGAAAGGGAAGAGTGTCCTTCACCCCAGGCACTGCTGCCCCGGCCCATGTCAGCCCTGCAGCCCTCAGTGCTGAGTCAGTAGAGCTATTGCGCCAGCTGTGTGTGGGGCAGACAGCTCTCCTCAATGCCTTCCTAGACCACGATAAAAAGTTGGGCCAGGTGATAGCTCTCATGGAGGGCATACATTCGGATGTGGGTGGGCTACACCGGACTGTGCAGTTATTGTCCTCAACAGTGACGGCAGCCCTGCAACAGGCACATTCTCAGGGAGCAGCTCCTGTCCCTTTGTCCACCCCCCTGTCAGTGTGCACCTCTGATGACAGTGACAATGCTCAACAGACCCCAAAGTCCAGATACAGCACATGCAGCACACAGCAGCAGCAACAGCCCAAACGGTCCAGGCCGCAGACACCATCCCCACAGAAAACTAAGACCACCCCAGAGCACAGAGATAAAAGCCCGTCAGGCAACACTAAGGGCCAGAGGGGCAAGAAACAGGCCTCAGGGTCACAGGCCTCAGAGTCATCCCCCGCCAAGGACTATCCTGTTACCTGTTGTGTCCACACCAGTTCCCATTAATCCCCAGATAAGGAAGCCTTTCAGGATTCCCAAAAAGTGGAAAGGCACCCCTCCACAATCTCCTGCACACACTGTGTCTCACCACAGCATTAGTCCACCTCGCCGTCCCACCACCCCACCTGGTCCAAGCAGCCCTCCAGCTTCCCAAGCCAGAGATGTCTCTTCCACAGATGTTCCTCACACTCCCCGGGGCAGTCCTCCTACTGACCGCAACACACAGTCACCTACAAGTCCGACAGACAGCCACATCTGTGGTGTTAGTCACCCTCACACACCTTTCTGTCCACAGCGGTGTCTGTGATGCCCATTGTTATCCCCATGACTCTGTTGCTGAGCATGGCATGGTATAGTTGCACACATTCCCTGTGCAGCTTCTGATGTAACTACTCTGCACATTGTACTTGCCTTGTGGTTCACTGCTGTTTGCCCCCTGCCTGTGCAGCTTCTCATGGACTTCATCTGCACATTGGACTGGCCACTGGCCTTGTTGATCACTACTGTTTGCCCCCTGCCTGTGCAGCTTCTGATGTAACTACGCTGTACATTGTAGTGGCCACTGGCCCTGCAGTTGCCCACATTTGTTGTCTATCTATGCACACGTGTGAATAAAGACAGTTGTTCCTGTGGTCAGTTCTGTCAGTGTAATTTCTCAATAAAACTGTTTGTGTGTGTGCATGGTTTACTGTGTCACATGCTCAGTATGGCACTTCAACATTGGCAATGGGTTGTCTCACGTTTCCATGTTTTTGCAGGGGTGACAGGGACTTCAATTCTTCCTGACTCTTATACTTGTGGGTGCAGTGAAGGTGGTTTGTGAAAATTTCTTGTTGTCATCATCCTTCTTTGTCCATGTTGTCTATGGTGTAGACATGTCATGTTTGGAGGCAATGTAAGCACAGGGTGGGAGTTTATGCACAGGCTTTCATGCAGGTTGGCACGGGTCATGGTGTCTGTGTGAGCTTACTTACTGTGTGCCCAGCAGTGTATGTGTACGGTCCTCTTGTGGTGGTCAGTAATCCTGGTCCCATGCCTTATTTCCAAAGTGTACACTTTGGTGGTGGAGAAGTGTGTGGTGTGAAGGGGGTGACTTTGTGGTGACTGTTGATGTGTGTGCACCTGCATTGTCAACTACACCCATGTGTCACCCTGGAGTGGTGTGCGTGAATGTGTACTTGTTGTGCCCTGCAATTGTGATTTGGTGCACATGGGAGTGTTGTGTGCTACTGATGTGAGAGGGGGGATGTGTGACGTATCCTACTTGTGCTTCTCAATCATGGAGTGTGTGAATGGGGCCTGTGTGTTGTGGTGCAGAGATGCTCTTGTCAGGTAATTGCATACCTAGGGGTGTCTGTTCAGTATTGTACTTCATGGCCTTCCTCTCATCCCTGTGCCTTAACATGGGTGGCCTTGCTGTCTCCCTGAGTTGTTGAATTGAGATGCTTGTGTTTTGGGTTGACTCACTGTGGCAGCCATGTGTGATTTGATGGGCTGTGGGTGTTCTCAGATGTCTGTTGTCTTGCATGTGATGTACACATGCTTGATAGTTGTGTATCTTGTCCTTCCATTTGTGGGCACATCACTTTAGCTTTCATGTATGTTGTCCTCCATTGCTGCTAGCATGTGGTCTGTGTATGTGGCTGTGAGGCAGGGTAGGGTGTGTCTGTGTAAGTTCGCAGGCTGTGTGTGCAGTGAATTGTTTGATCATCAATATGTGTGTGTGTGTACATTTTGTGCTGGGGCTCAGTGTTCTTGGCATGTGTGTGGTGTTGTTGTGGTGTGTGTATTGGCTGGGGCCTGGCCTTCTGTGGTATGTGTTCCTGTGCAACAACTCCTGCTGTGGCTATCTCTGCAGTTGTTAGGGATGTGGGGCAGGGTGTGTATTCACCTGTGTTGTTGTTGTGCAGGAGTGGCACATGGAAGGCACATGATATGTCCCTCCAGGGAGAGGGCTAGTGTGTTGTGTTTTGAGTAGTGGTTTTGTGTTGTTTGTACAGTGGCCATGGCTGGCGCTGGCACTGGCCTCTGTGTTGTGTGCATGTTTTCCTGCACACTGTCCGCGGCGGTGACGACACCGGGACATTTGTTCATGACAGGTGGGACATGTGTGGATGCAGTGATGGCTGTGTGCCTGTCCCCACAGGGGTGTCTGGTGTGGACATGCACCGATTTCAAACCCATGACTTGTGTATTGTGTTGCATGCACAGTTGTGTGTGTACGTACCTGCGGCGGCGTCCGCGCCGGTCAATGACTTGCAGGTGGTGTATCATATACAGCACCGGAAAGGCGTGTAGGGCTGGATCCATCGCGGTGTGGGCCGGATGTCTATTTTCTTGCTCCGCTGTGGTGTCTCCGCCGTCTCTGGCTATGTGGTTGCTCCGCCACGGTGTGCTGCCCTGTTTCCGGCATCGTGATTTGTTCGGCGGACGGGACGTCATTCCGCACGGCGGTGAGTGCTCATTGGCTGACACCGCCGCGGTGGCGGGCGCACTTTGATGGCGGCCAGCGTCACACAGCAGCAGACAGGAAATGGACTCTGTCTAGACATGCTAATATGGCGGGCGTGAGGACCACTGCCGGCGCACGATAAATGGCATTTACCGCCACCGCCGGCATCGCGGTGGTGTCTCCGCCCGCCATCGTAATAGGCCCCAATATTTCTTACGTTAAATTCGATTTTCTTGACCACGATATTCTTGCTGTCGATTTTTCTGAACCACGATATTACCAACTCAATATTTGTGTAGGTCGACGTTTCCAACTCGATATTCTGTCTCATCACCCCACCCACCACAATATATGTAAAAAATAACGATGAAAGGTACAAAAAAAGTAGGTGCAATGCCCCAATCAAACAAACAACACCAATTTTACAACTTACTTGTGAAATCTCAAATTCAAAAGTCCTCAAATCCAATGATATATGATGCAGCAGACACAAAGAGTGATCCTTCCAGCTCCAAATCCAAATGAAAAGTGAACAGGAGATGGGCAAAGCACTGGGAGGAGCCTGCTGGACAGGAACAGGAAGCTGGAGACTCTGGGACACTTCTTTCCTCTTCAAAAAAAAAGAAAAAGGACTTCTTGCACAAAACTGTATAGCCAAATGTCAATCTGAGGAGTTTTTCTAATTCAAATCGTCATTTTGAGAAGGTTTTGATGCTGCTCGGGAGAGAACCTTCACGAGATTGCAGATTCTGAGTGTTTGGTATCGCGTTCTTCAAAAAACTTCAGCCGGAAGTCCAATGGCGAGCCCGAATGACATGTTCGCGGTCGCAAACTCTTGCGGGACCGTACGGCGAGCTAGCAAATCTTGTGGCGCTCGCGAACGGATGGGAAATCTCATCGGTGATCGAAGGCACCCAGTAAGGCACTCCAGAGCACGTAAAAACACATTTTGGGTGCTTGAGCACAAAAAAATCTCCGATCCTTTGCGGAGTTTTCCGGCAACTCTGCGTTGTACACGGAATGCAGAATTGCCAAAAATCCACAAACTGCGCAAGCGGAGCAGAGCTTTACGCCCAGGGTTAATCATGAGCAAAAACTTTAAAATCCTTCTGTGCAGTTTGCAAATGAGCAGCTTGGAGCAAGCATGTAAAGTGAACTATCTTTGTCAGTGCAGTCATACAGTACGATTTGTCTGCAGGACATTTGTATTTCTCAGTCTGACCCAAGTACGGACATGGTCAGTATATTCATGACATGTAAACATGCCCTTGTTTTGAGGCCGTGGACTAGTCCAAATGGAAAGTGCTTGAGCAAGAAGAGAACTTGTGCAAATTTCTATTTTAAAGCAGCAATTAAAAGTATTTGCTATATTATAGTGTTATTGCTGTTTTTCCCCAAAGCGGGTAGATCACCCTTCTATGTTGTTAAGGCGGGGTTTTGTGTGGCAAGTTTAGTTTCAGTATTCCTCGGAATACCAGAGGAAGTTGTTTGAGCGATGACACTAGATTGTGAGGGGGGTGTCGCCCCCTTCCTCAGGTGTACAAGTGTTCGAGGGAGGCGGATTTAATCTGGTAGGTCAGGTGCCTTCCTTAAAGCCCTGTTGACCCCATCGAGGTATTTGGAAGATTACTTGTGGGCCTCCTGACTTTAGACAAGCTAGTATGGCTTGTCTGAAGAAATGCACCCCCGGCCTGATTCCAAAAGGGACGCAGCCAGCAGCGGTGAAGGTTCAGGGTGGACCTGCAGAGTCAGATGGTGTGAATTACATCCTCCTTTGGGTGACCACACAGCCTGCAGGCCTTCTTGACTATTGCCCTCAACCAGGGAGTGGCATGTGTGTTCAATGGGAGGACACCCAGCTGATGTTTCAAGAAGTTAGCTTTTTTCCTTCTGCTGCAGGCCTCACACAGATATTTCTGTGGCTTTAAGGAGGTGTAGCTGTTTAACACCATCCTGGCATGGGCACGTTTCTCAAGGGTTGCCATGCCTTCTATGAATCTTGCTAGTTTTTATGTTTTAATAATGGCTCTTTTTAATATTTCACCACTGTGTGATTCGGACCACACTTGTGCTAATCCAAACAAATCAGCGGATCTTTTGAAATAGTCTCTGCCCACTGAGTGCGATTTGTTGGTTATTTACAGCCAGACATTGCGGTTTATGGTGTTTTTGTTGGAGGACGTGAGCCTATAATAAATGTAAATGCAGCATGCCTGGCGACTGACTGTTGGACTAGACCAAATTTCAGCCTGATTTGGGTGCGTGAGCTGTAACAGGGGAGTTGAAAGATTTCCCTGTAGATTCTTACAATGGTTGTATTGAAAATATTTGATTCCCTGCCCTAAAGGCCTGCACTTCCTTATGCCAGAGTGGCATATGTGGTTGAGATGGGGCTGTGCGACAGCCTGTTCAAGTTTCTGAATAGAGCCATTAGCCCTGCTACCAGGGAAAGCCCTTTCCATTTGATCTCCTCTTGAAGTTCCCTTTGTTATCAAATATAAGGCAGAGGTATTTGTATTCGCTGACTTTGTCTACCTTGGTGGAATCTAGGAATTAGCTGACTTTGTCATTTGTTTTTCTGGAACAGTTCATGATTTTTGTTTTCTTGGAGTTGATTGTCAAACCGATTTTTTGTCGAGTATCCTTGAGTGGCATTCAGAAGACATTGCAGCTCGACCTTTGTCCAACTGATCGACACCAGGCCGCCGGCATAGAGGAGATCTGAGAGGGTATGGAGCCAAGCTTCGGGTATGAGAGTTGAGTCCACAGGATGTTGGAATAGCCCTGAATTAGTTGGCTCGCTGCCCAGCTTAATTCTGACCCAGGTGTTGGAGTGTTTTTTTTAATCTCTCTTAAGCGCACCGGTGGTGCTGACCAATTTCTTAGTTTGCTCCAAAGCCTGTTTCGGTTGATGCAGTTGAAGGCAGCTTTATAGTCAATGTGGCAGAGATAGAGAGGCAGCTTGGCAGTTTTGGGAGAGTCGAGCAATAGTCACAGCGCCATGATGTTTATTGAAGTCCCAATTTGCTTTGTGAAACCGGCCTGGTTGATCTGGATGGTTGAGTTTGTGTTTGCCCAATCAAGGCGCTGCTCCAGCATAATGCCTGCATACTATGTTGTCTCATTGTCAATAAGGGTTATCATACTGTAGTTCTTTGCTTTTTATTTGTCACCGCCTGCGTAAATGGGTGTTATGATGGCCCCTTTCCAGGAGGTTGGTATTGCTGCTCCTGCTAGAATGTGATTGAATAAGGGGATCATAAGCCCATCTCATTTCACCGGATCTGTCTTATAGGTGGCCTGTGGGATTCCATTCGGGCCAGGGGCTCCAGTAGTTCTACCTTTGGTTATCTGCAGATGGATGGCAATTGTGTCTATGCTTTGCACATTGTCTGTATTACTGGGTAGGGCTGCTGTAATGCTGTGCCTCCTGGCTGAGGCCTCCTCTGTGTTTTTTGATGTGTCTGCTATGCTTACGGTTTTGTTGAAATGTATGAAAAGGAAAGTGCTCATGCTTCTTCAGATAAGTTGGATTCCAGACGTGGCTGTGGTAAATTTTTTAAGGCATTCACCATTCACATGAATGCATTGGCGTTGTGATGGTTAATACACCAAAAGAGCTTAGCTTAGAAGGTCTCAGTGTTTTCCTTTCTCGCTCAAGACTCCCTTTTCTTGAGCCTTAGTTCTGCTGTGAAAAATTCATTGTGTGGAGACCGCAGCACTGCACGCAAGGCTTTGTTGACATCATTCCTCGATGATTTGATTTCTCTATTCCTACATGGATATTGGCCTGACAGGGGCTGGTTTATTACTGAGAAGACTCTATGTGGTTTAACTTTTGAGACATGTTGTTTGGATAATGAATCTGTAAAGGCTTCTCAGTTTTCTGTTATGGAATTCCTGTTACTCCCAGTCTGTTGTAGGTGTTTTTTGGCTTCCTGCTCTAGTGATTATATAGTGGTTGAGTTCCATTTTATCCTCCTTTATTTGGCCGAGTATGTTAAGGCTGCTAGGTCTGCAGTGCGACTGTTTTCGGTCACAGCAAAGGTAAGTCCTAGTTCCTGAAGCAGATGGTCACCCTCTTTTCTTTTGCCTATGTTGAAGGAGCGGACTGATTGCAGCAAGGGCAGAAATACAAACATGTAATTGATTAGGGAATTACCATTGGTGAAGTAGAAGGACAAGGCAGATGATGGGGATGAAGGGGATGATGCCTTGGAATCGAACCATTTCCTATGGCCTAGATGCACCAGTTTGCAGAGCAGGTTGAGGCCCTTTGTGCCCCTCCTGCCTAACTCTAAATCCGTATTTGTAAAGCGCGAACTACTCACCCTTATGGGTCTCAAGGCGCTGGGGGCCGTCGTGGAAATTAAGTGAGCTATTGCCCAGAGTCACATGGTGCTGAGCTGAGCTGCCGCCGGGGATCGAACCATGAGCCCTGTGCTCCGAAGTCAGCTGCCCTGGCCGCTGCACCACACAACTCGCCTGTTGCTTGTATTGGGATGTCCCAATGGCGCTCTTATGTCTCAGTGATTTTGTTATTTGGTGAGTGGCCTAGCAGTTTCACATTGAAGTCACCTGTTAACATGATCATAGTGCTCGCCCATGTTTTAAGGAGGTTTTCAATCAGTTTTTTCAGGGTCTCAGCGTGGTCTTTGAGATTGGGAGGTGTGTATATGTTTGTTAATGTCACTGTGGTGGCTGTGACCCCCACTTCCATTGTTATGTGCAATATGTGGAGGTTGTCAATCGGTTTTATGCTCATTGCTACTGGCTTTAATCGCTGTTAACAGATAAATTGCAAGACAACCTCTACTGTGACAAAACTTTGCTTCCTTGGCAGCTGGGATTGCTTTGTACGAGAAGCCTGGGATTGCAACTGGTTCCTCGGCCCATGTCTCCTGTAGAGCGATCACTGAGAATGTTTGGAGGAAGCTGAGGAAGTCCTGGTCACTGAGCTTACTTGCCAGCCCAAGTGGGCATTGTGTGTTCAGGGTGTCCGCTTGTACTGCCTCGGGTCACTTTGCAGACTGTGACATGTTTAGTGACCTTGTAATCCATCCCCATTCATTTGTCGGGGACCCTCCCCTGTAGTAGGTCATGGGATTAGAGTTTGGGTCTAATTCATTTGCTTTTTCCTTATTAATGCATTTTTAAGACCAAGTAGGGTATCCGTAGTATTTTCGTTTTTTCCCAGCTTTGTGCCTTTGGCCATCCTCAGCAAGTGCCGGTACCCAGGTTCTTGGTATTTTTCCACATCTATGCCCCATGCCAGGAAGAGGTTGCTTTCACACTGTACCTTAACGGCCACATCCGATGAGCCCCAGGTGGCCTTTGTTGAATCTCTCTGGTGCCCTTGGTTCATGTTTACAAATTGAATGTATTCAATATCAGTGAAGGTTACCCCAGCGAACGCCAGGATCTGATTCAGCAGCTTTAAAATATTACCTCAGTTGAGGATGTCATTGTTTCCCGCTGTGCTTTGTTCCATTTTTTGGGGAGTTCTCGCATAGTGCAAGTATGCTCCTGTCTGGCATCATGCGGTTTGTTGGAACTATATTTTCATGACCCCCATGGGTAGCAGGGGCCCTTCTGGTCTATTTTGAATTGTCAGATGGCCATTGTACAGCATATTTCCAGGAGTGTTGTCTTCGTTGAGGGGGACTGAAATGCCACATACCTTACCGCCTGGTTCTCTGCCACTGTGATGGCTAGGGGGTGGCTGTGGGTAGATGGTGACCGTTTCCTGAAATTCTGGGCCATGGGGTCAGAGGGGCTGGCTGCCGGTGTGCTTGGTGAGCTGATCTAGAGATGCAGAATCTTGGGCTGATCTAAGCCCGGTGGCATGGCCTTTGGACCCTCTATATCTGATGCCATCATGAGTAGTTTTAATGGCTGGATCCGTTGTTGCCCCAGTCTCTCAAAGGCCATCTTCTCCATACCATTCTGTCATTGAGTTTTTTTTGCCAAAGATGGCATAATTCCTTAGCACTTTTCTCACATCATATTGATCTTGCTCCTGCTCCATCTGTGGTCGCAGCAGCAAGTTGACTATATTGGAAAGACCCTGTAGGCATGGTTCCACTGCTGGTGTTGATGTTGATATTGTCACAGTTTTTTCTGGGTTGCTCTGCTAGCCCTGTCCATGTTGCCTTGGTCTTTAGTGAGGGGCCAAGAGTTTTTAGCGGGACAAAGGTTAAGAGGCCATCAGCAAGGGGGCTGGGTTTGATGGCGTTAGTCATTGACTCGGACTCTTTCACTGCAAGGCCATCTCCTTTTGCAGCGTCTGACCCTTGGGGGGGGTTCCTTAGTCACTTGAGTCTTCAGGACAAGCTTCAGATTTTCAAAGAGGGTGCCATGTAGTCTGCTAAGTTTCTCCAAAATGGGGTAACTTGTGCACTTCGGAGTTAGCTCCATGGACTTATTTTGTATCCTTTTTATTTGATTGTTTAAGTTGGCAATTTACTGTCTATCCCTGCCACTTGCATTGCCAGGGTATTTAGTAGCTCTATTTGAGAGTACATTTTCAAAGAGTGATAATCCATGGCATCAACCATGGAATGTATGTTTTTTCATAGAGAGCCAGACTCCTTGGTCTGGGGGCTGTTCCCGTTTCCAGCTTTGCCTGATTTGCCAGAGATCGGGGTTTCGCTGGTGTTGCCCCTTGGTCTTTTTCAGTGGCATAAGAAGCTAGCATCTCGTCCCACTCTTCCTGTGTTAAGTAGGAGAACTCCATGCACTCTGTGTTATCCAGTGATGTTACCTGGATTCTGCCTACTTGGCCAGTGTCTTTTCCACTTCTACTTGTTGGCTCTGAGTTGTTCTCATCTTCTGGCTGGAGGGGGACAGTGGGAGCCTTTGAATCACTTGACACTGTTGGTTCCAGGGGAATGTTTACAAGGCTAAGGGCTGTGGTGTTGTGTGGAGGGTGGAGGGTGGAGGGTGAATCTCGGTGTGGAGTGTATTACTATTCTCTACCTCTGAATTGCTTACAGCGATGGGGACTGTGCTTGATTTGCCCTCGCCCGGGCTGTTAGGGTTGGAGTTTAGGTTAATGATTGCCTCCAGCTCTTAGTCCCTGTTTGCTAGGCATCCCCTTCCAACTTTGGGGCCGATTCCGATTCGGGCCGGAAAACGTACCGACCGACTCGGTATGGGAATTTAGTCCGACCGACACGTACCGGCGCTGCCCGATCCGCGTAGTACGATGCAATGCATGTGAATCACGACCGACTCATACGGAACACAAGCCGAACGACCGAACCGCACGGAAACCAGCTATCCGGCTGCAAAACCACGCGAATCGAACCGACCGACACGCACCAGGAATGAACCCGACAGAAACGTACCCGCGAACTCCGACCCACGCAGTACGATGCAATGCGTGGAAAATTAGACAGAGTCGCACAGAGCCCAAGCCGTACAACTGACACGCATACAAAACCGAGCCAAAGCAACGCAATACTCCGCGACCGATGCATACGCCGCACATAAAACACAGCAGACACACAGCTTGAAAGACTCGGAGAAGCTCGCACGAGCCAACTGCAGCGTCCTACTCGGTCAGAAGAACGTCTCCTACATGTCCCAAAACTACAAAGGAAAAAATACAAAAAAAAGGGCCAAACAAGCAATGACAAAGTCAATAAATACTGGGGGGGGGGAAATGGAACAAAGACACACCCACAACTCCACCCATATAAAGACCACCAATCCCTACCATGATCCTTTGCAAATTCAACTGACCTGCCAGCACAGAACACCATCAGACAGCAACCACAGACACACCCACAACTCATCCATCACACAAGCCACACACCATTAGCACCTCCCTAATAGCACCCTCACATACACCCAGCAAAACTGACACTCACGTACCCTCACTTGCACACTCACACACACATCAATCCCCACCACCACCCATCACCATGCCCCCAAAGAAGAATCCAAAGTTCCTAGACAGTGAATTGGAAGTCCTGGTAGATGAAATCCTCAGGGTAGAGCCACACTTGTTTGGTACACTGGTCCAACAGACCCCCATGTCGCAGAAAACCAAGATGTGGGAGAGGATCGTCGACAGGGTGAACGCACAATCACCATGTTTGCGCACAAAGGAAGACATCCAGAACAGGTGGTATGATGTGCGCAGGAGGGTCAAGGCCCTACTCAAGAAGGATTACACCTTGAGCCATCGCACCGGCAGTGGCCCTCCTGCCAAACCAGTATACCTCAGGCCCTGGGAGGAGAAGGTGCAGGCCATTCTACCACCAGAGAGCGTACATGGACTATCAAACATCCCAGAGCCTGGTGAGTACACAACCAATATACCCAATATCGTGTGACAATACACACACATCACTGTCAAGGGGATAGTCAAACCATGCACCGTTAGCAAAGCCACAGTAACCAAAACATAATCATCCCAAGATGTGTATGATAGTTAGACAAACACAATACCTGCCATCCCATAGTGATATGTAACTGTGTCATGACATGTACAAACCCAACAACAAATAGAGCAAGGCAGCGGCACAAATCTAACCAACAAACACTGTCAGACATTTTGCCACCACTAGAACACCACCTCACAGGGAAGCTCACTGAAAGGAAGGAATTCTGTGTATGCTGGTGAAGTCAGTGTAGCCAATAGCATGATGGGAGTTGTAGTCACAGATATTGCTCACCCTCACAATTGGCCCATCAACACCACTCTGAACCATGCTCACATCACAGGGAGTGGAAAAGAACTGACAAGATGGCTGACACTGGGTACTGCTGTGGGGAGCACAAGGCCCTGCTGGGAACTGTGCACCAACCAACAGCAGGACACCACTGACTGACATCCTGAAAGCAAACTTGCACTCCCTGCAATGGAAGCACGTTCCATGGTGGGATATCTGGCTGGGTGGGAAGGAGGACTGACATCACTGACCATAGTTACCAGCAGCTGTTCTCACACACACCCTTAACACAAACTCCACACAACTCACCTGGGAGAATGCATTGCCTCACACTCTAATTAAATATCCCACAAAGAACCACCACCCTGGGTTATGCTGTGTGAAGCACAGGGACACTTCTGGGACTTGTAGCCAAACTAATGCCAGGACAACACTGTCAGCCATCCTGTCAGCACAGGCACACTACCCCACAGGGAAGCAGAGTCAAAAGGAAGGAAGTATGGGCATGCTGGGAAGGGGGGTGTAGGCAATAGCATGATGGGAGTGGTAGTCACAGCTCAACATCTCCCACCCACATGGCCCAGCAAGCTCACACTGAAGCATGCACACCTCACAGGGAGTGAAAAGCCACTTCAAAGATGTCTGACACTGGTGCTCTGGTGTGGGGAGCACAAGGCCCTGCTGGGAACTGGGCACCAACAAACAACAGGACACCACTGTCAGCCATCTTGCCATTGCTGTCACACTCACACACAGTGAAGTGCACTCAAAAGGAAGGAAGTATGGGCATGCTGGGAAGGGGGGTGTAGGCAATGGCATGATGGGAGTGGTAGTCACAGCTCAACATCCCCCACCCACATGGCCCAGCAAGCTCACACTGAAGCATGCACACCTCACAGGGAGTGAAAAGCCACCTCAAAGATGTCTGACACTGGTGCTCTGGTGTGGGGAGCACAAGGCCCTGCTGGGAACTGGGCACCAACAAACAACAGAACACCACTGTCAGCCATCTTGCCATTGCTGTCACACTCACACACAGTGAAGTCCACTCAAAAGGAAGGAAGTATGGGCATGCTGAGAAGGGGGTGTAGGCAATAGCATGATGGGAGTGGTAGTCACAGCTCAACATCCCCCACCCACATGGCCCAGCAAGCTCACACTGAAGCATGCACACCTCACAGGGAGTGAAAAGCCACTTCAAAGATGTCTGACACTGGTGCTCTGGTGTGGGGAGCACAAGGCCCTACTGGGAACTGGGTACAAACAAACAACAGGACACCACTGTCAGCCATCTTGCCATTGCTGTCACACTCACACACAGTGAAGTCCACTCAAAAGGAAGGAAGTATGGGCATGCTGGGAAGGGGGGTGTAGGCAATAGCATGATGGGAGTGGTAGTCACAGCTCAACATCCCCCACCCACATGGCCCAGCAAGCTCACACTGAAGCATGCACACCTCACAGGGAGTGAAAAGCCACTTCAAAGATGTCTGACAATGGTGCTCTGTTGTGGGGAGCACAAGGCCCTGCTGGGAACTGGGCACCAACCAACAGCAGGACGCCACTGACTGACATCCTGAGAGTCAACCTGCACCCACTGCAAGGGTGGTATGCTTCATGGTGGGATAACTGGGCTGGAGGGAGAAGGAGGTCCGGATGTCAACCAAATACCACCAATGCTGGCCATGCACACACCTCAACATTCACATTGAAATGCTTCATGTTGGCAGGACAATGTGCTACACCAATATCAACCTCTGACTGTGACAACTTAGGACAATGCAATGTACAGGCCCGCATCCAGAGGTACAGTCACAACTGTCAGGTGTTTGAACCATTGATGCCTGTAGAAACATAACATACATTGTGTGTCTCTTCCAAAAACAGGTGATGATGGGGACACAGCAGCAGACAATGAGGAGTCCCTGTCCCAGGCTCCGGGGGACCCTGAGCTCTCTGGTGTGGAACAGCCTCTGCCCTCCTCGGATGGCGAAGACCTACCTGGCCCCTCCGGTGTGAGTCATCATGCAGCACCAGCAGGACCACCATCTGCACCCCCTGCACCCACTCCTCCAACAACTGCCAACACACAGACCACCCCCGCCGACACGGACAGACCAAGGACCACCAATGACAACAGCACACGGACCCCGGCCCACCGTGAAGCAACGGACAACAACCCCAGTACCAACCCCCAAGGGGGCCTAGGGACACCTGTGCGTGCCACCGCAGGTCCCGCACGTGTGGCCAGGGGTGGTTGGAGGGTTGGTAGGCAGAGGTCTCTGTTTGCAGAGGGATCTGGACTGCATGATGACCCACAACTGGTACGCATTGCTGATGCGTACCAGAATAGCACCGGAGAGGTCAGCCAGGTAGTGGGGATCCTCAAGGACATGCAACAGAAGCAGGCTGCCCATCATGCCCACTTGGACTCCCACATGTCCCATGTGGAGACACACATGTCCTGTGTGGAGACACACATGTCTGGCATGGAGTCCAAGTGGGACACATTGGAAGAACTGACAGCGGTGCAGAGGGACATATTGACATGCCTCCGCCAGATTAGCACCAACATGGCCACACCTCCCTGTGTGCCCACAACATCTGGTGCCGCAACAACTGCAACTGCCACAGGGAGGGAGGATGACTCTGGTGGAGAGTCCTCTGCACCGCAGCGGCCTGCACGTGAGGGTCCCCCCAGAAAGAAGAGGGGCCGTCCGAGGAAGGACAACTGAGAGGCCGATGGCCATGTACATCCCCCAGGAACCCAACACCTGTTCTGGAAATTCGCCTTTGTGTGCAAACTGTTCACCCTGTCAAATGCAACACAACTCTCCCACATGACATGGGGAGTTTAAGTTGGACTAATGCACCAGATGACTGTGGACTTTACTCAGGACATTTCTGCTACCAACACTTCCAACTCATCTGGGAACTTCGGATTCCAATCCCAATGTACAGCACCCACCATCCTGTGCACTATCCTCACACATGTATGTAAATAAACTCACTAATACACCGTACTTGCCTCTGTTGTGATTCCAACGTTGTTTTTGTCATGGAGATGATGATCTGCTAAATGACACTGTGCATGCTAACTGCTACAGGAAGTTCAACACCGTCATGTGAGTCATGGAGACGTGACACATATGAGGGAGACACACCACTAGGGCAACACAACACATACACACCAGGGCCATCTGACTCATCACCTACACTGATGTTGCCAGGAAATACAGTGGAATGCACAGACACCACACCTATTCACAGTCTGTGTTAACTAGCCCACAGGTGCAGTAAGCAAATGTCAGTCAGATGTGTGACCACAGACAACGCACATCCCAAAGTGAAGCACAGGTTTATTACACATTTGCAACATGTTGTTTCCACTACAGATGCAAGGTAATCCCATGTGGCAGTGGCCACACAGTCAACAATTGTAGAAGAAATAAAGTCCAGGGGTGTGGGGCACATCACCTGTAGGGAAACGACTGCATCCACCCTGGAAGTTGAATCATGGTGTCGGGGGATCCGAGTTGACCAAACAACTCTGAAAGCACCCTGTGAAGGACAGACATGACACACAGTCAAAAGCACTGAAGAACAGGACAGAACTGCAATACTCATGCCCAATACATGTCACAAGATACCTACACAAAACCAAGTCAGCATGTCAACACTGTTGGGGTGTACAGACTACCTGTAAGGACACATCGCTGCACGCATCCAGTCAAGTAGCACATGGCCACACTCAAACAGCAACAGAGCACCACCAACACATATCATGCAAACTCAAATCATTGACATGACATCTCTGGATACTCACATTCAGCTGAAGAAGTTGGTGATGAGCTGTGTGCGGACATCACCATCATCATCATCATCATCATCACTGGCATCGTGGCCCAGGCCAGGATCCTCCACAGGTGGCGGATGTTGGTCATCGTCATCCAGGATGAGAGGCAACTCCTACCGCACTGCCAGGTTGTGTAGCATGCAGCAGACGATGACAATCTTGCACACCTTTGCTGGGGCATATGGGAGGGCCCCTCCTGTCTTGTCCAGGCAGCGAAAGCGGCTCTTCAGGAGACCAAATGTACGCTCAATCACTCTCCTGGTCCGACCATGTAACTCATTGTAGCGCATCTGGGCTGGTGTCACAGGGTTCCTGAGGGGTGTCAGCAACCACGGCATGTTGGGGTATCCGGAGTCACCTACATACAGACAATTGCACATTAGCTGAGTTGGGTAAAGAGGGTGGAATACAACATTGCTGAACACACACAATGGTAAAAAGTCAGTACACACCGACAAGCTAGGCACGCTGGTTCTGCATCTGTGACATCATCCTCGGGATGCGACTACTCCTCATCACGTAGGCATCATGTGCAGAACCGGGGAAACGTGCACACACATGTGAGATGGTCATATCTGCAAGACATACCACCAGAGCATTGATAGAATGGTAATGTTTCCTGTTCCTGTATGCCTGCTCTTGTGCCTGTGGTGGTACCAAAGCCACATGTGTCCCATCAATGGAGCCAATGACATGTGGCATCCTCCCCAGGGCATAGAAGTCACTCTTGACGTCAATGAGTTGTTGACGTTTAGGGAAATAGATGTACTGGTTCAGGTATCTCAACATTGCCTCCAAAACATCGCGTAGCACACGGCTGAACATGGTCTGTGACATCCCACCAGCAGACGCCACAGTGTGTTGAAAGGTTCCGGTGGCAAAGAAGTATAGGGCTGCCATCACCTTCACCTTGGGGGTCAGCGCTGTAGGGTATGTCCGGCCAGGTTGCAAATGTGGGGCCAACCGCACCGTCAATTCCTCAATCAGCGGCCTGTTGAAGCGATACAGTCGGATGCAGTCACGTTCAACCATGGTTGCAAGGTCAGGGAATGGTCTATGGACAGCTGGTGCCCTGCAGTGCATAGGTGAACAAAGAAAAATTGTCAGTCACCCCACATATGTGGCATTGACCATACTCAATATCACATGATACATCATTACAAGACACAAGTACTTGATGTGTGTGCCGTTCTGTATGGACATATATGGCACCTACATGGCCAACATCTAACATCACAGTTCAACATGTGTTGACAACAAGTTCCAGGTCGTGCTATGGGAAATCATTAGGTTGTGTCACAGTACCCATGTACTGCTGTCACGTTCCAAACACACACTACAGTGACAAGTGAGGACAGATGTGCCACAGGCATCACAGCTCATTGACAGGTAGATTCCCAGGGACCCTGTATTGCCACATGGACATTGGCATGACATGGCGTATCATGTACACGTCAGCAAAACAACCATGACTCCCACAGGTAGTGGCCCCTGTTGCCTCTGCAGGACAGACATGGACGTCTGTGACACACACACGCAAAACATCAAAGTAGATGCACAAACAACGTGGATGTGGAGACTGTCTCCCATTGTGCACATTGAATCAGAGACATCTGAAACACAACATGTACACAGACTGTGGAGGGCCATCACTATTGTGGCAATGGGTCACCCTGTGACATACATACCTTCCCACATAGGACTCAGGGTGTATGTGACATGACATACACATACACAACCTGGAAATGTGACCCTGAACTGAACAGTTGCACATCACAGTAGTCATGTGCACAACACACAAAGGATTCTGTCCCCATGAACACGTGCACAGCCTGGGAGAGGCTGCCCCCAAGTGCCACCAAAAAAACCACATGTTGACCCCCATACACACACAGGTAATGCAGCCTTACATGCCTTAGGATACAGTGTGGACAGGCTGTGGTGTTGTAGGTGTGCCCCTGAGTCCCTGGCAAGTAATTGTGGCTGGCATACGTTCACCAGTGACAACCATGGTGACATATGCGAGTGATTTGTACAGGGATGCGTTGTACAGCAATGGACCGATCGGTGCGCACGCATTGGCCATTGCATATGATGTGGACGGAAATACGCGTTGTACACCAATGTACCGATCAGTGTGCACGCATTGGCCATTGCATATGATGTGGACGGATGCGTGTTGTCATCCGATGTGCGCGTTGAACAGCAATGGACCGATCGGTGCGCACGCATTGGCCATTGCATATGATGAGGACGGAAATACGCGTTGTACAGCAATGGACCGATCGGTGCGCACGCATTGGCCATTGCATATGATGCGGACGGAAATACGCGTTGTACAGCAATGGACCGATCGGTGCGCACGCATTGGCCATTGCATATGATGTGGACGGAAATACGCGTTGTACAGCAATGGACCGATCGGTGATGATGTGGACGGATGCGTGTTGTCATCCGATGTGCGCGTTGTACAGCAATGGACCGATCGGTGTGCACGCATTGGCCATTGCATATGATGTGGACGGAAATAAGCGTTGTACAGCAATGGACCGATCGGTGTGCACGCATTGGCCATTGCATATGATGTGGACGGAAATACGCGTTGTACAGCAATGGACCGATCGGTGCGCACGCATTGGCCATTGCATATGATGTGGACGGAAATACGCGTTGTACAGCAATAGACCGATCGGTGCGCACGCATTGGCTATTGCATATGATGTGGACGGAAATACACGTTGTACAGCAATGGACCGATCGGTGTGCACGCATTGGCCATTGCATATGATGTGGACGGATGCGTGTTGTCATCCGATGTGCGCGTTGAACAGCAATGGACCGATCGGTGCGCACGCATTGGCCATTGCATATGATGAGGACGGAAATACGCGTTGTACAGCAATGGACCGATCGGTGCGCACGCATTGGCCATTGCATATGATGCGGACGGAAATACGCGTTGTACAGCAATGGACCGATCGGTGCGCACGCATTGGCCATTGCATATGATGTGGACGGAAATACGCGTTGTACAGCAATGGACCGATCGGTGATGATGTGGACGGATGCGTGTTGTCATCCGATGTGCAGCGTTGTACAGCAATGGACCGATCGGTGTGCACGCATTGGCCATTGCATATGATGTGGACGGAAATAAGCGTTGTACAGCAATGGACCGATCGGTGTGCACGCATTGGCCATTGCATATGATGTGGACGGAAATACGCGTTGTACAGCAATGGACCGATCGGTGCGCACGCATTGGCCATTGCATATGATGTGGACGGAAATACGCGTTGTACAGCAATAGACCGATCGGTGCGCACGCATTGGCTATTGCATATGATGTGGACGGAAATACACGTTGTACAGCAATGGACCGATCGGTGTGCACGCATTGGCCATTGCATATGATGTGGACGGATGCGTGTTGTCATCCGATGTGCGCGTTGTACAGCAATGGACCGATCGGTGTGCACGCATTGGCCATTGCATATGATGTGGACGGATGCGTGTTGTCATCCGATGTGCGCGTTGTACAGCAATGGACCGATCGGTGCGCACGCATTGGCCATTGCATATGATGTGGACGGAAATACGCGTTGTACAGCAATGGACCGATCGGTGTGCACGCATTGGCCATTGCATATGATGTGGACGGATGCATGTTTTTTTTCGAAATGCGCGTTGTACAACAATGGACCGATCGGTGCGCACGCATTGGCTATGGCCTGGCAACGGACGCATTTTCGAAGCTTTAACGAGTCTGATGCAGTGAATTCAGTTGGCCACCCACAACAATATTGCAAATTCATGGGTGTCATGAAGTTGAACTTTTGAAGGATGCTGTGGGCGTGTATAAGTGGTGCAATTCCATGGATTGGCCAGATTCAGAGATGCAAACGACTTGGACCTATCACTTTGGACACATGGGACAGTATCTGCCTCTGAAGCACACATATAATGCTGGCTTTTCCCCTGAGAGCTCACTTGCCTGCACTACATGCTCCAGGACGACATCTGCCACCACCACTGCTGCTGTCTCTGCATCCTCTGGCCACTGCAATGGCACGTACTGTGGAGAGAGCCCCTGCCTTCAGCACTGAGGAGAACCAGGCCCTGCTGGACAGCCTCCTTCCACAGTACAGCAAGCTGTATGGGAAACCAGGGGAGCAGGTGAGTGTGCTGTCCACTGCCTTACTAAATGTGCATGTTGTCTGACTAGCAAGACTTACAGTGTGCACACCACTGGCTAGCATGCTCACTGAGTAGTTGTCACCCCCCAAAGTGTGTAGTTACATGCACTGAACAGGTATAGTGCAGTAACAGTGCATTCCAACAAGGTTTGACTTCCCAGGCAATGATACCATTTGGTAACTGCTGGCAAACTGTTCATAGCCATAGTTGCACTGCCTGTGTACATCATATGCACCTGTGATTGAGACATGTATATCCAACTGTGTGATGCATGGAAATGTTGCATGTGTAGTAATGGCCTTTTCACTTTGTCATCCTCACAGGTTGATGCCCACCAGAAGCAGGAAATCTGTCTGACCATCGCCCGGGCAGTAAGATCCGTGGGGGTCTACAAGCGCCGGATCCGCAACTGCCAGAAGAGGTGGCAGGACCTTCGGGGCTGGACCCGGAGGATCACAAGGGTCCAGCTGAAGCTGTTGCCTCCTCGCAGGAGGGGCGGACACCGGACCCTGACCCCCCACATGCTCAGGATTCTGGCGGTGGTCTTCCTGGACCTGGATGGGCAGCTGAAGGCCAGACAGCAGCAAGGAGGGGGTGAGTCCATGACTTCACTGTGAACTTTGTCTGACATGCTATGTGCCCTCCTCTGGCCTGGTTAAACTTCCACAGTACATCAGTCTTGTGGTCCAGGACCCATGTCCCTCAATTGTGACATGCCCACTCCTCATCTGATACCCAGGTGTGGCCCTTACAGTCAGGAAATTGTGTCACTTGGGTACTGTGTACTTGCATTTTGCTTAGCTCAAGGTGGGGGACAGCATTTGTTCCCGTAACTTTGTGGTGGGCTTCATGGGTGGGTCAATTGCTGACACAATGCCTGAGTTCTGACATGTAATATGCGTGTAACTTTGATATGTGGTCCAATTGCTGATCTGACTCACCACATGTGCCTGGGGTATTTGGCACACACCCATGCTGTGGGTGGGAACAATGTTTGGGCCTCAGGAGTATGTATATCAAGTGTGTCACACATGCTTAGCCACCTGCCGACTGTCCAGGGCTCATCCCTCTTTCATGTGGAGCAGGACAGTCATGCCTACTCCAGGGCATACAATACACTCTGTACTCCCACTCCTGTGTATCAGCTGACACGTTATGCTCAGTGAAATGTTCCCTCAGGTGTCTGCCTCTGTGTCATTGTGCTGTGGCTTCGTTGTCAGGACTACTGGGGTGTTTATCGGTTAGGGCTCAGCATGCCATCTGAGATGTGACCATAGGAGACGATACTTGTGTGACATATAGGTGTTTGATCACTTGACTGTGCACACTGGTGTATGCGACTGTGAAGTTCAGGCAGCTGTTTTTCATTCACAGCAGACTGTGAGGTGCTCAGGTTCAGAGAGTTGTGTTTCATGTCTCCCATATGTCCAATTGGTATGACGTGGACAAATAAGAGTTCAGATGATGTGGTTTGTGGGGGATGGACATGTGCACTTGTCAGCTACAGAACTTGCATTCCCCATGACCTAGGATTGTGACACAGTGCAGACTGTTGTAGGCTGGCTGCCCTGCCCATGTGACTGGAGACAGTGATGTATGACTTTGCAGGCATGCCTGTGCCATGGCATTAAACTTCCTAAGAGTGATCCTGCAGGGGAGTGACATGTGCTACATGCACCCCATTGTGGCATTGACTATCAGGACATGGGTGCATCATGGTGTCTGGTGCTGGTATGCATCACATGCATTTCAAATTAGACTCTGGCCATCCCTTTATCCGGACACTTGTACTGACTCAGTGGCAAGAGATGTGATCTGTGCATGTTCACATACTTCACCGTGTTCTCTGCAATGTCCAACAACTGTGTAGGTGGTGCATGTGTCCACACTGGGGTATTACCATCTGACAGGCACCAGACAGATGGGTGCAAGGCCAGGAGGGATGTGAGTGCCATGGTTGACCATCAGACAGACAATTGGCTTCTCCTAATCTGTGTGAGCACTTTTGGCAATGTTCAACTAAGGATGCCAGGGCTTGCTCTGTAATGTGCTGTACTTACTGTGGTGTGTGCGGTCAGTGCAGGTGACTGATGTTTGTATGTTTCCCTAATTGTTTGCAGATACATCCACGGCCACAGGAGGGGACAGCTCCACGGACCAGGAGGAGCTGCAAAGCCAGACTGGGTCAGCAGCCGATGAGTGGTCGGAGGGACCCAGTGGCACGGAGGGCGAGGGGAGCCACACAGAGGAGTCCTCAGCTCACCATCAGACTGACAATTGGCTTCGTCTAATCTGTGTGAGCACTTTTGGCAATGTTCAACTAAGGATGCCAGGGCTTGCTCTGTAATGTGCTGTACTTACTGTGGTGTGTGCGGTCAGTGCAGGTGACTGATGTTTGTCTGTTTCCCTAATTGTTTGCAGATACATCCACGGCCACAGGAGGGGACAGCTCCACGGACCAGGAGGAGCTGCAAAGCCAGACTGGGTCAGCAGCCGATGAGTGGTTGGAGGGACCCAGTGGCATGGAGGGCGAGCGGAGCCACACCGAGGAGTCCTCAGCTCACCATCCACCTCAGCTGAGGACCACAGCAGCTCGGAGGATGACTCCCTTGTAGAGGCGGGTGTCAGCAGCCACCACACCCCAGCTAGTATGGCTGGCCCTGCCACCACCACCACCACCACCACCACCACCGCCCTCCCATTGGCTCCCATTCCAGAGGTCCGTGGAGGCTCCCGTGTTCGGGAGCGTGTCTCCTTTGTGCCAGGCACCGCACCCCCTGCCCCTGTGTCCCCTGCTGCCCTGAGTGAGGAGTCTGTGTACTTACTTTGCCAGCTCCATGTAGGGCAGACATCAATGCTGAGTGTCCTCCATGCACACACCACTCTGTTGACACAGCTGGTGTCGTTCATGGAGGGCATCTCATCAGGCATGTCTGCCCTACAGAGGAGCAATAAGTCCATGGCCTCATCCCTGACGGCAGCAGTGTCCCTCCTCCAACAGTCCCTCACCCCTCCTACCTCTGCCCCATCCACACTTCCTGGCACCCTACCTGTCCCAAGCACATGCACACCTGCACAATCACCCAAACACACAGACACGAGCAGCACAGAAACACCCAAAACAAAGTCAAAACGTGCACGCAAGCATCCTCAGGGGACTGATACCACACCCACAGGGGATGGGGAACAGACACACACACAGGCATCCACAGTCACTCCGCAGTCCTCCGATACCTCGCCCTCCAAGACCCCTTCCCTTGCCTCACCTGCAACCCCACCTACAAAGCAGCTCTTCCTCTGTGACCTCGGCCTCTTCCCCTCCGATCCAGCTGATCCAGCATACAGGGGGAAGAGGAAGTCCACCCACACAGAGGGGAGTGCCCCTCACCCCCGGACACCCTCCCCCAGGCACAGACAAACTGAGGCCCCCACCGCAAGTCCCCCCGGACCCGGAAGAGCAAGACCCTGCCACCGCCCTGCAGCTCAACCACACAGTCTCCTTCCTCCATCCCTCAGGCCCCCACTACACAGGTTCCCCCACCACACCCTGCCCCAGGTTCCCCCACCCACAGATACACCATCCCCAAAATGATCCGGCCTTCTCCCCCTACCACTTGCTCTTCCAGCCCCACACCCCCCGCTGCACATGTTTGTGCCACTGGTGTGGAGACTGTTTCCTCCCCCTCTGTCCTGCCCACCTTACCTGAGCCCCATTCTACTCCCCTGGAGATAGGCACTGCAGTGGAGTCCACTACCACCCCGTCTGACTTGGGCACTGCAGTGGGGAACCTGTTCACTCCATCTGGCCAGCCCACTGCAGTCGTGCCGGCACCCACACCATCTGACTCATGCCCCCCAGTTGTGCCGGCACACACCATGTCAGACACATCCACTGCAGTTGTCAGTGACTCTCCGGCACCCACCACCCCTTCCCTGCCTCCTTCTGGTGAGCCCTGATCCTGTCCCTGCAGTGCCTGGCCTGCCCCCGTATGCCCCTCCGAGGGGAATGTCCCTGGTCCGTAGCAGTGCAGGCAAGCAAAGGGTGACATCTGCCACTGTCACCCTGTTCGGACTTTACTGATGGACTGGCCATTGGCCTTTGTGTTTTTCAGGACTTTCAATTTTACACCCACATATGCTGAATAAAGCTACTTTCTGTTCTCTAGTGGTTTTCCTTCAGATGTACATGATGTTGATGATGCTAACCATGCCCTTGCTGCAGTGATGATGATTTTTGATATCAGGAACATGAAGTGTTACTGTGCAGGACCCCATGTGGTCCAGGGGGAATGTGTCCTATCCTGGTGTGTAACCATGTCATCCTTTGCAGCAACATGAGGGTGTCATGTTTTCAATATTTGCCAATGGGATTTCCTACTTTTATTTGCAATATCACATCTGTGGCTTACACCCCTGCACATCTGTTGTGCTTGCCATTGTTCAATTTGTCTATTTCCCTGACCGTGTGACCATCTCCACTGGACATGCATGTTTGGGCATCAATGGGGAAGGACGCATCTGTATTATCAGTGCAACTTGCTATACATGTGTGTTGGATCTGTGCAGATGATTTCGGTGACACTCCCATGACCAGGCTGATGTGACGAGAGCCTTCATTTGGTGCTAATTGTTGACTGAGTGACCAATTGTTCTGCTGACATGATAGAGCCCTGCAGAGACAACGTATGGCACAGCTTTCCTTACACAGGAGTGGAGTCCCCTCATGGCAGTGTGTAATTTCGTGACATTGCCTGAGCCCAAGGTGCATGTTGTGTGAGCATGTCTGTGTGTGTTCACTTCCATTTTGCTACGCAGGCTGGGATACCTAGTGATGTTTCTGTTTGTGATGCTTGCTGAGTTGACCTATGTTCCCCCAAAATCTTCGCCCTGGGTTCTCTGGGATGTGGGTGCATGGCACATTACTGGTCATCAGGGTGTCATCCATAGGTGTGTTTGCTGTCAGGGCTAGGTTTGTGGGCAAACGCAGATGAGACACAGTCAGGATTCCCCTTGGCACTTGTTGGTTACAAAAGTCATGTAATTTACAGTTTGTGGTAGCTTTCAGTGATTGTGACACGTTGTGTGTGTGACTGCTGCCACTCCTCAGGGTCAGAGCTGCAATGTTGGAAGTTGTCTACGTGTGTTCTTTGTGGGTGACCTTGGCTTCTTCATTGTTGTGTGACTGTGGCCGGGATCCCATTGATTGGGGTGGATTTGACGTCATGCCCATGTACGGCGTACTGTGCAGTGTGTCAGACATTCACGAGTCTTGTTGACTGGCCATGTGTGATGGGTGTCTGCACCTTAGTTCCCACCACCACCCCTGGGATTGTCATGGGTGCATGTGCAATGTCACCAGTCAATGTGAGCTTCACTGCTGCACATTGGTGGAGATCAAGGTGTGTGGTGTTGAGTGTGTGCAAATGAGAGTAGTTGCATGTCTAGACCCCTACCTCCATATTGGCCTTGGCTGACAGGCCGTGCTGATTGATTTGTGCTTGTGTAGGTGTGATGGTAGTTTGTTGCTCAGGACACAAGACTGTGGTTCACAGTGTGAACGACATCTAGCTTTGTCATCACAGTGGGATTATCATGCAGGCCAGTGTCACCAAAATGTGGGGTCCCTGGGGGTAGTGCTGTGGTGGATCTGTCTCTTGCTGTGTTAGTTGCTGTTCCTACAAGCTTGTGTGTCATGTGTAATTTGGGCTCCCTCTCATCTAACAATGCCTGATTGCCCACATAGGGGAATCCGATCCATGAGTTACTTTTGTGTGACACTGTATACACATCTGTGTAATTGGGATTCAGGCCTCCTCATGTGTTGTGTGGTTGCCTGGGGACACTGGCACACCCCCCCCATCACCTGTTGTGTTTGATATGCAGTGTGTGGCTGCCTGTTTGTGTTTGTGCATCTGCACCACTGCATTGGCATATCTTTAGTGTGCCATTGGCTGTATGTTGTTTGGTGGGTTTCCCCTGCTGTCCCTGGGACTCCTAGGTCATCAGTCAGCACAATGATCATGGTTTGTATGTCCCATTGCTGCCATGGTATGGTATTTGTTCACCTCACATCTACAGTCTCCACAGGATATCTACATTTGTGTGTCCATTGGTACAGATATGTGGGTCTGCATTATGATGGTCACTTCTGTCATTGTGTTATTGATGAATGTTGACAATGTCAGCCCCCATGGGTGATGTTTGTCTGCACATGGCCAAAGGTATGTCTTATTTGCACTGCACTGTTTGCCTCACCCAATCTATGTTGCTATGGGACACAAGCACTACTATGCCACTGATGTGTTTGTTGTTCTGTGACCAGGAATCATCCATGCTGTTTGGCATTTGCAGCTTTTTCCATGACAACACTTACATTTTGGTCACTGTGATGATGGGGGTTTAGACCCCATTGCCACAATGTTCAAAATGTGCTTGAGCTATGGACCCCACACTTACCTTTTGGTCACTGTGATGATGGGAGTTTGGACCCCATTGCCACAATGTTCAAAATGTGCTTCAGCTATGGACCCCACACTTACCTTTTGGTCACTGTGATGATGGGGTGTTAGACCCCATTGCCACAGTGGTCATGGTCTGCTTGCATTGTGGAGACCACACACATTTATGTGTGACACATGTGATAGGGGGTCACATTGTATGTTCAATGTCATGTTCAGTGTTGTAGGCATTTGACACAGACTACACACGCTTGTCATGGTGTTGGGGGGATGTGTTTTTCTGACATTCCTTATGTTGGAGTATGCTGGTTGTGTCATGCATTACCCGTCCTATGAGTAGGGGTGGTGGTAGTGGTAGGCATCCAGCCCCCCATGGGTAGGGGTGGTGGTAGTGGTAGGCATCCAGCCCCCCCTGAGTAGGGGAGTGGTAGTGGTAGGCATCCAGCCCCCCATGGGTAGGGGTGGTGGTAGTGACAGGCATCCAGCCCCCCCTGAGTAGGGGTGGTGGTAGTGGTAGGCATCCAGCCCCCCATGGGTAGGGGTGGTGGTAGTGGTAGGCATCCAGCCCCCCCCTAAGTACGGGTGGTGGTAGTGACAGGCATCCAGCCCCCCATGGGTAGGGGTGGTGGTAGTGACAGGCATCAATTCCCCTATGTGTGGGGATGGTAGTAGTGACAGGCATCCAGCCCCCCATGTGTAGGGGTGGTGGTAGTGGTAGGCATCCAGCCCCCTATGAGTGGGGATAGTAGTAGTGATAGGCATCCAGGCCACCCTGAGTAGGGGTGGTGGTAGTGGTAGGCATCCAGCCCCCCTTGAGTAGGGGTGGTGGTAGTGGTAGGCATCATGCCCCCCCCTGAGTAGGGGTGGTGGTAGTGGTAGGCATCCAGCCCCCCATGGGTAGGGGTGGTGGTAGTGGTAGGCATCCAGCCCCCCATGGGTAGGGGTGGTGGTAGTGGTAGGCATCCAGCCCCCCCTGAGTAGGGGTGGTGGTAGTGGTAGGCATCCAGCCCCCCCTGAGTAGGGGTGGTGGTAGTGGTAGGCATCCAGCCCCCCATGAGTAGGGGTGGTGTTGGTGGTAGGCATCCAGTCCCCCCTGAGTAGGGGTGGTGGTAGTGACAGGCATCCAGACCCCCCTGAGTAGGGGTGGTGGTAGTGGTAGGCATCCAGCCCCCTATGAGTGGGGATGGTAGTAGTGAGAGGCATCCAGGCCCCCCTGAGTAGGGGTAGTGGTAGTGGTAGGCATCCAGCCCCCCCTGAGTAGGGGTGGTGGTAGTGGTAGGCATCCAGCCCCCCATGGGTTGGGGTGGTGGTAGTGACAGGCATCCAGCCCCCCCTGAGTAGGGGTGGTGGTAGTGGTAGGCATCCAGCCCCCCCTGTGTAGGGGTGGTGGTAGTGACAGGCATCCAGCCCCCCTGAGTAGGGGTGGTGGTAGTGGTAGGCATCCAGCCCCCCGTGAGTAGGGGTGGTGGTAGTGACAGGCATCCAGCCCCCCCTGAGTAGGGGTGGTGGTAGTGGTAGGCATCCAGCCCCCCATGAGTAGCGGTGGTGTTGGTGGTAGGCATCCAGCCCCCCTGAGTAGGGGTGGTGGTAGTGACAGGCATCCAGCCCCCCTTGAGTAGGGGTGGTGGTAGTGGTAGGCATCTAGCCCCCTATGAGTGGGGATGGTAGTAGTGACAGGCATCCAGGCCCCCCTGAGTAGGGGTGGTGGTAGTGGTAGGCATCCAGCCCCCCCTGAGTAGGTGAGGTGGTAGTGGTAGGCATCCAGCCCCCATGGGTTGGGGTGGTGGTAGTGGTAGGCATCCAGCCCCCCTGAGTAGGGGTGGTGGTAGTGACAGGCATCCAGCCCCCTGAGTAGGGGTGGTGGTAGTGGTAGGCATCCAGCCCCCCTGAGTAGGGGTGGTGGTAGTGGTAGGCATCCAGGCCCCTATGGGTGTGTATGGCATTGGTGATAGCCATCCCGCCCCTATGGTTCTGCTGTTGCTAGTGTACGTCATTTCTGCATCCCTATGTGTGTGTGACATATGTCGGGTACGTGTCGTTTGTTTGTGTAGTGGGTGTTTGACTTACCGTCTGCGCCGTACGCATCCGTACCTGTTCTGGTAATAGATGTAGAGTATTGGTAGGACCTGCGCGATGGGATTCATGGTTGGTTCGTCTCGTTCGGGTTTCTCGTTGCTTCGACTCGTACTCGTCGCTGGCTTGTTCGTCTCGTAGCCGTGGATCATCTTGTGGCGCGAATCGGAGCTTATGCGCGGCTTTCCCGGATGCTCAGACGTGCTGGACGTAGCGACGTGTTCGGCGCGTACGGAAGGCGCATCGTACTAGTCCGGCCGGAAGGTGCTGTATTTTTGCTTCCGTGCCACTCGATTTTGCGTTTACGGATCCGGCTCGGGCGGGGAACAGGAGCTGGAATGGGTACGTACGACTGGGTTGGGATCTGGGCAGTTATGCGCATCGTACTTGCTCGTTCGTACGAATGTTCGAATCGGTCGGGAAACACGCGTTCAGCTTGGTTTTTTTCCGAACGAATAGTGTTAGGTACGCTTCCGCCCGAGTTCGGAATCGACCCCTAGGTCTGTGTCTCCTTGATGGCTCAGATGTGGCGATTGGGAATTGGCGGTCTCCTCATGAGAGGGATCCAATGTGGGAGCTGTATCAGTTGCAGGGCGTTGGGGTATGATCCTGATGCTTATAACTATGGTTGGTGTTAGAGGAGCTGGTAGTTGCATAGTGTCATTTGTGCTCATAGGAATGGCTGAGTTTGCATCTTCCTAGAATGGGAATTTTGAAATTACTTTGGTCTGGTTGTCGCGGCAGGCCGTTGGGCCTTGAATCTTGCCCTGGGCGTTTGTGGTCCGAGGGATTGAGCTTCCTCCATTTGCTCCACTGCAGCAGTGAGCATCTAGCCTTTCCTGATCTCCTACTGCAGGTTTGACTGTTTGGAGCATAATTTGAACTTTTCCCACTGAGCCTGAGCTCAGCCTGATGAACTGGGAGCTGGGAAGGGCAATACTCCTGCTTCTCCTGAGTTCTGTAGGTCCAGCCCTAAGCCTGCTCCCAGCTCCTCGAATGTCTGCTACTCCTGAGTCTGTTTCTAGGCTATGTCCAGGCTGCTTGCTCTCAATTTCTGTGATTCTGGTTCCAGCCTCTTGACCTCTCATGAAGAAGTTGAAGAATGTAAAATATTGGCTTGGAAATAGAAAAACAGAAGTAAAAATTGCAAGAGTCAATCAATCAGAAAATCAGGGACTACTGGAATGGTAACTAGAAAACAATGCTCTCAATAATTCCAATAAAAGACTCAAGGAAATTCTGGAAGTTAGTTCAATCTAGTATAGGAGGTGAAAATATTCATATAAATTGTATGGTCCTGGAAGACCAGTGGGTATATCATTTGGGGGAGACTTATAGTAAGGGTATAGTGAGCCTCGTCCTACAACAATGTGGATTATGAAAACAGTCTTTCCCTGAAAGTAACAAAAAAAGCGCACTAGGACGAGTTGTAATTCTGTAAAAGTTCATTGTAGGTCCAAGGTCAATGTCTGGTTTGGTACTAGCTGAGAAATGAAGTTGGAAACTCGTTTTGTCTTTTGGTTTCTCCAAAATCATTTTCCGAACATGAGTGGGCATAATCAAGCAACTTTTCTGAGGCACATCCAAAACTTGTTTCGACCCCTGTGGCCTGCAAGCCGGGGCTTTTTCAAGGCTGAGACAAGCAACCACATCATGAGACCAAAAACCCAACCAATGTGCAGTAAAATAAAAACAAAAACAATACATCTCCATTTCCGGGGTTTCAGATGTGTTTCAATACATCAGGAAAGTAGCCCAAAGGGTATAAAATATTCATAATCACAGACATTTATGAAAGAAAAGAACATCATCAGTTAATTAAAAGGACCTCAAAACAAAGTCCACAAAAGCCAGAAGAAAAAAGCAAGGAACAAAAGCAGCAACAAGCCGATAGCAAAACAAAAGACAGAAAGGGGAAAAAAGGTTAAAAGGAAAGCCAAAGGATAAGGCCACAGATAAAGATGTAAGAAGAAGGGGTTGAGTGAAAGAGAGAAAAATATGCATAAAGAGGTCAAAAGTAAGAGCACATAAATGAATCATGATACGTTAATCGTAGCCAAGACAAAGAATCAATTTGTCAAAAGACAGCATAGGAGATTAACAGGTTGTTACGAATTTCCGATCCAGAGCAGTAATAAATGTAATGATCATAATCAACAAGCATAACATGTCATGTATGGAAACAGGACATGAGTTTCCAATAGAAATAGAGCCACCAGTGGCAAACCAACAATTTACAAACCATAATCAAAAGAGCATAAAAAAGAGATAAGGATGATTGAATACATAGGTGTTGAATTGGAATTTCATCAACCATCCTGAGACAAAGGCAGGGAACAATAAGACAAAGAGGACAGATGGATTCAAATTTAGTCATTGCTCGGCAGATGTTTTGCCCTTAACCAACACCACCTTTCTAGTGATGTTAGAGTGGTATCAAGAGAAACAGCAGAAGGAATATTTGATGGCATCTGGACAATTATCATGCTTATAACAATATCGATCCATATTGGAGCACATGGTGATAGAAATAAAGAACCGGTCATATAGGGAGTATATTGTACCTAACACCACGTGCCTAAAAAATAAGGATTGGTGGTAAAGTGGTGTAAATATAGCTAGTTAGGGAGCCAAGAGTCGAACCTGTCCAGAGGTCAGGCTAGGACAGACTGCGTCTCAAGAGGAAAATTCTTGAGTAAGGGAAAAGTATTGCCGAGGATCCCATGCCTGAGGGGGGCACACTGACAAAATATCGACACTCAAAATATCCCCATACAAAAATATCATGACCAAAATATCAATGTCAAAAATATCTACATCCTATACTGATAATAGTAAGTACAAAAGTATCGGAAAAAAATATTGATGTCATAAATATGGTTGTAAAAAATATCGTTTTTTATATATATATATATACAATAAATTAATAAATATTAAATATATTAAAGAATAACATTAATTTAAAAATAAATAAGATTTAATATACATTTTAACAAATATAACAAATAAACTTAATTAAAAAGTTAAACACACATAATAATTAACATATATATATTATTCTATATAAATGTAACAAATAAATATATATATATATATATATATATATATATATATATATATATTATATAAAATCTATAACAAAAACATTGTATTATAAATTAAAACAGTAAACTATTTAAAAATCTTTAAACTTAAATTTCCCACTCCAGTCAGTGCAACAGTAGGGGAAGTGTTGGATAGCGGAGGGGTAAAAATGACTATTCCTACTCCAATGAGCGCAACAGTAAGGAAAGTGTTGAATAGTGGAGGGGAAAAATTACTATTCCCACTCCAGTGAGTGCAAAAGTAGGAAAAGAGTTGGATAGCGGAGGGATAAAATGTACTATTTTCACTCCAGTCATTGCAACAGTAGGGAAAGTGTTAGATAGCGGGGGGCTAAAAATTACTATTCCCACTCCATGGAGTGCAACAGTAGGGAAAGTGTTAGATAGCAGAGGGGTAAAAATTACTATTCCCACCCCAGTGTGTGCAACACTAGGAAAAGTGCCTCACTCCAATCAGTTCAAAATTAAAAACAAACAAAATAGCATCAACAGAATTAAAATATTTTTTAAAAAGTAAGGGGGTCATTACGATGGCGGGCGGAAGCACAACCGCCGTGCTGGCGAATGCAAAAACCACCAGTTACCGCCGGCACGCAGCAGTCCACACGCCCGCCCAATTACGATGCGAAAAGTAGGCCAAACACCGCCGGCAAGCCAGCAACACCGTCCGCCATCAAAGTGCGCCCGTACATGTAGCGGCGCAGCCCAACTGACACACACCGTCCGACGAAAACACGTCCCGCCCGGCGCATACATTACGATGCCGCAAACAAACGGCTCCCACGGCCAAGAGATACCGTACGACAAACCGAAGCAGTAACACGGACGCCGAGCACGGACAACGAAGAAGCGGCTCCCCCGAGCATGAATCCAGCACTGCAGGCCCTCCCCATGCTTTTGCTGATGCACCACCAAGGACGCAACGTACCGCGGAGACGCAGGTAGGCACACACACAACAAGTGCACGCAAACAGCGCACACAGTGCAAGGGCGGAAAAAGCGGACAACCCCCCCAGCGCGTGTACACTACACATCCACCATTGCATCCACATATGACACACAGGCCAAATCGTAACATCGCGTAACACATGTGTACACACCACCTGGGACTAGGAACCAACGACCCCGTCACGGCCCCAAAGCGGCGATGACGCCGCCACACATGCGCACAACGCAGAGGCCAACCGCAGCGCCATGCATGCGTCGCACACAGACACAGGGACACAACCAAGCAGCACACACATCAGCCCCACCCCGAACGCACATGACACGTGACAGGCCTGCCACAGACATGTCCCCAACGCCCAATTCACGGACAACACCCAACGCCACACAACCGACGCACACATGTCAGTGAAGTCACGCAACAGCAGGACACACCCCAGTGTAACAAACATGGCGAAGCACACAGCGGCGGCAACACCAACTAGGAGAAGCAGGGCTCCTTCGGGAAGAGGAACGCCAGTACCACACTGAAACACCCATACCACCCTGCACATATGAACAAGACATATAAAACGGAACACCAAAGAGCCCGGGGACCGACAACAGGTGGCCCAAGAATAACATTCACACACAAGGCCCAACGCAGAGCGGAAAGGCAGCCTGCCGCCCACACAAGGGAGAGCAGACAGCACTGAATGACCTTCCATTCCAACTCCGAAACCACAGCCCTACGAAAGAAGCCGGTGAATACAGCCATTGTCCAAGAAAAGACCAACACAGGCATGCCGAGGAGACCGACCACAGGGCAGATAGCGCATATCACAGAAGCACACAACGGACGGGGAAGAAAGAAGAAAACACTCCCCCATGTCGGCCACATGCAAGTTAATTGGAAGGAGTCACACATCACTGACCTTGAACTGTCTGAGAAGCATGTGGGATGAGGGCCCGTGTCCTCCAAACAAGCCAACAGAACACAAGTCCTGTCCCCCTACGACTACACAGAGCTCACAGCAACCTCGGAGCGTGCACATTGCAGACTGCACACACAGCCGGAGCACGCCACCACAACGCACCGCTGCGAAATGGCAACCGCAACACACCTACCCAACTACGCCGGACAGCTCAAGCTGTACAAAACCAACCTGATACATATATTGGGATGCGATCTCCTGTCCCTGCTGAACGTAAGTTACCGACTGACTTACCGCATCACATTGTTCAGCTGCGTCATGCCCGTCTTCTACTGTCGGAGGTGTCCCTACCAGCATCCCGTGGAGATATGCCTCTCCAACCCGGCATGTCTAAAGGCGGACCTGCTACCACTACTCCTCCCTCTGGACGCACACGACAGGGCCTGCTCTGCCTATGGGGGCATGGCGTATGTGGCCAACATCGCACCCGCACTGAAATGGGACCACTGTGCCTCCACACGACGGATCATCGAGAACAGCTACATCGAATGTCACCCAGCATGCCCCATCATGGTCCTCCAAGGGACAACTTACGAACAACACCTTGACAGCCACCATCCGCTACATTGGCTGGCAAACATGTACACCACCAATGACATGGAAGCCCTGCTGGACGGCATCGCATACCTGACAACCTGTAAATTCGTCGGACCACAACGCAGGTTCCCCGATTGACCTATGATGTCCAACCCCGCACCCATGCTTAGCTTCCGCACGGACTGGCCAGTCACCACCACAACAGCCATACCAAACGACCGGCAACTGTTACCACACCATCAACGACATCGCCATGACATCGGATATGACCGGGACATGCACACTGTTCCCCATCACATCCAGGAACACCGCATGCATCGTGGGAGGCAGTGGCATGGGGTCTGTGTATCGCACCCACATGGACGGAACTGCACGAACAACCAGGACACGACATGGATCCAGCGCCCATGGACACACACACCGCTCAGTGGACATGAATAGGTCGCCTGGAGTCTGTGGGTGCTGCACCCCTCCCACCCCCGCCCCGGGAATCCCATACCAGGACCTTTGCATGGACGACAAGTGCATACAACAACAACACGACCCCAGTGACTGTGACATGTCCAGTAACCACCACATTGCAACAACAAGTGGCACGCCGCTGCATGCACGCAAGCACATGCCCTGATGTCATCTCACATGCACGCGTGCATGAGGAACAACCGCAGCAAACCTGTCACATGGAACTGAGATGGACTGTGCCCATGATGCCAAGCGGTCTGGTAGGCTACATGTATACCGTCTGTGTCAAAGTCCGCAGCTCCGCAGCTATACGTAAATGTACATTAGCACAGCCTTGGCCAAGCAGATGTAACTCTGAAGCCCACATCCCACATGCAACAGCCAATCACATGTAACCCATCCCATTTGCAATCATGCTCAGTATATCCTCAACATGTATTCCGCTGCCAGTAGTGTCCACTATACTGCATCACAGAGGACAGAAGACTCAATATAATGTTTGAAACCAAAACTGTCTCCGCTGACTCATTTCACAAGTACGAATGAGAGAGGATGAGAGTATGTGAAGTACACGGCAGTCGTGACATGACCATGTAGTCCACTGGTATTGGATGTCAACGCAAATGAGTAGCACAACTGTGGAAGACACACATGTGTCGTGTGAAGTCGTATGGACGCAGTGCTCAGGTGGGTGGGTGTGACGGGTAGATGCGCACATGCCAAGTTGGAGCACGCCGTGTCGGGAGGGGTCATGAACAGTACACCACCACTTCCCTGGGCATTGTGAGAGGACACCTGTCGGGGGGAGTGAACACGTGTGTGCACAGCAGCCGGGCACACGTACAAAGCGGTACCAGGCGCACCTCAGCCCACCCTCTGTGGACAAGCTGGATCCTGTTGTGCGCCCGCCATGCCCCTTGACAAGGCACACACAGCCCCAGTCGACCAGGTGTAACCCCAACATAGTCAATCCGCACAGGCGATACAGGGCACGGGATGGCAGTGGAGCATGGTGTGTGAGAGGTCTCCTCGCGCTCCTCCTGGTCATATCACGCAGGCAATAGAACCTCAACGTCTAGCATGGCACAAGTCAAATGGAAGTGTAGGGGGACGCACCACAGCACGAGCAGCACTGACGTCACGGGAGGTGGCTCGCACCATCCCATCCATTGCCCATTATACCAACCACGCCACATGCCATTGCGACTAAGTGCAAGCGCGTGCGCAACCACCCCCGAGCCCTCCCCAGAGAGGCCAAAGAGTGAATGTGTGGGCCATCAGTCACAGACGGACGCGGCATGGCCGCAAGGGCAGCCACAGCCACTGGGTGTCGCAGGTGGCGGATCCGGAAGGCGAAGACGGTGATGCATAGTCCATGCAGGCCGGGTCTCCATTTGGGGCACCACGCAGGTGGACGGCGTCCCGCAACACATCATACCCTGAGACAGCCCACTCGTGCAACTGGACCCACACATACCCTCCTTGCCCTCTCTGGTGCGAGCTTGGGGCTGCCTGTGCAAGCGCTAGCCTCGCAGGTGCACATGCATATTGGGGGAGCGAGGGGAGGACATGAGGGCTGGGGCGAAGATGACTGTATCACTGTCAGTGAGTACAAGGGATGACCCAGATGTGGAAAGGAAGAGACTTGTCCCGTGTGTACTGCAACTAGTCGCCAATCCAACTACCCCCCCATGTCCGGAATGTAAGCCCGCACCTAGGCCCGCCCATCCGCCACATCGAATATACCACCAGCACGACAACCTTCCCATTCGAAACACTGACTGGGGGTGGCGACCAGTGAACAATCATGTGTAGCCTACCCACGCGTACATGTGGGCCCTCCATGATCCATGTCACCTGCGGCAAAGTCATGACATGCGCAATGAGGGAAGTGAGGAGAGCTGTCCGCCCCACGCACAGAAGGTGCATCAGCTCCACAGACCCAGCAGCGAGTCCAGCAGGGGTCACATGTGCAAGGGCAGCTGTGCCTGGTGTGAAGGCACATGCATATAGACAGCACATCGACCAATGTGTAGTCTGCCCACATCTACAGTCCATCATCATGCGGACATAGGAATTGAACACAGGGCAACACATCTGAGTGGGTGCACCCACCGTGACCAACAATGCGCAATCATCGACGTACCCGCCCTGTGCATGGCCCCCCACCCAACGGAGGCACATCCAGTGCCACCATCCCACACACACAAGCCTTCCACGGAACATGCTGTGTCCAATGGTCAGTACAGAGTCAGCGCCCATCTGGTGGATCCTGAACAGGAGACACATGCACACACATGCCAGCTCCCACTATGTACGTCTGCCACCTGGCACGTGCAATGTAACCTCTCACCTGTGACGTGTGACTGCAAGCACACAGCCGTCTTGGCATGGGGCTGTCAATGTGGACACCTGTCAATGTTTCGGGAGGTGTGATCCGTACAGTGCTGTACATAGGGTGCAGTGCTGACACCTACTACTGTCTCATATCCCCTCGTGCCACAGGTCCCACTTGTTTTGGCCGCTCAGCCTGTGCCCACATCGTCGTCGTCGTGTGCCATACTCATCCAGCCTCGGAAGCAGTTCCATGCTCAGCAGACATTCATGTTGCCGTGGCGTTGCCGCTTGACGAATATGCAGTCAGTCCCCATCAGCACGCCCCGCAAGTCATTGGGGCCTAGATCCCCATGTGCATGCACATGGCAGTGGTTTGTAACACTAGCCATTGCCATTGTTGGGAGACCTGTGTAAGTGTATTGTGGCCGTGCCGTCCCAGCTTGACAGCTGGGCTGTGGCTCATGTGCTTGCTCAGTCATGTCAGTGATGTGTATGCGAAATTGCTATGTGTTGTGTTGCTTTGACATGTGTCCACTGCCATTTTCCCTAGGCGGAGACCGAACATTGACCGCCCATACCAATTGCTGGCGGACATGGACGATACAGAGGTCATTAGGAAGTTTCGGCTGGACAGGCCAACCCTGCATCGACTGTGTGCCATGTTGGAACCCCATCTCCGTCCCCGCAGGGTGTATCCGACAGCTGTCACCCCCACGGCTAAGGTGATGGCCGCCATGCATTTCTTCGCCACTGGGTCATTCCAGCACACAGTGGGCAGTGGAGGAGGGATGTCCCAGCCCATGTTCAGCAAGGTGCTGAGGGATGTACTGGCAGCCATGATGCTGTACCGAAACAGGTACATCCGCTTCCCCAGGGCTCGTGAATTGGCGGCAGTGAAGGGTGCATTCTATGCCCTTGGCAGAATCCCACACGTCGTTGGAGCCATTGACTGCACACATGTTGGCCTTGTTCCACCACAGGCCACTGAGCACCTGTACCGCAACAGGAAGCACACGCACTCCCTGAATGTGCAAGTGGTGTGCCTTGCGGACATGGTGATCACCCACGTGTGTGCAAAGTTCCCAGGCTCGGCCCATGACGCACACATAATGCGCAACAGCATCTTGCCACGACTGATGTCCAATCTGCAACAGGATCGTGGCTGTATTGTCGGTGAGTATGTGGAGTGGTGTAGCGTGCTGGTTGTGCGATGCTGTCCCCTGTCCAGTTGGAATAGCAACGGTTCTCTGTGTCCCTCACACCCAGGTGACTCTGCGTACCCGAATGGGGCATGGCTGCTCAGTCCATTGAGGAATCCTCGCACCCCAGCAGACGATCGCTACAATGAGGCACATGGGAGGACCAGACGTGTGGTCGAGCGTACCTTTGGCCTCCTCAAGTCCAGGTTCAGGTGCCTGGACCGCACCGGGGGTGCGCTGGCGTACTCCCCACAGAAGGTGTGCCAGATAGTGGTGGCGTGCTGCATGCTGCACAATCTGGCCATTCGGAAGCAGATCCCCCTCATCGTGGATGACGGAGATCAACCAGGGCCCCAGCCCGCAGACCAGGACAGCTCGAGTGAGGAGGACAGCGGAGAGGAGGAAGCTGGTAATGTGCGGCAGCAGCTCATCGCCCACTACTTCACTTGACGGTGAGTGTCCATGTACGACGGCTGATGTGGCTGTATCTGTGCAGGTGTGTGTGTGCTGTGTCAGGGTGGCCGTTTGTTCACTGCGTGCTGTGTGTCAACGCTCCATGGCCAGGGTAGTATGCCACTGTTGGTGGCTGTGGCATTGTGCCCTATTGCTCTGTGCGATGTGTGTACATTGCTTGTAGTTGTTGACATGTACTGTGTGATGGGTGTGTGACACACTCATTGAATGTGCTCCTGTTCTGTCTCCCACCCCTAGGTCCCTACAGGCCCTCCGGTTCCATTGCCATGCCACGCATCAGGTGCCTTTCCGCCCAAGGTGGCCGTTGTATTCCGTACAAATAAAACACAGGGCACAAACAGCAGTTTGTGTAAGAGGTGCATTTATTTCAAACTGTGACATGTGATTGTGTGCGAGGTGATGACAAAAGTGGTGCGTGCAGTGACAATGAGCTGTCGGTCACGGCTGCGTAATGCTCAGGGTGTACCCACTTGTTCCATGTCCATGGTCCAACAGACACATGCCATCCAGATGGCTGTGTGGAGTGGGATCGTAGTCCAAGTCAATGCAGTGGGTGGTCAAGGAAGGCTGGCTGGCTGCCTCACTTGCGTCTGGAGCGTGCGTAGTCCTCCCGGGAGATCTGTTTGTACTTCGGACGGCCCCTTCCACGTTTGGGAGGGGGTGTGTGGTGGCGACCTGCTGGTGGGGGGTGAGGTGTGCTCACTGGCTGTGGACGCAGGGGTACTGGACACTGCTGCTCGACACTGCGCCCCGGCAGGTGGTGGCGGTGGTGGAGCTGCTGTCCCTGGCTGTGACCTCACCGCCACCACCAGCTGGCCCATGAGGTCCACGAGTTGGCCCATACAGGCGTCCATGGACCTCAGCACCCCCAGCACCTCCCGCGTGTCTGAAGCAGACCTGACCCATTGTTCTTGGGCCTCTTCATAGGCCCCAAGGACTCTGGCCATTTGAGGCAGGGCATGGCTCCCAGGGGAGACTCGCGTTTCCCTGACCCTGCTCCTCCTACCAGTACTGCTGCCACCGGCCTGCCCACTAGCCACATTGCTCACCACGGTCCTCGCTGTGGCTCCCAGGGTGGATCCAGTCGGCCGGGCCACCACCTGCGCTGGGGCTGGTGCCAGCGAAGACGTGGTGGTGGTGGCGGCGGTGGTGGTCGGTGCGGCGATGGTGGCGGTTGCGGCAAAATATAGTGGCCGCAATGACCGTGGGTGTGGCCGCAATGACCGTGGGTGTGGCCGCAATGACCGTGGGTGTGGCCGCAACGACAGTGGCAGCAGGGGGCTGGGAATGTTCAGCAGCCCTGGATGATGGGTTGGTGGGTAGGAGGGGTCCTGGGGAGCGGCTGGGCCCTGCCACACCAGATGGGCCTGCTTGGTGGTCCGTGTCCGAAGAGGAGGACAGATCCTCCACATCCGTGTGTCCTCGTTGGGGGCTTGTAGGCTGGCTGTGCTGGCTGCTGTCTCCATCCCCAGCATCCAGCAGTTCGTCACCTGTGGAGAGAATGAGATTTGTTATTGTGTTGCACCTGGCGAAGTATGTATTTGTCGTCTGACATTAACAGTTCGTGCAATCTCGTACATGGGTTTCCCGGAGGCGTGTGTGTGGCTGTAGCATTTGTAGTTGTGTGTGCTTGACAATGGGACTGTGTGCTGTGCACATGTGGCATGGGACGGATTGGCCATGCCGATGGGTGTGTTGCTGTGCCCCTACTTATTGTGACTCTGGTGTATGCGGGCTCCTGGCCCATCCTGGGTCTGGTTTGTACTTTGCTTTTGGTGTTCAGATGGGACTCTTAGGAACGCATATGGCAACATGGGGGCCATGCCCCAGATTCGCATTTGGGATGGAATATGCTTTTGGGGTACATGCTGTGAGCCATGGGTGCCGAACGTGACATGTGTTGTGGCAGCATGACAGTGCATGGTTTGAGGTGTGTGCATGCTTGACATGGCCTGCATATTTGCTGTCTGTTGTGATTACTGGACATGGCATTGGACGCATCGTTATGAGTGAGTGATGGTTGTGTGCCAGCCAACGTATTGCAGTTGTCCCATCTCCTTGGTGTGCGTGCTGCCCTGTGCCATGTGCATCACTGCAGTGCTCGGGGGTGTGGCCCATGTTGTGTGTTGTTGCTCACAGTGTGTCGTGCGCTTCATTGACTTCTGGCACATGGTTGGTCATGGGCATGTATCTTAGCGTGACTGCTGTATGTGTGGCAGCTGTGCGGATGACATGCCTTTCATGAGACTGGGGCTGACGGATGGGATGGATGGTATGTTGTATGTGCATGGTGTGTCTGTGTGTTTGATGGGTTCAGTGGTGTTCGTGTGCATTTATGTTGTTCCGCTCTGTTGCGTCTAGTGTTGTTTGTCTTACATAGGCGTAGTTGTGGGGTGTGTGGTTGACAGGCAGTAGGGGCTACATGGACAGGACTTCAATGGTGTTTCGGTTGTGTGTGATGGGTTGTACAGTGGCTGCCGTGTGGTACTATATTCAGTGTGGCTTGTGCATGCAGACGTGGCTCCTTGGGTGTTGCTGTGTTTGTGATGGGTCATGTGGGGTGTGAGTCTGTGGTTCATGTCCGTGTGCACATTGTTCACTTGTTCGTGACGGTGGGCGGTGCTGCGTGTTCGTCTGCTACGTGACATGTCCCATGTGTTGGTCGTGTTACGGTCCTCATGCCTCCAGTAATCCAGCCCTGTCCAGTTTCCCACCTGCAGGTTGTTCGTGCGTGCGCTGTACTGGATGCCACATGGTTCTAAGCGGGGGTGCTCCATGTTGCAGGTCTGTGGGGGTGGGGGGGTGTTGTGGGTCGTGGTGGTGGCTGGACACCCACTGACACCGATTGCTGTGGACCGTGATGTCTACCTTTCGGCTGTCGTTGTGCACTGCGGTGGCTGACACGTGGCTGTGGGGTGTGGGGGATGCTCCTCCTTGCTGTGCTGTGGGACTAGGGGCCTGGTGTGTTTTGTACTTGGGCTGTCCACCCTCCCACCCACTGCACTTTGTGTTCCTGCCACTTACCTGTTACTTGTCGGTTAGTGCAGCTATGGCGGACACATGGGTGTGGTGGGTGCTCGTTGTGGCGCTTCTGGCATATTTGGGGACCTGTTGGTGGTTACGTGGCTGGCTGAGTGTACACATGTCCCCACGCATCTTACAGTTGTTCGGTTTGGGCTGTGTGTGGTGGTGTCTGTTGCATGTGTGTGTGATGTGTTGTGTATTGTGTGCTGGACATGGGGGTGTTTGTCCCTGGGAGCTGTGGCATGGTGGTAGTGCATGTGAGTTCATAGCGGTGTGCTGGTATACATTAGTTTGTACTTACCAGCCTCCACTCCCCTGCTAATCCGGCGAGGATCTCGGGATGTATGATGACTCGCACCTTCTCCTCCCACGCTTTGAAGGTCTTGAAGAGCGCGGGATTCCCTCCGCCAGTGACGGCAGCCAGCTCTCTGTTCTTGCTCTCCTTCTTCTTGACCAGGCTCTTGACGTCATTCCACCGTTTGTTTATTTCGACTCTGTTCCTGGGCAAGGTCCCGACTGCATTGACCTGGTCTACGATCCGGTTCCACATTCTCTTTCTGGTGGCTAGTGGTGTGTGCTGGACCAGGTTCCCATAGATTTGTGGGTGCACCTTGATGATCTCGTCGACCATGACCGTCAGCTCCATGGGCGTGAACTTGGGCATTCTTTGTGGTGCCATGGTGTTTGTGGTGCTGGTGCGGTGTGTGTTGTGTAATGTGCAGGGGGTTTGTGGTGCCGGTGTTTGGTGGTGGTGGTGGTGGTGGTGGTTGTGATGTGTGCGTTTCTGTGGTGTGCTGCTGTCCTTGCTGTGTCACTGTGTCCTCTCCTCTCCTCTCTAGTTTGCAATGTTGCAAGGGGTTGTGGTCTGTGGGAGTGCTGCTTTTGTACTTACCTATGTGGGTGTGTCCTCATGGTCTGTTGTTTTCAGGTGTGTTGTGTCTGGGGTTCTGGCCTTTGTAGTTTTTGTTTGTCCAGGGGGGGTGTTTTCGGGATGTGTACTGTGCTTGTGTATTTGTGCGTGCCTTGCTGTGTGGACTTGTTGGCCATGTTGTGTGCGATTGTTTTTGTCAGCGGATGGTTTCTGTGCAGGGACATGGGCGCCATGGCTTCTGCCGTGTCGGTTCTCATCGGCGTTGTTTGCGCTGGCGGGCGGTATATTTGTAGTTTTCCCGCGCTCATGGCGGTGCGATCGTAATCTCACGTGCGGTGTGTCGGGCGTGAGGGCGGGTGGTTTTGTGTTGTCGTGCGTGTTTCCGTCCGTGGCGGGCGGTTTGACTCCGACTCGGACGATGGCGGGCGGTATCTTGTGTGATTTTTCCGCCGATGGCGGTTTTCGGTTTGTGTAATCGTAATGGCGTGGTCGGTGTTCAGACGGTGTGTGCGGGCGGATTTTTGCCGCTTCCATGCCTGGCGGATTTTTTTACGCCGGGTATCGTAATGGGCCCCTAAGTAAAAAAATATAAATATGTAAAAAATAAAAATAAAATATATTTATTATTAAAAATTTTAAAAATAAAAATATATTATGTTAAATACAAATCACAAATACCTACAAATATTATTTTAAATTAAATAAAAAAATAATTTTGAACAGATAAATATTTGTATTTAGAAATTATTTATTAACAAAAACATTAATTATTACATAAACTATAGTCTATTTACTTTCTAGCCGATAACACAACACAAGTCACAACCCACATCGAAAGAAAAAAATTATTTGCATAATTAACATAATTATTTATCAATTAAATAAATATTATTAATTACAAAACAAATGAAAACACATATGATGTAATTACCTTCCCACCATTTACACCTATAATCCCCACAACCCACACCTAAAATTAAACTGTGAAAAACTATAAAGTAAGTAAAATTAATTTACTCCCCACCCTTCACCCCTATAAACACAAAACCTAAACACAAAAAATAATTAAACAGTTACCCTAATTAATTATCAATTAATTAATTAGTATTAATTATCAACTAATTATTAATTAATTAAAAATAAATTACTTCCCAGCCTGTACCCCTAAAAACCCCACAACCCACAACTAAAATTAATTACACAATTTCCATATTTAATTGTCAATTAATTAGTTAATTAATATTAATTAACACATAATTATTAATTAATTTAAAAAAATTACTTCCCACCCTTCACCCCTATAAACCCCACAACATGCACCTAAAATTAAGTACACAATTATCATAATTAATTGTCAATTCATTAATTAATATTAATTAACAACTAATTATTAATTAATTACAAAAAATTACTTCCCACTGTTTATCCCTTTAAACCCCATAACCTGCACCTAAAATTGACCAAAAAAAATTAAAAACACAATTAACATTATAAAATCTCAATTAAATAAATATGAATAAATACAAAATGTGAATTAATTTATTATAATTAAACTACTTCCCATCCTATTCCCCTATAAACACACATCCCCCTACGGAACTAAAAAACACAACATTTAATTAAAATAAAATTAATAACTACTAAAAATTCAACACATAGATTAAAAAACATAAAGAATACGTATACAAAAAAATACACCACATACATTTAAAACATATACTTAAATACATAATACTAACAAAAAAAATCGATATTTTAAACAACTATAATTTGCAAACCATATTAATGACCTTAAAGTCGATATTCTTCACCACAATATTCTTGCTGTCGATATTTCTGTGTTACGATATTTAAAAGTCAATATTAGTGTAAGTCGACATTTCCAACTCGATATTTTGACTGAATACCCCTGAGGGGCATATTACAATGGAGCCGTGTGAGTTAAAAATTTTCCCTCACCCACGTGATATTGAGTGGGGTCTTACCGTAGGGTCGGCAAGGTAAGGAAATAACGCAAGTTTGCGTACTTCAAATGGCTGATCTGTGTCGTCCTGTAAAAGTAGCAAGGCGTTATAATTGCAAAATGGGTTAAATGCTATGAATTAAATAGTATTTTTATTTTTTTATATTTTTAACTTATTAATTCTTTAAGAGCAGTCCTCCCCAGATTAGGTAGAGGTAACTTGTGGTATCATACCTATAACCCAAAGCATTAGAGTCACTTGAGTCAGCGTGATAGTTAGATGGATAGCGTGGAATAATCTGTGTGGGGAAGACAGGAAATACAAGTCATGCTTTCTCGTCTCATTTCTGGAGTATAGCAACACGTCCTCCCAGTATGACATCCAACCTGATAGTCCGGGGGCATCCTCGTCCATGTCATTTGGCATCAGCAAATCCTCCCAAAAATTGGAAGGATTGAACTGTGGGAAATCCGGAAGTCCCACCCTACCTTTCGGCTGGTGGCCCCGGAAGTGTATGGTACTCATCCACATGTAAGGCGTAGTGCCATCTTGGAATGGATGAGTTCTAGTAAAATCAGACCCTAGTTACAATGAAAACAAGCCGTAGTACTAACGTTTTAGGTGATAGGGGTCCAATACAAAGTGAAGTATGAAGAAAAAAGGAGAATAGACTTGGACACGGTGTCTATCTGATAATTGGAATATTGAGCAAGAATGGCTGGCTCTAAAAAGAGATGGTCGATAGTATTCAATTACCCTAAAAGGCCATTTCCTACAAAAGGGGAATGATTTGGGCGAACATAATGTGAAGCACTGGCCCCTAGCACAGAAAAAGTGTCTCCGTGAAGGCATTAAGGTGATCAGATCTTCCAGTGTTTTGGGAACTAAAAGCTGAGGAAAGCCCTCTTAAATGGGGCGCCATCTTAAAAGGTTTTAGCCAAACATTGAAAGAATTATCTAATTCATGGTGATTAGATGAAAAAGTTTAAATTACAATGAATATGAATATGGTTTTTTGTCTCATGATGTCGTTGCTCATCTCAGCCTTGAAGAAGCCCCGGCTTGCGGGCCACAGGGGCAGAAACACGTGTTGGCTGTGCCTCAGAAAAGTTACTTTGTTATCACCACTCATGTTCGGAAATACATTTTGGAGAAACCAAAATACAAAACGAGTTTCCAACTTCATTTCTCAGCTAGTACCAAACCAGACATTGACCTTGGACCTATCACAAACTTTTACAGACTTACCACTTGTCCCGGTGCACTTTTTTCATTACTGAATTAATGGGTAAGGGGTTTCCCATTTCCATGGACAAGGGGTACCCAAATTATCCTCATCTATAAACAGGTCTGGCAAAAATCTGGGTCGATTACCCCTTCTAGATTTTTGCTTTCCCTGAAAGTAATTAAAGAGGTAATGTTTGCTTTGAGACTCATAAGAACAACAGGACGGACAATCTCCCAAGAATAATAATCAAATTAAAAAATGATTGGGGGGGGGGGTACAAGTTTTGGCTTAGGATTTAAAGCAGTTAAAACAAAGAGGGTTATCCTAGAAAGCTGGCAAGGGGATATAATAGAACCAATAGATAAGAAGGGCAATTAAACAGATCTGAAAAACTACAGACGTATACACTATACCCATGTTGGTCAAAAGAGATCTTGAAAGTCTTACTTATTAATTTACAACCATGGATAGATATTAATGAATTGACCCCAGTGGTGCAAGGTCGATTTAAGGGAGGACACTCGACATTACACCATTGTTTCAACTTATGGTCAATAACCCAGAAGTCGATGGATACTTACGGCAAGCTTTGTGGACTTCCACTTGGCTTTCAATTTGGTAAACCGAGAAATGATCTGGGAGAAATTGAAGGAGTTAGAGATCCCAGAAGGACTATGGACAATCCTGAAGGAACTACATTAGGCAAAATGGGCCAGAGTTGAATTAAATCAGGAAGGTATGTTACCCAAAGAAATACCCATTAAGAATGGGCTACACCAGGGCTGGCAATTGGCCCTAGCTCTATTTGCCCTATATTTTATGGATATAACTTATAACCTATTGAATGGCCATGCATTCTGATAGACCCGACAGCCTTAGGGTGGTCTTCCCCCCAACTTTTTGCCTGCCTCTCTCCATTTTTCTGACCTTGTTTTTGCTGATACTAGGACTCTGTGCACTTTACCACTGTTAACCAGTGCTAAAGTGCTCTCTCCCCTATACATGGTAATATTGGTTCATCCTTAATTTGTAAATTTAATTCGCTTATAAGTTCTTAGTAAAGTGGTACCCCCTGTAGCCAGGGCTTGTAAATTAAATGCTACTATTGGTCCTACAGCACTCATTGTGCCTCCCACTAGAGTTGCCCTTTAACCATGTCTCAGGCCTGCCATTGCAGAGCCTGAGTGCAGTTTACACTGCCATGACGACATGGCAAATAACCCTTTTGCCAGGCCCAAACCATCCCTCTTTAAACATATATGTCACCCGTAAGATAGGCTCTGTATAACTCAGAGGGCAGACTGTGATCTATTTAAAAGGCAGGACATGAACGTTTAAGTTTTACATGTCCTGCCAATGAAAAACTCCCAAAGTGTTTTTTCACAGCTGCAAGGCCTATCTCTCCCATAGAATAACAGTGGGATTACCTTATTACATTTTATAAATGTAATGTCCAATTAGAAAGAAATAAGAACCCCACGTCTGGTGTCTCTGGAATCACAATTTAATATCACAACTTATGGTGAAGTTGGATTTTAAATTGCAATTCTGAAAATGCCACTTTTATAAAGTTGAGAGGAAAAAAGGGGGGGTTTTGTCCAAGTTAAGGCGCCAGGTAGGACATGTCAAATTACACACAAGAAGAAAAAACCTGGCTACCACTTTGTTAGCTGCTGTTTATTTAAGCAGACTCAGAGCCAAGACTAAACAGTTCATAGGCTAAATATGATATATTCACATAATTTATATTATTCAATACTGTGTACAAACATTCTAATCATGCCTGAATAAAATACACAAACAATTGGCGTGATACATTAAACAACGATTATTGAAGAGAAATCAAAACAACAATTACTATCACAGACAACATACAAGTGTTGAACAATATACAAAATTGCAGCATTGCAGTTTATATAAAGCAGTCCCTAAAGCCCTACGTCTTGGCGCTAGTTAGGGGACTGCTCCCACAAGGGTAGCATGCTTCTGTGTGGGGCTAATTGTTATAAATAAAACCTCCTCAGAGAACTACAACAATTTTTTGAAGATGAATGACCCTTTGTGGACAAGAGGAAATGCCGACGCGTTTCCAATCCTGTTAGCAAATCACAGGATTTTCATCAGGGCTGGGGCACGGTGTAACCTGTTGGGTAAAATCAGTGAAAAACTGGTTACCTAAAGTAAAAGAACACTTTCTCGTGTTTCTCTAGTGATCATACATGTTTGAATTAATGATGTACCTCTAGCTGCTAGCTGACACGTATGAGCTTCTTTTTGGTGATATGTTCTTAATTTCAGGACCTAGAAAGACAGGACATCTGGTGTCAGTGTTGATTTGTTTGTCTAACCCGTTCTCTAGACCCAAGTCTTGAAATACGACTTACGGTTTTCCAACATGGAGGGAGCTGAAGATTTGTGCAATTATATGTTTGTTCCACTTTTCCTGTGTTCGGTGGAAAGTGATTTAAAAGCGTGTCTGTGCTTTTCGTCTACACGCTGTTTTAGGGAGCCTTCAAGCGAGTCATATTTGTGCCCTGGAAGAAATCATGTTGTATCATGGATGTAAGGACATTACCGCACAACAAAAACCCAACATCTCCAGGGTGTCCAAGCCCAGTAATTGCTTCGCAAGTAGGAGGGATGGGAAAACACAAAGATAACTACATTGTAGAGCTAGGGACAGAGTGGCCTATATTTACAAGAAACACAGAGATGCACCGTATTTACAATAATACCCTAAACTTATTTATAATAATGAGCTTCTTTTCCATGCCAACACGCAATTGTTTCTACTCAATCCAACATTGTAGCTCACTGCACTACAACTTCATCATGACACACCACTGTCTGCACACCCAGGTGTTCAAAAAACCTACCAATTAACAAAGAGACATTTTTAGTGGCCACCCATGTTAGATAATGTGCAGAGGTATGTTGAGACATGTGCTATATATGCTCAAAGTAAGACCATCCAAACCGCTCCTAGCAGATGACTACACCCCATCTCAGTATGGCCATAACCATGGCACACAGTCTCTTTGGAGTTTAGTATGGAACGCCCACCAACTAAATCTGGTTACACCACCATCCTAACTGTAGTAGAACACCATTTTGTGCCAACTACCCATGGCCCCTGAATTAACTTCCATTTTTCTAAACAACATAGTCTGTCTCCATGGGGTACCTTAGACACTTATTTCCAAACGTGGGTCTCAGTTCATTTTGTCATTTCTGGTGATCATCATGTAAAACCCTGAACTTAGAGATCTGCTTATCATCTAGTAACCACTCCCAAACAAACGGTTTATCTGAAAGGACTAACCAAGCTATAGAGCAATACCTACACTGTCTGTTATTTCAAAACAATGAGGAATAATCTATTGACCTATGGGCCGTACGATTTGTGTACAATCATACAGATCACTCCGCCCTAGGAATGTTCCCTTTTTATTGCACACAGGGGTATCCCATTAAAGGCGCCCCATGGGATTACCCTGCTTCTACACCAGTACCTACTGTACAGGAATTTCATGCACACTTACAAGATATTATTTGGAACGCCTGCTTCAAGTTAGCCAAAGCCAAAGAATCTCAAAAACAGTTCACTTATCGCCAACATACCACTGAGCCACAATTCAAGGTAGGCGATTAGGTTTGGCTTTCTATGAAGAACCTTGCATTGAAAGGGCAGATAAAATTCCTCCCACCCCGTTTATAGGCCCATACCCCATTAGCACAACACTGAAACCAGTAGCAGTAAAAAGACACTTCCTGACATGCTTAAGATACACCCGGTCTTTCATGTTTCCCTGGTTAAACCGTATCACCCTGGGACTAGACAACGAAAACCGACTCCGCCTCTCGACATCAAAGGAGAGTGGGAATATAAAGCCCATGCCATCCTAGACTACAAAACAATCAATGGCAAGCTTCAGTACCTGGTGGACTGGAAAACATATGGCCCAGAAGAAAGGTTCTGGGGCCTATAGACCATTTGCAGCATGCTTTACTTCCATGCACAAAATCCCCAACATCTCCAGGAGGTTACAAGCCCAGTAATCGCAGGTAGGAGGAAACTAAGCAAACTACACCATAGAGCTAGGGACAGAGCGTTTGAACATAGGTCACTCATACTCAGTCTCCCCTGTTCTTGTCCTGAAGGTCAACATTTACCTTAAGGTGCCCACAATGACGACCGGTATCTGGCCCCCTTCCCTGGCTCTTATAAAGTTCCCTTGTGGATACATACGTACACAGGCAGTAAGGTAGGTTACACGGAATTAGGCCCATATTGTCCCTGCTGAATCAAGCAGTGTGGGCTATAAGGTAAGCACTGCATTGTTGCGCCCTGACAGGTTCACATGCTGAGCAAAATCAACGCCACGTTTAGGGAATATTATCTCACCTTCTACACTGCCCAGTCACTTAAATCATCACAGGCTAATGATAATTTAATGAATGTACTCTTAATTCTTCAGGTACTGCAAGAGGCACTGGAGAGCCTCAATGCGCCTATTTCAAAGCAAGCGATATGACAAGCTATCTATTCCTTAGTAAGGCAAAAGAACCTGGGCACAAATGGCATGCCCGTGGAATTTTATGTTGCATATGAATCAATTATACTATGGATAACTCAAGACTTTATTCATGTAGACCAAAATGGGTTCATCCCTCGATGAAGCATTTTCCTCAAAATTATCAGTTTCTACCTCATCACTGATAATATTTCTACTGAGAGACCTCACTCTGTATGTATATACCTTGACTTGGAACAGGCCTTTGACTCCCTAAATTAGTCATATGCCATACAAGTTCTCTTAGCCTTCGGGATAGGGGAGCAAATGGTTGTCTTGCTCCAACTTTTATATGCAACACCAACTGCCAGAGCGAAAACATGTAAACATATATTGGATAGTTACACAGTAAGCAGAAGCAATAGGCAGGTATGCCCAATGTCCCCACTATTGTTCACATTGGCAATGGAGCCTATTGCCATACAGATTCGAGAACAGTAAAAAGTATGGGATACTCCCAGCACAGAGGGTCTCCATGTGATTTTTCTGTATGCCAATAGCATGCTCCTCTATGTCCGATATGTGACATTAGACCTCAACAGCATAGCCGGCACATTTACAGAGTTCTGCAACAGTTCATGGCTACTTGTAAACCCCTCCAAATCCCAGAATTTCCCACCGGGCGTGCATCACTGGAATGGCTCCCCACACTTTTCAATACCTAGACATCAACATCTATCACTCCCAGGAAGTTTTTGGGATGGAAACCTTGAGGGGACGCTAAGGGTAATGAAAGCACAGATAGCCTTCTGGATGTCCTTGCCTTGGAAGTTCCACTCAGGGTTGCTATAGCAAAAATAGTAATGTTCCTCCAACTTTTTATACTATTTTGCAAATCTACAAATGATGTACTTTCGGCACATGGATTCTCTTCTAACCAACCTTGTCTGAGGTGGCGGGATATGTAGGGTAAGCTTTACTAAACTGAAGCTACCAAAGTCCAGGGGTGGCCTGAGGGCCACTGATTTCTGTGGCTACTTCCATGTGGCCCAACTTCAGAGGTTGTCTTATTTGATGGTGGGCCACCATCTGAATGAAACCGCCATTGAGTCTAACCAATTCATAACACTAAGGTGAACTGTATCCTCTTCCTGGGATACAGACCCCAAGGAACATTTCTACCTTATTACAGACTACATTGCACATATTGCAAAGTTGCCTTCAGCACACAAACCTGAAGCTACCACTTACACTATCGATCCCACTGCAAGGTCTGTTCATACGCACTAGGATACTCCAGGCCCACAAACTATTACAATGCAAGGCAGTGGGAAAACCAAGCGGTGGGTGACTTGATTTATTGAAGGGACTTTGTAGGACTTGCCTACCTTATCTGACGACCGAGCCCTGAACGGCTGTCAATTTCTATTGTAGGGCACAATCACGCATGTGTTAAGAAACCAATGGAATCAGATGGCATTAAGCCACTCACCCACTCAGTGATACATGCTATTCCCATTATGGGCAATGGCCACAAACTGATCACATGGCTCTACAAAGCTATCCCTGAACACACAGTAGCATCTTCGGGAGCAGTGAGAGGAAAAATCACAGTGACGTTCAATGACACTGAGTGGCAGGATGCCCTAGAATACCCCTGGGAAGTATCCAGAAATGTTTGTTTTAAACGTATACAGGTTATTATTTTACACAGAGCATTCCTCAAACCCAGTAAATTGCATCAGCTTTTCCCTGGAACAACAGCAACATGCCGTAGATGCCGGGCTGAGCCTTCTGACCTATTAAACATTCTATGGTACTGTAGTAAACTACAAGACTTCTGGGAAGCAGTCATAAAGGTGCTAGCTGAGGTAACTGCTACACCGTGACTTACCACCATGAAAGCTAGCTAACTGGACATTTAAACCAAGCCCAAAAAACGCTAAATTCACCATTAACTTTAATAATCTGTCTCTCCTATTGGCAAAGACGGCAATCACCATGCGCTAGAAGTCCCTGCTTCCCCCTCAGTTGGGCACAAGGCATAATGACATAGGAGCATATTTATGAGCACTTGGCAACATACTTACACCACGCAATGCGGTACATGCATGACGCAAAGTTCTAAGTCAAATTTATGAAGCCACGCAAAGCCACTTTGCATGGCTTTGAATGGCTTAAAAAATATGGAGTAATACAACACAACACAAATCGCTGTGTTGCATTATTCTGCACAAGAAAGGCATTCCATGGGCGTTGCAGTGGGTGTTCCCGCACAAATCCCATGGATTTTGATACATTTCCAGATTTATCAAACCTGGTAGACGTGGGAATGTGCCAAAAAGATACGCCTTCCCAGGTGAGACATAGCGAGTATAAATATCTTTATTTCTCCTTGTTTTTTTTCCGTCTTTCTATTTGTGCTACATTCTGCAGAACACATAGAAAGAGGAAAACAACTCTATGGGTTGTTTTTATGCAGGAAGGTGCCCCTTCCTGCACATAAACAATCCTGCGAAGACCATGAACTCCCAGCCTCTGCACCTCAGGCAATCAACATCGCTTCTGCAATTCAGGAAGGTCCCAAAGACCTGGCTCATTGACTGCACCGCAGACCCAGCCCCCCTCCACCCAGCACCTTGAGATCCTCACGGATGAGTAGTAGCGCATTATAAGTCTCTGATTGATTGACACAGGCATCCTTGTACCATGGTGCACCAGTACAGCGGGAAGGACAGGAATGCCCCATATGCGATAAATACGGCCCATTCCTGAGCTTTCCCTCTGACTCAGGGCAGCGCTGTAAGGTAACTTGCTGCGCTGTCCTGCTCTGCACCACAATTCCCATAAATATGCCCCTTAGAGCGCTGGGCTCCAGCTGAGAGTAGATGACTATACAAGGAGGAGGTGAAAGGCTTACGGAGGTACCTCATTGTTGAATACAGGGAGGCACTAGTGCAGACTTTTAAAAGTAACAGTTAAGATAACGGACTGCCCCATTGCAGCTGTATTTCATGATACACCAATGCACAAGCTTAGAATGTTATGTTGATGCTCAATGGGGCAGGTGAAGGGGGGCGAGGGAGGTATGGGACAATTGAAGAAGAGTTACTTAGGAACTGATTGGCATGGGTATGATAATAAGCTACGTAATCATGTATTTGCACAGCCAAATTCCCAATCAGAAAAGGTGTAAGACAAGGCTGTGTGCTCGCCCCTTTCCTTTTCACTCTAAACATTAATGGCCTGGGCCAGGTTTTAACATATCAATGCCAGGACCTCCCATTTATTAATAAGCATCCGGTTCCCGCATTACTATACGCGTATGATGTGGTTCTAATGGCCCGTACCCAACTAGGGTTGCAGCTAGTTGTCACAAGTTTTACTGCATTTATGCAATCAAGGGTTCTGAACGTGAACACATCCAAAACTTTTATAATGAAGTGTGGCAAGAATAGCTCTAAATGCCGTAATATTATTATTAATGATAGCAAAGTGGAATGCACCAACAAATTTGCTTATTTGGGTATTCATTTTGACTATAGGGGAACTTGGAATACTGCGGTGTTGGCCAGGAAACTGTTGTTTTCTAGAGCCACTGGCGCCCTGGTTAACTTTGCGAGGAAGTTGGGCAGAAGACCAGTCCCTGAATTACTACAAATCTATAAAGCTAAGTGCCTTACCACAGCTATGTATGGAGCAGGCATCTGGGGGCATACGGACGTCCAACATCTACAATTGCTAGAGAATGCCTTTACACGCTATCTATTGGCTGTTCCTAACAGCACTGCCAACTTTATTTGTCATTCTGAGTTAGGAATTCCGTACATTTCAGACCTGATTAAAGTCGAACCAATTATGTTATGGCACAAGGTTTGGGCGTCTCTACATACTAGCTTTAACCGTGACATTGTTAATGATTGTTTAATGCTACATAGAGCCTCCTCCATCCCGTGGTTAAAATACATTGAAAATGTTATGAGTGACATAGGACACCCTGAATATTTTGATAGGCCTGACACTATCGCTACAACGTCAAGAAAGATACTAAAAGCAGAGTGCATGGCTCATCTACAATCACTCAGATTGACTCAAGAATTGGTAAAACCTACTGTTTTGAACAACCAGTTGATGTTAACATGCTATGATATTCAGACCTACCTAACCTATGTACTTGGGAACAATGATAGAATGCTATTGACTCGCTTTCGTCTGGGTTCTTTTTATAAACTTACTAGCTTTCCAACTACAAATGACTGGTCTAAGAATCTGGAGGCTTGCCCCTGTGATGACGTATCGCAACAATTTACGCTGCATATTTTTTTATTTTGTAAGTTTTACTCTATTCTAAGAAAAATATTTATATTGCCAATTTTAAAGATTCTGGGACTAAGACAATGTCAAACTTCGTTATTGGCCTTACAGGTCTTGGAAAATGAAATGTTTATGCCTTACATTGTCTCTTTTTTAAAAAGTGTTATTAACTCTAGGAAAACTATGTGGAATATGAGCCCTGGTTATTAATCATGTTTGTAAAAATGTGTGCATATTGCTACCTATTTTCTGTACTCGCATATTTTGTTTGCATATGCTTTTTAATGTTTTTAAAAAACTGTGCTTTTATCATTTACATTTTAAATCGAATAAAGCTATATTTGACTTGACTTGACTTTGACTTGGCGTGAAAATTCAATTAAAAGATTCAAGAAAAAAATGTATGAGTGGGTTAAGTGGAAAGGTCAGTGTTTAATTGCATTTTTTATTCATTTCAAATAATTTTATTAAGGTTTTAAGAAGGTATACAACAAAATAAAAACAACATAGCATGTTACAGTTCCCATTAACCAGGGATATCTTACATGAATTTAAGACATATGCCGTTATCCTGTATTCTGTAAGAGCATAAGAAAATGTTAACATTAGTGGATAGGTGATGAATGCTGATGATGTGTATAAAATATTTAATCAGAGAAATCCGAGGTCTTAAGTCCAAGTCCTCTTCTTTGATTTCACTGATCTTTTATTTCAGTTTTGAGAATATCTTCCGCATTTGTTAAGGGAACTGATAGGTGTCCCACCGTAGCAAAGAGCTAAGGAAAAGATAACTAAAAGGAAAACAAACAAGGGAAAAGGAGAGAGAAATGAGTCGCCAATGCAACCTCGCCACATTCAGATGCCACGTCAGGGGCATCCTCCAATGGTCTCCTGACACAATTACTGACATCTCGTAAGACAAACTATATACGGACTATTGAACCGGAGCAGTAACACAGCTGTTCATGGAGATTTGAAGACAAGGGGTGAGGAGTCAAGAGAGCACCACATTTTTGTATTGGATGAGCGCCAAGGGGTGAGTTGCAGAGTTAGGTAGTGTGCTCCTCTTAAAAAGGTTAACCATTCCTGCCACCTTTTGAATGATATTGCCTTGTAGTTCTTCCAGTTACATAAGATAAGCTTGCAAGCCAGGGTAAGCATCAGATCAAGTAGGTCACAATCATTCTCATTACGTAACTTAGTGTCAAGTAAACCCAGAAGTATGTACGAGAATTCCTTTGTCGGCATGACCTGAAGGGTGTTCCTAATATAATCAAAGATCTTCTCCCAAAAATATTGGAGCAAGTCTCAGTAGAATAACATGTGGGCCAGGTCACCTTCCTGCGTATTACAATTCCAACAAAGGAGAAATGTGGTAAGGTTAATATTATATAGACTGCTTGGCGTCCAGTAAGCTCTGTTAATGATCATGAATTTTGTCTGGGCGAGATTATATTTAGGAAAGGTGTCCTGTGTATTAGCTCCCAGTCCAGTGTGATTGTGTTCAAGTTAATTTCTGTTTTCCATTTTCTTTCATTCTCCTTGTGTGACTTGTGAGGCTCAGGCAGGACTAGTTTGTACACCTTGCATACCATATGTCCCCCCCTGCTAAGCTGAGTTAGTTTGGGTATCAGTGATGGGGTTTCCAGTGTTATGGGCAGTTTAGCAATCTGAACCTTGAGTTTCAGAAACTTGTATATGTCTACTGACTCCAGCTTCCTTTCTGTCTCAAGATTGGCAAAGGACTTTGGGAAAGTGTCAATATACAGGTCTGTTATGAAATGAATACCTTTTTGTGACCATTCTTGCCAGTATAATGTCCAGCCCTCTATTTTTATTTTAGGGTTATGTCTACGTGTTGACATATTTGAGGTGCTAAATTTAGTGGTGGAATGTTTCTTTAACAGGAAAAGTGCCTGTCTTGTGTTTTGTATAATCTATTTGGAGTAGGGTTGAACAGAGATGTTAATTGTCTTGAGTGCAGGTGGGGGGATGCCCATAATCAAGTTATTTTCTACCTCTAGCCACAAGGATCGATAGGCCGGGTTATCAATAAACCAGGCTGCTCCCTGCTTTCATAAGAAGACCGTCTGGTATGCCTTAAAGTTGGGGAGACCCACTCCTCCTTTGGTCTTGGCCAATTTGAGTTTTTCTAATGCGATTCTTGGCTTTTCCCCTTGCCATAGGAAATTGTTAAGGATCTTGTCTATTTTCCAAAGGAATTCCTCTGATAATGTCATTGGAAGCACGCTAATTAAATAATTAATGAGGGGACTAATCATCATTTTAATTGTTTCGACTGTACCCCACCAGTAGAGAAATTTTGGTTATCATCCATTCAGTAGTTCTGTGATTTTCTTTAATAATATGCTCTCATTCTCCTTTAGTGTCATAATGAGGTTGTTAGTGAATTCCAGGCCTAAGTATTTAATCGTGCCTGCTTGCCACTTTAAACCTGAGTCTCCCAGTAATCCTATATCTCCTTGATTGTTAAGTAACTTAACTCCAGTTTTATCTTTGTTTAGTGGGTATCCCAAAACACTTGAATACTCCTGAATCGACTTCATGAGAGCCGGAATGGCCCTCTCAGCATTCTCTGTGACACCCAGGACATTATCCACATATGCGGCAACTTTGAAGATGGTCTTGCCAAAAGCAAGACCCCTTATGTCCCTATTTTCTCTTAAATGCTGTAAGAATGTTTCGATTGCCAGTATAAAAAGTGATGGTGAGAGAGGGCATCCCTGTCTCGTCCCTTGTTTGAGCGAGAAGCTAGAGAAGATCGCTCCCCCTGCCTTGACTTTAGCTGATGGGCCTTTGTATAATGCCATATTCATGTTAATTAAGGTGTTCCCCAAGTTGACCTTTTCCAGCGTCATACGCAGGAATATCCAGTCTACTTTGTCGAACTCTTTTTCCGCGTCGAGTGTTATAGCAACCGTTGGGGAGCCAGTTAAGTTCGCTTTTGCTATCTTGTATTCTCACTAGATAGTCTGTGCTTGAGGAACCCTACCTGAGATGAATGAATACGTTTAGGTAAGTGTTTTTGTAACCGTTTGGCTAATATCATGGGATATAACTTGCAGTCAACGTTAATCGGGGAGATCGGTCTGTAGTTTTTGGTGAAAAGAGTATCTTTGCCTTCTTTGGGAATTACCGATATAATGGCCTCAGCTGGGTTGCCAGAAACGTGTCCAATGGAGGCAAGTTGTTCATAGAGGTTTAGGAGTGGGTGTGTTAACTGTTCTGTGAATGCACCGCGCCCAAGCCAACGGACCACGCACGCAACCTGGGCTTCATCCTCCCTGTCGATGACCAGACAAGTCAACGCCGTCTCATCTTCATGCTTCAACACCCTGCGCATGCTCCGCAAGATCTTCAGATGGATCCCCACTGAAACCAGGAAGACCGTCACCCAGGCACTCGTCACCAGCCGACTGGACTATGGGAACACCCTCTACGCCGGAACCACAGCCAAACTTCAAAAAAGACTCCAGCGCATCCAGAACGCCTCCGCACGACTCATCCTGGACATCCCCCGACACAGCCACATCACCGGACACCTGAAAGACCTGCACTGGCTCCCCGTCAGCAAGAGAATCACGTTCAGACTCCTCACCCACGCACACAAGGCCCTCCACGACCTGGGCCCAAAGTACCTCAACGACCGCATGACCTTCTACACGCCCACACGCCAGCTACGATCAACCAGCCACGCCCTCGCCACCGTACCACGCATCCGCAGAACCACCGCCGGAGGAAGATCCTTCTCCTACCTGGCAGCCAAGACCTGGAACTCCCTCCCCACTCATCTTCGGCGAACCCAGGACCATCTCTCCTTCAGGAAGCAGCTCAAGACCTGGCTGTTCGAGCAGTAACTTACCCCCTCCCCCAGCGCCTTGAGACCCTCCCGGGTGAGTAGCGCGCTCTATAAATGCCGTGATTGATTGAATGTTTTATAGAAGGTGGCATTGTAGCCATGAGGCCTTTCCTAATTTGATGTTCTTGATGGCATTTTCGATTTCTTGTAGGTTAAGTGGACCATCAATAGAAGCCATTTCTTGCTCTGATAGGGAGTTAAGTGATATTTCTTCTAACTACTTATTATTATTTGATTGCAGGAGATTGTGGCAAAAGTTCTTGAAGATATTGGCGATCTTTTGTCGGTTAGTTTGTATATTACCTTCCTCATCTTTAATGGCAATAATACCATACTTTTGTTTCTTGTACTTTAAATATGAGGCCATAATCTGTGACTTTTCTGTTTGTTTATCCAGACCCCTGCTTTTGTACTGATAATTTAGTTGTAGTCATATTATTTGTTTAGCATTTCGTTTAAAGTCACTGGGTCATTTTTAACTATATGCAGTTTTTCCAATTCAGTTATTTCCCTCCCTAATTTCAAAAGCTTGGCATTAGCTTCTTTATTCATGTTTGAGTTGATTTTAATCACAACTCCTCTGATGACAGATTTCAGAGCTTCCAATCTGGTGAGGTGTGAGGTATAATATTCTTCGTTTTCTAATAGAAAGTTTTTGATCGCCTCTTCAATTATTACTTTATTTGACTTCGAGTTAAGAACATCGTCATTGAATTTCCATAAAGGCTCTCTAAGCGGGGAGGTTGAATCTGTTATAGAGTGAGTGATACAGGCTTTGTCAGATATTACTCTTGGTTCAATGGTTGTTTGGGCTATTCTGTTAGTAGAGTTACCTGAGATTAAGAAATAATCAATACAGGAATACGAATTGTGAGGAAAGGAGTAGAAGGTGTAGTCTTTTTCTGTTGGGTTTTGTAACCTCCATGCGTCTAACAAGTTATATTTAATGCAGAGTTTCTTTAAGGCCTTAAGAGCTTTATTAGGTCTAAATTGACTTCCTGTTGAGGGTGGGGTCAAGGGGGAGGTTAAAATCCCCAGCAATTATTAAGGTCTCTGCTTCTGGTATGGATTTGATTTGTGTCGCTAGGTCCTCCCAGAATTCTGGATCATCACCAGTGGGGGCATAAATGTTTGCTATGTATAGTGTCGAGTTTTGTCTTTCTAATTTTGCTATCACCCATCTACCTTGTGTATCAGCCGTGAATGAGGATAATTCAGTTCTAGCCTTCCTTGTTATCAGTGTTATTACTCTGTTTTTCTTGCCTTTGGCGGCTGAGTAGGCTACATCCATAAATTGAGTATTACATAGGGATTCCGTTAGCGTAGCATATATTTTTGTTTCTTGCAGCATAATAATATCCGCATTCTGCGTACGGATATAGTCTAAGATTTTTTGCCTTTTAACTGGGTGGGTCAGGCCCTTAACGTTAAGTGATACTATTTTAATATTGTGTTGGTGTGTCATTTGTTATTTGGGAGAGATCATGTCACTAGTTTCAATTGGCAAAGTTTAGTCTCTTGTAAATATAGAGCCTGATGTTGCTTTGAGTATCCCATTACAAATACCAGTATCTTTACTGCTGAGCAGTATTCTCTTATGGTTTATGTCAGCGACTGTGTCAGTGATAGTAGTAATGATTGCTTGTAAGGTGGATCCCCCGACTCATGAGTGCTGTTAGAACGGTTGTGGTGAGCGAGTGTTCCAATGGCAAAAATCAAAAAATAGAGAGGAAGAAAAAGAAGAAGAAATAAGCACCAGATGTACCAATAAAATTAACATAACAACAAAACCCCTTTGCCCTCCTTCCCTAACCCTAACCCCCCATCCCCCATGATAGCAACAAACATGGTGAAAACAAGGAAAACGTTGCTCTGTAGGGATGCTAGTTAACCTGATATTCATAGCAAATACCATTATAACCTTTTTTATTTAGTCTAAGAACACTTGGAACCTTTATCACATTTAGGTAGTTGAGATATTTAGATCATTGAGAGCATTGAGAATATTGAGAATGATGGCCATCTTCAATGCCAGATATACCTGCTAAAATTATGTTATGCTGTTTGTGGAATGCATGATAATTAATGAAGGGATTAACACGCTTTTAAGCCATATAACAACAATGTAACACTATGGGCAATTATTATTCTAACACTTAATTGCCTACTACTGTATCGATATCACTTCACTTCAAACTTGAACACTGGGAAACCGTCTGACTCAGCTCAATGGGTGCTAGAGATGAAGAGTAGTCAGGATGACTGGGACTACCATACTTTTTGAAAATCAGCGTTTCGATCTAACCGCCGGGTCACTTGGTGTAGAGGTGTCCATCTTGTTTTTTTCAGCTTTATCCAGGAATCCTCTAAGAGCTTTTCCTTCTGTAAAGAGATGAGGAGCACCTTGAACAATTACACTGTATCTGGAAGGCCCGCGAATGAGAATTGATATCCCAACGCTTTCAGCCTGGGTCGAAGAGCAAGAAAGCTTTTCCTAGTATCAACTGTGGCTTTTGAATAGTCCTGTGCAATAAAAATGTTGTTGTTGTTCCATGTAATGTGATTTTGTTTCCTCATTAAGGTTAGGATGAGCTCTACATGCTGGTACCTTAGTGGTTTGCAAACTATGGGTCTTGGATGTGGCTGGTTGATCATTCTTTTAGTTGGAACTCTATGTGCTCTACCGAACTCCAGAGGTTTTTCGAAGCTCAGATTAGTAACTTACGGTAACCGTTTCTCTAGGAAGGCCACACAGGAGCCCGCTTCATCCTCGCTACCCTCTGGTATACCAAAAATTCACAAGTTTCCTCCCTGATTTCTATCTTTCAAATTTGAGGATGACTCGATCTTCAATATTGACTTCTGTGTGCAGGACATTTTATCTTCAAGTTGACCTATTCTGCTTTCTGCCTCGACCATCCTCTTGTTAGTCTCTTTAATCTCTTGGCGGATTGCTGAGATCTCTAATTGCATAGAGTCTGTGTTTTCCTTTGTAGATTTTGCTAGGTCATGGACTTTTGCTAGTTTCACTAGTATTGTTTCCATCATTGCGTTTATGTCCTGTTTATTCTTGACCAGGGAATCTGGATTTGGCAGGCCAGGCTTAACCCTCTTGAGGCTCGATTTATTTTCTTTCTCGGCCATCGTGGCACTGGAGTCTTTCCCAGCCCGAGGGCTTAGCATATATTTTGCTATAGGTAAGACCGCTCTGCTATTAGCCTCGGGAATCAACACTTAATTAGCGCTTGTAGTGTGTCTGCTCAGAATTTTCTTAATAGTGGGCTCTTCTATGTGACCTTTCGATGTTTTATACCAGAGAAATCACTTTCTACAGTGTGTACCCAGCACTCTCTATAACGTGTGTACAGCTCTCTTCCCACAGCGCGTAATGAGCAGTGCGTACCTCTGGAGCAAGTGAGTTTTCCAACAATGTCATCTTTTGACAGATGACACATTAATTCCAGCTAGTGCGGCTACTTTGGTTTATAATAGCGATGACTCCTTGCAGCCATTTTGTTGTGACCCTCTGTAGTCTTAATTTCCTAGTGGCTAAACATCTTGCCAAAGCGCATGCCTAAAATTAATGCCCGAGCCATACTACTCCATTGTGCAGGCAGATTTTCTGAATCTCTCAGACACTGGATATTTATGCATTCCGATATTCCGGTGAACTTGCTTACTATTTTGCCCAAGATGTGTGTGCTTCACCTGACTTAAGCACAAGCAATGTGGTCAGGCAATCAACAGTCCAGCCGTTGTCACAATTCAGATGCCATTTTGGGGACAGGCATACCACGTGCGTTGCTGCAAACTCTCAAAAAATGCTTAGCTGTGTTCCTCCACCTGCAGTATTTGGTTGAGGTCCATGCAAGTCTGCAGAATGGCCTAACGCCTGGTTCCAAACATGTGGTTTTCCGGCTCCAACATGGAGATGGGTTCAGCTGAGATAGTATTGTGGTGAGTTGCCTGAATAATTGTTCATCTTTCTGCTTATCTCTTCCCACTTTTGTTACCATTCAGTGGCATCTTAGATCCGGGTCGAGATTTTGTCCAGGCTGCTTGCCGGGGTTCTCCCAGTGTTGTGATCCCGCTGCCTCAGATTTTCGGGTTCTTCCGTCTCTCGGATTCTTCCGTGGTGGAGCTTGGGTTCATGTGCCGGGGTGGAGTTTTACCCAGTATATTACTATTACTGTCCGTTTCTCTTAAATGATTATAGCGATGACTGAGGTGATTCCTGTAAAATCCAGCCTGATAGGATCTGGACGGCCTCTCTGTACAGCGGTTCAGTGGTTCCGCAGTTCAGTGTCGGGAACCAGAGCATGCAGGTGACACAATCTGGAGGTCTCAAACCATTAGATTCTCATTCCTTGTCGCAGCAGCATCTCCTCTTGTTGGCATGGAGGTGTTCTTGCTACGATGCTTCAAGAAAGGCCTGTTTAAGTGTCCCTTCGAGGCAGAGCCACTTGCTCACACCGCCATCTTATTTGAGCTCCAAACCACACCCAGTTTAATTGCATTTTTGAATCTTCTTCAATCTTCTATGGTAGAAGCAATAGGGATGCAAACACAACTGGTCTCTTGGGATTTTATGTTGAATAAATGATTGCTGACATTTTTAAATAGGTTACTATCAGTCACCAAAGATGGCAACAATACATGATTTGCTTTCTCTTGACTCACCATTCTTTTATTCTGAGAACAATTCTCCACTAGACTTATACATGAAAATTGAAATGATATCGAGAGATCATTCAATATATTTACAAAGGTTTCAGTTTTGCACCTGAGTGATTCTTGGTTTAGCAATTGTGTATTTCCTTATATTTCAATGTTATCAGACCAAAGTAGTAGACATAGAATGCTGCAATGTGCACATTCTACTGAATTGTCAGTTTTATAGATTGGAAAGGTGGAAAATGTTAAAACCGATTTGACTCAAGTAGGATGTAAAATCATGGCAGATAGTATTGAACTTTTTACTCGCTATGTATCAATTGGAAGTAAAAAGAAACTTCCTAGCATGTGTATACCCCCTATTAATATTCTCTCATTCAATACTCCATATCACACCCCCAGAAAAAGATAACAATGATTTTTGGTATGAGAGGCTAGTATGAGAGTATGGTCAATCAATAGGGGGTATACACATGCCAGGAAATTAAATAGATGAAATTGTCCATGTCAAAGTATCTTGCACATGTTGATTTCCTGCATTAGATGAAATTATTGTATATGTATAGGAAAGAAATGTTAAAAGGAAAAAATCCTTTATAAAAAAATCAATGATTTTTTTCTTTTGATACAAATAATTAAATAATGATGGTGAATAACTGTAATGTATTTAAAAAAATCTTTTTCTACAAAAATAAAAAAACATGAGCCTCAGAAATAGCAAGGTTGTCATGCCCCTTATTTGGTCATAGCGAATAGCCCTGTAAAGCAATACCCAATGTATAATAAAGAAATATAGGTCTAGTGGGAGTTTTTTTGCATTTATTTATGTATGTTCCCCCATCCTCCCAGACCTTAAATCAACCTACAGGAGGTACCCTTAGTAGTGCGTGAATCACACCCTGATCATGTAATTGTCTCATGCTTATGCACACTGAGTTTGCTCCCAGACTACATATATATATATATATATATATATATATATATATATATATATATAAATAAACCTTGCCATCCTATTTTGGAGTCCATTACTCTCTTTTTCGTCGTATGGAAATTTGGAGAGTTTTCTTTGGTTCATATATATATATACTATGCCTGCATATCTGTGGATAATTTCTGAATAAAATCTACACTGCTTTCCTCACAACATTGGAGTTGTTGGGAGCTTTCTTTGGAGACTGTTGAGGTCCGTGCCTGAGTTTACTGCCAGGATCGGCAGTCAGGAAGTTGGTGTGCGATATACCCACACACACATAAAAACACATACATGAAACATGAAGGTAAATAAAATTACATTATAAAAGCCAGCAGTGTTAACCCATGCACAAGCTAGTGTATTTCAAACCTTTTTTGTCATGTTTATGACACCTACATGACTCCTAAAAATGTCTTCTCCATTAGGTAGTGGGGGTGGGGCAATACCTGCCGTCACACTCTAAGACAAAGGTCTTCAATCTGCGGGGCGCAACCCCCAGGGGGGCCGTGGAGTCCTGGGAAGCAGGGGCGTAACAAACACCCCCGCAGCCCCCGCGGTGCGGGGGGACCCCAGTCTTCAGTACATGAAGGGGGCCCCATCAGCTCATCGGTAGAGAGCTGTTTGTCTCTTGCTCTAAAGCAGCTGCAGCAGTCTGCAGCCTGCTCTGAGCTCCTCGCGCTTCTGACCCAGGACTGAAGAGAAACAATGTAACAAGTTACATTGTTTCTCTTCAGTCAGAGCCCGGCCCAGAAAGGAAAAAGGAAGGGGGTGGGGGCCCCCAGAGAGAGCATTGTGAATCTCAGGGTCGCTGGGGACACTGGGACATGCAGGCTGTGCATTCATCCTTTGCCTACTGCAGGGCCGGACCCTGCCTGCCTGGGCTGGACAGTCCTCCTGCTGCTGCTCTGGGCAGGGGTGGTGCGGCCCAGCAGCAAAGAGGTAAGAGTGGACAGGAGCAGGTGAGAAGGGTGCCTGCCAACCCAATCTATTTTTGTGGGGAATAACGAAGTTTCTCCAGTTTTGCTAACAACTCATTGTTTTGTTGTTGTTGTATATTAAGACGAAAAACATATAATCAAGGTGTGCAGTCCAGGTATCCAGCGTAGAGAGAGAGTGGAGAGAGAGAGAGAGTGGAGAGAGAGCGGAGAGAGAGCATAGAGAGAGAGCGTAGAGAGAGAGAGAGAGTGGAGAGAGAGAGTGGAGAGAGAGAGCGGAGAGAGAGCGTAGAGAGAGAGAGAGAGAGAGAGAGTGGAGTGGAGAGAGAGACAGTGGAGAGAGAGTGGAGAGAGAGAGACAGTGGAGAGAGAGAGACAGTGGAGAGAGTGGAGCGAGAGAGAGAGTGGGGAGAGAGAGAGAGTGGAGCGAGAGAGCGTAGAGAGAGAGAGCGTAGAGAGAGTGGAGAGAGAGAGGGCGTAGAGAGAGAGAGGGCGTAGAGAGAGAGAGAGAGTGGAGAGAGAGAGAGTGGAGAGAGAGTGGAGAGAGAGTGGAGAGAGAGAGAGAGCGAGAGAGAGAGTGGAGAGAGAGACAGTGGAGAGAGACAGTGGAGAGAGAGAGAGCGTAGAGAGAGAGAGTGGAGAGAGAGAGTGGAGAGAGAGAGAGAGTGGAGAGAGAGAGAGAGAGTGGAGAGAGAGTGGAGAGAGACAGTGGAGAGAGACAGTGGAGAGAGAGAGAGTAGAGAGAGAGCGTAGCGAGAGACAGTGGAGAGAGAGAGACAGTGGAGAGAGAGAGAGAGACAGTGGAAGAGAGAGAGACAGTGGAGAGAGAGAGAGAGACAGTGGAGAGAGAGAGACAGTGGAGAGAGAGTGGAGAGAGAGCGTGGAGAGAGAGCGAGAGAGAGAGAGAGAGCTTAGAGAGAGAGAGCGTAGAGAGAGTGGAGAGAGACAGGAGAGAGAGAGTGGAGAGCGAGATACAGTGGAGAGAGAGAGAGGAGTTAGGGAGTGGAGAGAGAGAGAGCGTAGAGAGAGAGTGGAGAGAGAGAGACAGTGGAGAGAGGGAGTGGATAGAGAGAGACAGTGGAGAGAGAGAGAGAGTGGAGAGAGAGAGTGGAGAGAGTAGAGAGAGAGCGTAGAGAGAGACAGTGGAGAGAGAGAGACAGTGGAGAGAGTGGAGAGAGAGAGAGCGTAGAGAGAGAGTGGAGAGAGAGAGACAGTGGAGAGAGTGGAGAGAGAGAGCGTAGAGAGAGAGAGTGGAGAGAGAGACAGTGGAGAGAGAGAGACAGTGGAGAGAGAGTGGAGAGAGACAGTGGAGAGAGACAGTGGAGAGAGTGGAGGAGAGAGAGAGAGAGCGTAGAGAGAGACAGTGGAGAGAGACAGTGGAGAGAGAGAGACAGTGGAGAGAGAGAGAGAGTGTGGAGAGAGAGCGTGGGAGAGAGAGTAGAGAGAGAGAGCGAGAGAGAGAGAGTGGAGAGAGAGAGAGAGCGTAGAGAGAGAGAGAGAGAGACAGTGGAGAGAGAGTGGAGAGAGAGAGAATGGAGAGAGAGACAGTGGAGAGAGAGAGGAGAGAGAGAGTGGAGAGAGCGTAGAGAGAGCGTAGAGAGAGAGTGGAGAGAGCGAGAGAGAGAGTGGAGAGAGAGAGAGAGAGTGAGAGAGAGCGTAGAGAGAGAGAGTGGAGAGAGAGAGAGACAGTGAGAGAGAGAGAGAGTAGAGAGAGAGAGTGAGAGAGAGAGAGAGTGGAGAGAGAGAGAGCGTAGAGAGAGAGTGAGAGAGAGCGTAGAGAGAGACAGTGGAGAGAGAGAGACAGTGGAGAGAGTGGAGAGAGAGAGTAGAGAGAGAGCGTAGAGAGAGACAGTGGAGAGAGAGAGAGTGGAGAGAGAGAGAGAGCGTAGAGAGAGAGAGAGTGGAGAGAGACAGTGGAGAGAGAGTGGAGAGAGAGAGTGGAGAGAGAGACAGTGGAGAGAGTGGAGCGAGAGAGAGAGTAGAGAGAGAGCGTAGAGAGAGACAGTGGAGAGAGACAGTGGAGCGAGAGAGAGAGTGGAGAGAGAGAGAGAGTGGAGCGAGAGAGCGTAGAGAGAGAGAGCGTAGAGAGAGTGGAGAGAGAGAGGGCGTAGAGAGAGAGAGTGGAGAGAGAGAGTGGAGAGAGAGAGAGAGTGGAGAGAGAGTGGAGAGAGAGTGGAGAGAGAGAGAGCGTAGAGAGAGAGTGGAGAGAGAGACAGTGGAGAGAGACAGTGGAGAGAGAGAGCGTAGAGAGAGAGAGTGGAGAGAGAGAGAGTGGAGAGAGAGAGAGAGTGGAGAGAGAGTGGAGAGAGACAGTGGAGAGAGACAGTGGAGAGAGAGAGAGTAGAGAGAGAGCGTAGAGAGAGACAGTGGAGAGAGAGAGACAGTGGAGAGAGAGAGAGAGACAGTGGAGAGAGAGAGACAGTGGAGAGAGAGTGGAGAGAGAGCGTGGAGAGAGAGCGTAGAGAGAGAGAGCGTAGAGAGAGAGAGCGTAGAGAGAGTGGAGAGAGACAGGAGAGAGAGAGTGGAGAGCGAGAGACAGTGGAGAGAGAGAGGAGTTAGGGAGTGGAGAGAGAGAGAGCGTAGAGAGAGAGTGGAGAGAGAGAGACAGTGGAGAGAGGGAGTGGAGAGAGAGAGAGCGTAGAGAGAGTGGAGAGAGAGAGTGGAGAGAGTAGAGAGAGACAGTGGAGAGAGAGAGACAGTGGAGAGAGCGTAGAGAGAGAGTGGAGAGAGAGAGACAGTGGAGAGAGACAGTGGAGAGAGTGGAGAGAGAGAGCGTAGAGAGAGAGAGAGAGTGGAGAGAGAGAGACAGTGGAGAGAGAGAGACAGTGGAGAGAGAGTGGAGAGAGACAGTGGAGAGAGACAGTGGAGAGAGTGGAGGAGAGAGAGAGAGAGCGTAGAGAGAGACTGTGGAGAGAGACAGTGGAGAGAGAGAGACAGTGGAGAGAGAGAGAGTGTGGAGAGAGAGCGTGGAGAGAGAGAGTAGAGAGAGAGAGCGTAGAGAGAGAGTGGAGAGAGAGAGAGAGCGAGAGAGAGAGAGAGAGTGGAGAGAGACAGTGGAGAGAGAGTGAGAGAGAGAGAGGAGAGAGAGACAGTGGAGAGAGAGAGAGGAGAGAGAGAGTGGAGAGAGCGTAGAGAGAGAGTGGAGAGAGAGCGTAGAGAGAGAGTGGAGAGAGAGAGTAGAGAGAGAGCGTAGAGAGAGAGAGTGGAGAGAGAGAGAGAGACAGTGGAGAGAGAGAGCGTAGAGAGAGAGAGTGGAGAGAGAGAGAGTGGAGAGAGAGAGAGCGTAGAGAGAGAGTGGAGAGAGAGCGTAGAGAGAGACAGTGGAGAGAGAGAGACAGTGGAGAGAGTGGAGAGAGAGAGAGTAGAGAGAGAGCGTAGAGAGAGACAGTGGAGAGAGAGGGGGTGGAGAGAGAGAGAGTGGAGAGAGACAGTGGAGAGAGAGTGGAGAGAGAGAGTGGAGAGAGAGACAGTGGAGAGAGAGAGGAGAGAGAGAGTGGAGAGAGCGTAGAGAGAGAGTGGAGAGAGAGCGTAGAGAGAGAGAGTGGAGAGAGAGAGAGAGCGTAGAGAGAGAGAGTGGAGAGAGAGAGAGACAGTGGAGAGAGAGAGCGTAGAAAGAGAGAGTGTGGAGAGAGAGAGAGCGTAGAGAGACAGTGGAGAGAGAGAGACAGTGGAGAGAGAGAGTGGAGAGAGAGAGAGTAGAGAGAGAGCGTAGAGAGAGACAGTGGAGAGAGAGAGAGTGGAGAGAGAGAGCGTAGAGAGAGAGAGTGGAGAGAGAGAGACAGTGGAGAGAGAGAGAGACAGTGGAGAGACAGTGGAGAGAGAGACAGTGGAGAGAGAGTGGAGAGAGAGAGAGTGGAGAGAGGGTGGAGAGAGAGTGGAGAGAGCGTAGAGAGAGAGTGGAGAGAGAGAGAGAGAGAGAGAGAGAGAGAGAGAGAGAGAGAGAGAGAGTGGAGAGAGAAAGAGAGTGGAGAGAGAGAGTGGAGAGAGAGAGTGGAGAGAGCATAGAGAGAGAGAGTGGAGAGAGAGACAGTAGAGAGACAGTGGAGAGAGTGGAGAGAGAGAGAGTGGAGAGAGAGTGGAGAGAGAGAGAGAGAGTGGAGAGAGAGAGAGTGGAGAGAGAGAGAGTGTAGAGAGAGCGGAGAGAGAGAGAGCGGAGAGAGAGAGAGAGTGGAGAGAGAAAGAGTGGAGAGAGCGAGTGGAGAGAGAGAGAGTGGAGAGAGAGAGAGGAGAGAGAGAGGAGAGAGGAGAGAGAGTTGAGAGAGAGTGGAGAGAGAGTGGAGAGAGAGTGGAGAGAGAGTGGGGAGGAGAGATAGAGAGTGGAGGGAGAGAGAGACTGGAGAGAGAGAGACAGTAGAGAGAGAGTGGAGAGAGAGAGTGGAGAGAGAGGGAGAGCGTGGAGACAGATAGCGTAGAGAGAGAGAGCTTTGAGAGAGAGAGTAGAGAGAGAGAGAGCTTTTAGAGAGAGAGAGTGCGTAGAGAGAAAGAGTGGAGAGAGAGAGAGAGAGAGAGAGAGAGAGTGGAGAGAGAGAGTGTAGAGAGAGAGAGTGGAGAGAGAGAGACAGTGGAGAGAGAGAGAGCAGTGGAGAGACAGTGGAGAGAGAGACAGTGTGGAGAGAGTAGAGAGAGAGAGAGTGGAGAGAGTGGAGAGTGCGTAGAGAGAGAGAGTGGAGAGAGAGAGAGAGAGTGGAGAGAGAGAGAGAGTGGAGAGAGAAAGAGAGTGGAAAGAGAGAGTGGAGAGAGAGAGTGGAGAGAGCGTAGAGAGAGAGAGTGGAGAGAGAGACAGTAGAGAGAGAGACAGTGGAGAGAGTGGAGAGAGAGAGACAGTGGAGAGAGACAGTGGAGAGAGTGGAGAGAGAGAGCGTAGAGAGAGAGAGTGGAGAGAGAGAGACAGTGGAGAGAGAGAGACAGTGGAGAGAGAGTGGAGAGAGACAGTGGAGAGAGACAGTGGAGAGAGTGGAGGAGAGAGAGAGAGAGCGTAGAGAGAGACTGTGGAGAGAGACAGTGGAGAGAGAGGAGACAGTGGAGAGAGAGAGTGGTGGAGAGAGAGCGTGGAGAGAGAGAGTAGAGAGAGAGAGCGTGAGAGAGAGAGTGGAGAGAGAGAGAGCGAGAGAGAGAGAGAGAGAGTGGAGAGAGACAGTGGAGAGAGAGTGGAGAGAGAGAGAGGAGAGAGAGACAGTGGAGAGAGAGAGGGAGAGAGAGAGTGGAGAGAGCGTAGAGAGAGAGATGGAGAGAGAGCGTAGAGAGAGAGTGGAGAGAGAGAGTAGAGAGAGAGCGAGAGAGAGAGAGTGGAGAGAGAGAGAGACAGTGGAGAGAGAGAGCGTAGAGAGAGAGAGTGGAGAGAGAGAGAGTGGAGAGAGAGAGAGCGTAGAGAGAGAGTGGAGAGAGAGCGTAGAGAGAGACAGTGGAGAGAGAGAGACAGTGGAGAGAGTGGAGAGAGAGAGAGTAGAGAGAGAGACGTAGAGAGAGACAGCGGAGAGAGAGGGAGTGGAGAGAGAGAGAGAGAGAGTGGAGAGAGACAGTGGAGAGAGAGTGGAGAGAGAGAGTGGAGAGAGAGACAGTGGAGAGAGAGAGGAGAGAGAGAGTGGAGAGAGCGTAGAGAGAGAGTGGAGAGAGAGCGTAGAGAGAGAGTGGAGAGAGAGAGAGAGAGAGAGAGAGAGCGAGAGAGAGAGAGAGAGAGAGAGAGAGACAGTGGAGAGAGAGCGTAGAAAGAGAGAGAGTGGAGAGAGAGAGAGCGAGAGAGACAGTGGAGAGAGAGAGACAGTGGAGAGAGAGAGAGAGAGAGAGAGAGTAGAGAGAGAGCGAGAGAGAGACAGTGGAGAGAGAGAGAGTGGAGAGAGAGAGCGTAGAGAGAGAGTGGAGAGAGAGAGACAGTGGAGAGAGAGAGACAGTGGAGAGACAGTGGAGAGAGAGACAGTGGAGAGAGAGTGGAGAGAGAGAGAGTGGAGAGAGAGTGGAGAGAGCGTAGAGAGAGAGTGGAGAGAGAGAGAGAGAGAGAGAGAGTGGAGAGAGAAAGAGAGTGGAGAGAGAGAGTGGAGGGAGCGTAGAGAGAGAGAGTGGAGAGAGAGACAGTAGAGAGACAGTGGAGAGAGGGAGAGAGAGAGAGTGGAGAGAGAGTGAGAGAGAGAGAGAGAGTGGAGAGAGAGAGAGTGAGAGAGAGAGAGAGTGTAGAGAGAGCGAGAGAGAGAGAGAGCGAGAGAGAGAGAGAGTGGAGAGAGAAAGAGTGGAGAGAGCGAGTGGAGAGAGAGAGAGTGGAGAGAGAGAGAGGAGAGAGAGAGGAGAGAGGAGAGAGAGTTGAGAGAGAGTGGAGAGAGAGTGGAGAGAGAGTGGAGAGAGAGTGGGGAGGAGAGATAGAGAGTGGAGAGAGTGGAGGGAGAGAGAGACTGGAGAGAGAGAGACAGTAGAGAGAGAGTGGAGAGAGAGAGAGTGGAGAGAGGGAGAGCGTGGAGACAGAGAGCGTAGAGAGAGAGAGCTTTGAGAGAGAGAGAGTAGAGAGAGAGAGCTTTTAGAGAGAGAGAGTGCGTAGAGAGAAAGAGTGGAGAGAGAGAGAGAGTGGAGAGAGAGAGTGGAGAGAGAGAGTGTAGAGAGAGAGAGTGGAGAGAGAGAGACAGTGGAGAGAGAGAGACAGTGGAGAGACAGTGGAGAGAGAGACAGTGTGGAGAGAGTAGAGAGAGTGGAGAGTGCGTAGAGAGAGAGAGTGGAGAGAGAGAGAGAGAGTGGAGAGAGAGAGAGAGTGGAGAGAGAAAGAGAGTGGAAAGAGAGAGTGGAGAGAGAGAGTGGAGAGAGCGTAGAGAGAGAGAGTGGAGAGAGAGACAGTAGAGAGAGAGACAGTGGAGAGAGTGGAGAGAGAGAGAGTGGAGAGAGAGTGGAGAGAGAGAGTGGAGAGAGATAGTGGAGAGAGAGAGAGTGTAGAGAGAGCGGAGAGAGAGAGAGCGGAGAGAGAGAGAGAGTGGAGAGAGAAAGAGAGTGAGAGAGAGAGAGTGGAGAGAGAGAGAGAGAGAGAGAGAGAGAGAGAGAGAGAGAGAGAGAGAGAGTGAGAGAGAGAGTGGAGAGAGAGTGGGGAGGAGAGATAGAGAGTGGAGAGAGTGGAGGGAGAGAGAGACTGGAGAGAGAGAGAGAGAGACTGGAGAGAGAGAGACAGTGGAGAGAGAGAGACAGTAGAGAGAGAGAGAGTGGAGAGAGAGAGAGTGGAGAGAGGGGGAGTGTGGAGACAGAGCGTAGAGAGAGAGAGCTTTTAGAGAGAGAGAGAGCGTAGAGAGAAAGAGTGGAGAGAGAGAGAGAGAGAGAGTGGAGAGGGAGACCGTGGAGAGAGAAAGAGTGGAGAGAGAGAGAGAGAGAGAGTGGAGAGACAGTGGAGAGAGAGTGGAGAGAGCGTAGTGAGAGTGGAGGGAGAGAGAGAGTGGAGAGAGAGAGTGGAGAGAGAGAGAGTGGAAAGAGAGAGAGCATAGAGAGAGAGAGCGTAAAGAGAGTGGAGAGAGAGAAAGAGAGAGAGAAAGTGGAGAGAGAGAGACAGTGGAGAGAGAGTGGAGAGAGACAGTGGAGAGAGAGTAGAGAGAGAGAGTAGAGAGAGAGCGAATAAAGAGAGTGAAGAGAGAGAGAGAGTGGAGAGAGAGAGTGTAAAGAGAGAGAGAGAGAGTGGAGAGAGAGAGAGAGTGGAGAGAGAGAGCGTAGAGAGAGAGAGTGGAGAGAGAAAGAGTGGAAACAGAGAGAGAGTGGAGAGAGTAGAGAGAGAGAGTGGAGAGACAGTGGAGAGAGAGAGGAGAGAGCGAGTGGAGAGAGAGTAGAAAGAGAGACTGACTGACTGAGCGACTGAGATACTGACTGACTAAGAGACTGACTGAGAGACTGAGAGAGAGACTGATTGACTGAGAGACTGACTGACTGACAGAGAGAGAGACTGACTGACTAAGGTAGAGAGAGACTGACTGAGAGAGAGAGACTGACAGAGAGACTGACTGAGAGAGAGAGACTTAGAGAGAGACTGATTGACTGCGAGAGAGACTGACTGACTGAGAGACTGACAGAGAGAGAGACTGACAGAGAGAGAGAGAGAGAGACTGACTGAGAAGAGAGACTGACTGACTGACAGAGAGAGACTGACTGACAGAGAGAGTCTGACAGAGAGAGACTGACAGAGAGAGAGACAGAGAGAAAGAGACTGACAGAGAGAGAGAGAAAGACAGATTGAGAGAGAGAGAGACTGACTGACTGAGGTAGAGAAAGACTGACTGACAGAGAGAGACACTGACTGACAGAGAGAGACTGACAGAGAGAGACTGACAGAGAGAGACTGTCAGAGAGAGACTGATTGACTGCGAGAGAGACTGAGAGACTGACAGAGAGAGAGAGACTGACAGAGAGAGAGAGACTGACTGACAGAGAGACTGACTGACAGAGAGACTGACTGGCAGAGAGAGAGAGACTGACTGACTGAGAGACTGACAGAGAGAGAGACTGACTGACAGAGAGAGAGAGAGAGAGAGACTGACTGAGAAAGAGAGAGAGAAACTGACAGAGCGAGACTGACTGACAGAGAGAAATACTGACAGAGAGAGAGACTGACTGAGAGAGTCAAACGTTGATTAATATGAGGGCACCAAATGACATTGTGAATTATCTTTCACAACTGTATAGCCGTTTGAGTACTAGAGTGCGTTATGGGGTAGGAGGAGAGTGTACATCAAGTTTCAGGGTAACCCGGGAATTAGACAGGGTTGTGTCCTTGCCCCCTTTTATTTTCCTTATATGTAAATGGAGTGGATGCAGAGCTACAAAATGTAAATGCTGACACCCCAAGAGTAGGTAAACGCTCCATTCCAATTTTACTCTATGCGGACGACGCAGTTCTTTTATCACGAACTGCGAACGGACTACAGTCCCTGATAGAAAAATTTGCTGAATTTATGCACGATAAGGACTTAGTACTAAATTTAAACAAAACTTTTACGATGGTGTGTGGGCAAGGGAAACCTAAAACTAAGGTTCACCACGTAAATAGCACCCCAATCAAAGCAACAAATTCATTTGTATATCTGGGATTAGTTTACAATGCAAAGGGACATTGGAGAACCCAGATTGAACAATGTAAATTAAAATTTGTCAGGTCGACTGAGGCAATCTTCAGATTTTCGAAAAAAATCGGTAATAAACCGATTAAGGAAATCATGACTTTATATAATAGCAAATGCCTAAATGGAACTTGTTATGGGGCAGCACTATGGGGGCGGAAAATTGTGTAACCCTTCAAACCCAAGAAAATAATTTTTTACGAAGATTGCTTGCTGTACCAAATTCCACCCCACATATAGTGTACATAAAGAACTTGGGGCACCGTATATTAGTGATTTTATAAGCACCATAAGTTTAAATACTTGGTATGGGATATGGAGCAAAGAGGGTGCAAAGCTTACACAGGACATAATCAGAGATTGCATTGCCCTTGACCACGGGAGGAAAATCCCGTGGCTGATATATATCAGAAATCTTTTAAAGGAATGTGTTGAGGATGTTGATCTAGAAAATCCATCCCAAATACTTGAATATGATAAAAAGGAACTAAAAAGTAGTATGGTGGACTCACGTAACTGGTTGAGGGAAGTAGATGCTAACACGAAACCCTTGACAAAGGAATATTGTGAGAGAACCTTTGGGTCTGGGACACAAAACTATTTATTGCAGGTCACAAATACAACACACAGATTTTATCTTACAAGACTACGAATGGGTTTGGTTCATCTGTTAATAGCCTTTCCAAAAATGGGCAAGTGGAGCAAAACTTGCCAAAGTGCCCTTGTGATGGCAAATCAAATCAGACAACGTTACATTTTATTTTGTTCTGTAACTTTTATAGAGAGCTTAGGAAGTGTTTTTACGACCTTTGTTCTTAAAGAAGAGGTTATTTTTATATAGACCTGCTTTTGAATATATTTGTAGCCTAGATAATATTAAAGTGTGTAATGCTGTGGCGGTCTTCATTCAGAAGGCAATTAAAATAAGACACAATAATTCACATCTCGAAGCACTTATCTATGAAGAAACTGAGGCATAATACGATAAATGATGATTGTACTGTATACTTAGCTGTGGTATAAATATATGGCTTATCACTTGCACTTTATTTCTTGTATTAAACTATTTAATATTGTGATGTTAAACACTATGGTTAATTTAAAAATGTACTGAGATATATATAATGTGATAGAAAATTTTAATTAGACACTTTGCACATAAAGTTTGTGAGGGGTTAATCGCTACGCTTTTTATTATGAATTATTTTAATGAATTTTACAATTGTGTGATGTACAGATGTTTTTATGATTTTTAGTATGCTTTTATGGTTTGTGATTTTAAACCGAATAAAGCTCACAATTGAATTGAATTGACTGAGAGAGAGAGACTGACTGAGAGAGAGAGACTGACTGACTGAGAGAGAGACTGACTCAGAGAGAGAGATACTGACTGACTGAGAGAGAGACTGACAGAGAGAGTGTCTGAGAGAGACTGACAGAAAGAGAGAGACTGACTGACTGACTAACTGAGAGAGACTGACTGACTGAGAGAGACTGACTGACTGAGAGAGACACTGACTGACTGACAGCGAGAGAGACTGACAGAGAGAGAGAGAGACTGACTGAGAGACTGACTGAGAGAGACTGACTGACAGAGAGAGAGACTGACTGACAGAGAGACTGACTGACTGACAGAGAGAGAGAGAGACTGATGGGATTGGGGTCAAAGTGTGTATGAAGCAATGCAATGCCTCAAGATTGCTATTGTCTGGCGCGGAGAATGGGCCCCCTCCATGTAGTTTGCAGGGGGGCCCCCTCAAGTTTCGTTACGCCACTGCTGGGAAGGGATTCCCAGCATTCCCCAGCTTCATTTGTTCTTTTGTTTTGGAAAAAGACAGCCATCCTGGGACGGCTAATTTCGATTGTTATCAGCTGAAGTTTCATCAATTAAGTCTCCTGGGCTGTGAAAAGCTTTCGTGCCAGGATGCCTGCTTGCCGGAATGAAATGCAAATGTGCGCTGTTAGTTAATTTGCAAGCGTATATTGTTGCTCTGGGAGCAGGTTCTGGCTTTAATTGATTGAATCACTCCAAGCTTTGTGATGACAAAGATTTTGTTTTTTGAGTGGTAGTGCAAAGATTTAACAACTGGGCTGTGAAGTGTGTGCTTTTAATTGTAACTGTATTACACAGCCCTTAGTGCCCCCTAAGGATGTGTTGAAGGGACAATTATGTCCAAAACAAAATTGGATTACATACGTTCTTGTAGTACTAAAATATACATTTTGGAAGCACCATTTTATCGTAAAACTATTTTCACATTTTGTATCAGTCTTATACTGTGTGTAATGCAAGCATACAATTATGACTTACATATTCACAGTGTTTTCTGTCACAGGCTGTGACTTCGTAGCACTAAAGAAACGCAAGTCACTATTCTCTACTGCACCAATCAAGATTTAATTCTGTGGCTCTCTGGTTACACACAGACCTCTGCAGTGCATTAACTAATAGAGGTTCCATAATGTGCAATAGTGCATTTCCCATTGAGTAACAACTTTTTTCATTTATCTTTCATTTACGCTGCCCATTATTTTATATGTAGATACCTGATGGTGAAAGACCTAAAAAACGTACAGAATATTTTGAGGCTTATTTATGAGAGGCTTGCACCACCACAGCATCACTTTTTTGACGCTCCGGGGGCGCAAGCATCTCAACCATATCTATGAGGTGGTGCAAAGTCTCCCTGCATGGCTTTGCATGGCCTCATAGATATGGAGCAAGACAAAGCAGTGCAAGTCACTGTGTTGCCTTACTCTGCGTCAAGGAGGTGTTCCATGGGCATTGCGTGGGGTTCAGGAATGGCTGGTGCAGGTAAGCGCGGTGGGGTGGCTGTGCTTGGGGGGAGTCGGCAGACAACGATGAGGGAAAATAACATAAAAAAAGAAAAACACTTACCTTGCGCTCGCAGCATCGCTGAGTCAGCGATGCAACAAGTGCAAGGTAAGTGGGTTTTTTTTAATGTTATTTTCCTTTGTCTTTATCTGTCAATCTGTCAACTCACCCCCACTACGTTTACCTGCATCTGCCGCTCCAGTTGGGGTTCCCACGCGACACTCATGGATGCTGCCTCATATTTACAAAATCATGTAAACCTGGGGCAGCGCCAAAAACGTATGCCTCCCCAAGGGAGGCATAACAAGGAGAAATGTTTTCATTTCTACTCTTTTCTGCTCTTTCCATTTGTGCTACATTCTGCAGCTCACATAGAAAGAGGAAAATGCCTCGCAGGATTATTTTTGTGAAGGAAGGTGTCCCTTCCTGCCCAGAACCAATCCTGCCTATGTTGGTGCTAGGCAGCAATTTGCGCAACCAACGCAAGGGGAAAGGACAGGAATGCACCGTATTTCATAAATATGGTACATTCCTGTCCTTTCACATTGGCGAAGGGCAGTTCATCAAGAAGACTTGTGGCGCTGCCATATGCCAATTCCTCATAAAAGAGGCCCTTTGTTTTCAGCTACACCTTTGACATCACCCCCACGCTTTGATTTGCTAAACACTATTTAATTTAATTTCCCCAACGTAAAAATGATTTGCTGTGGGAATTGGGGGTCTTTATGGTTGTCAATAGTTGTCGATGACGAGTACCAGGCTCTACATACTTTTGCCAGGAGGGGATCCTTACACCTAAACAAATTTTACAAGGGGTTTTGGCATCAAAAAGTTTGAAGACCTCTGCTCTAAGAGAATTGAAAACATACCAAGGTGCAATGGAGGATGATGTCCCTTGGTGTAGTAAGTGCTGGGTGAAACAGGATAATTGAGCCCTTCCTTTCTTTAGGAGCCCCCTCCCTTTTTGTGAAGCAAAGAGTAAACACTGTGTTTTCTATCATGTTAGAGTGTGACGTATACCTTTATGTGTGAGATTGTATGTGTGTGGGAAGGGAAAAGGTCCTATATGGTCTGCATGACTGAATGCTTCATGTTTAGGGTACTGTTTAAACCAGCATTAGGAGTTGGTATTTAACACAATCTGTAGAAAATCTATTGAATTAGTTGTCCTGAAGAAAGCCTGCTGAACCTGAGTGGCACTTGTAACAGGCTGAAACATGTCGACCTTAATGAGTTATAGGTCTTAAGGGTCATTGCACTCATCGAGCATCAAACTGTTTTTATCCTAGTGAACAGACCTTATTAATAAACAATAATTAGGATCCTGATGGCTTTTTTAACTTGCACTTACGTTTTAGTAAGAGCTCCACTTACAAACCGCGTTAAGCCCACCCACTCACACTAAGTGCAGTGGGCGAGGATCCAATGATGAAGCATGCCACTGGTGGTACTAGTGGGGGAGGATTCTATTAATATATCCATGTGATGCAAGTGTCACACCAATTCACCCGGGTGCAGATCCCCTTCCACTTTGATATATATTGCGACCTGTTAATTTGACCTCCTAAAATGTTAGGAGCTTATCAGTTGTGAGGCTTTCCCTCTTTTGTGTACTGATTGCTCTCATAAATTGGACTTTGTTCCTGCTACTTTGACCCTCTACTTCTGCTAATTGTTTTAGCATCAACCATTGTTCCTGACCTAAGTGTGGGTTTCTTTCTAGCATTGCCTCTTAGTCTTCAATGCCTCTTACTTTCCTTTATGTTGTGCCTAGGCATCTTTGGAATACACCCAAGTCCACCCATAGAGATTTTAATTCAATGGGTGTCGATTTGGTGTCCTCATGGACCAAGACCATTATCTTTTTAAAGTAGGTGAGTTCTCTCATCAGGATTTGGATTGTTACATCAGCCATTTCGTGTCTGCACGGGTTCAGCAATCTAACCACTACTTTCATGAAAAGAAGATGGTGTGTGGCCTTGCCTCTGGGCATTCGGAGTTAGAGGGGAGGCATACATTTTGGTATATAATGATGCTTTAATAAAACTGCTAATATATAATCAGTAGTTGTTTTACCTTTATTGCTTGTGATATGAAAGTTGTTGCTAAACATTGTCGGAAACCCCCTGCTGGGTCTCCTCAGGTCATACTTCACAGCAAATATTTCATAGGTAGTATAATTATGAGTCAACAAACTTGACAATTTCCATGTTTTTTGGATACACATTACACAATGATTGTTGAAAAAAGCTAGCATATTTTCCCCAATAGAGTCTCATTGTGAGTACAAAATGCCTATTGGCTGCATTCATTGCAGTGATCTTTCATCCCTGATAAAACAGCTGGGTGCCCCAACCCCTCTGATTTCTGTGAGTACAAAGGCCTAAATGGAGAGTAAGGGTTCAAAGGTGGCTACAGTCTACTGTGGAAGGACATGCTCTGGGAGAAGAGCATCCCAAAACTGACTCTGGTGATGACACTTCTGACTGGAGGTGCTGCCTGTGCTGACACAAAGACAGGGGACAGGTGACCTGCCCCAGGCAGACTCCTGCACAACACAGAGTGTGTCACATTTGAAGAGGGCTGTGGTTTCCCCCTGGAAGTCCTAACTGTCAGATAAGTGTTTAGTCTAGGGTAAAGACCCTGCGCTGAGAAGCCAGTCTAAGGATACCACCCCTGAGATGGCAGGAGGGTATTAGCCCTTACAACGAGTTTTTTACTTCGCGATACCATTACAACACATGAATTACCACGCATGCGCTGTACATCGCAGTCATTACTACGCATTTTTCTAGAACGCATGGTCATTTACCATGCATGCCTTTACAACGAATTTCGTTGTAAAGGTATGTATAGTAAATGACCATGCGTTCTAAAAAAATGTAGACGATCCACGTCGTTGTAAGGAAACAGAGGCTGTTCCGTTTCCTCATAACGACGTGCACTGCCCCTCAGAGACGAGGTGAAGCAGGAACCAGGAGGAGAGAGGAACCACGAGGAGAGAGAGGTAAGGGGGATTGGGCATGGGGTGGGGGTTACTTTTTTAGGGTTTAGGGGAGTCGGGGGGTCATGCTGGGGGTAGTGTTTTAGGGTTTAGGGTAGTGTTGTGGTGTTTGTGTAGTGTAGGGTAGTGTTTTAGGGTAGTGTTGGGGGGTCGTGCAGGGTAGTGTTTGAGTATAGAGAGCAGACTGGGGGTCGGGGGGTCGTGCTGGGGGTAGTGTTTTTAGGGTTTAGGGTAGTGTTGTGGTGATTGTGTACTGTAGGGGGTCGTGCTGGGGGTAGTGTTTTAGGGTTTAGGGTAGTGTTGTGGTGTTTGTGTAGTGTAGGGTATAGTTTTAGGGTTTAGGGTGGTGTCGGGGCAGTCGTGCAGGGTAGTGTTTGAGTGTAGGGACCGGACTGGGGGTCGGGGGGGTCGTGCTGGGGGTAGTGTTTTAGGGTAGTGTTGTGGTGTTTGTGTAGTGTAGGGGGTCGTGCTGGGGGTAGTGTTTTAGGTTTTAGGGTAGTGTTGTGGTGTTTGTGTAGTGTAGGGTAGTGTTTTAGGGTTTAGGGTAGTGTCGGGGGTCGTGCAGGGTAGTGTTTGAGTGTAGGGACCGGACTGGGGGTCGGGGGGTCGTGCAGGGGGTAGTGTTTTAGGGTTTAGGGTAGTGTTGTGGTGTTTGTGTATTGTAGGGTAGTGTTTTAGGGTATTAGGATAGTGTTGTTGTGTTTGTGTAGTGTAGGGGTGATGCTGGGGGTAGTGTTTTAGGGTTTAGGGTAGTGTCGGGGGGTCTTACTGGGTAGTGTAAATGTAGTGAGAGGACTGTCACTTACCTTAGAAACTTTTACCACGACTATACCTTCACCACGCATGTTTTTGCGTTGTAATGGCATGCGTGGTACAGGCATAGTTGGGGTAAAAGTTTGCGTAGTAATGGTATCCCGTAATTGACAACACGTACTAATACCCTCGTTGTAATGGTACGCGTTGTATTGGTATGCGTTGTAATGAGTGCTATTCGCAGGAGTGAAAGAGGGTATCTATCACATGAGGGTATAACCTTTATCTCTCAGACAACTTGGAGGCTGGAGAGACCCCAGGAGCAGGTGGAGACTCTTTGCTAGCTCCAAGGCTAGAAGTGAAGCCTGCATAAAGACTAGGTTGGAGCCTCCACCTGACAGCTGTCAGATGTGTTTGTTAGTTGCTGTTCTGGTGGACAGATGTTTTACTAGGTAAGGAACAGAAGCCTGACTTAGGGATCACAATGGGCCACATCACCTTGTTGGCAATGGTGGCACTATCTACATATTGCTATACATCTGTAAGCAAACTATTGTCAGTAGATGAGGAAAAGGTTTCTCTATGGGCCATTCCAGTGGCACAGGAAGATGACAACAGAAGGGTACAGACAGGTTCAGTTGACATAGAATAGACAAATGTCACTGAAGAAGAGGTAGACTGTCCACACTCTATCACCAAAGCAGGAAAGGCCAACAGGGTATTGATGAGTCTACCCTAGCTTTTGGATGGGAGTGGCCTGTGGTAAAAATTGTAAGTTTCTACTGGATCACTCCAATTTGTTTTACCTTTTTGCTAAACCCAAGTTTTGTAAGTTATCAAACGTTGTTAACTTTACTCATGCTATCCAGTGGTAAAGTATTCCTGCTCCCCTTTTAATATGATGAAATTGTCATATCACTGAGAGACCTATTTTACTTACCCACAAGTCCCTAGTATATGGTACCAACAGGGTTCCCGGGTCCTGTAAGTTAAATGTCACAACATCAGAACTCACTGTCCCGCCTACTTAATTAAAATGCAAACATGACTGCAGGCCTGCCACTGTTAGTCTGGCTGTGTAGGTTTAAACTTCAAATTTACTGTGTCAAAATAACCCCCTTTGATGGGCGAAAACCCGCTTTTTAACAGCAATAAGTCACCCCTAATTAGTCCTTTCTTCCCATTAAGGCGTGATGCATTGTATTAACCTGTAGGACATTTAATAGTTTGATGTTAAACATTTTCTTAAAGTGATAAGGCCCAAAAGACTTTTTTCACTACAACAGGGTTAGCTGTTCAATAGAAAACATTACGATACAATTTTAAGTTTAATAAATGCTATCTCCACCCAGAAAACAACTAGAGAAATATTTCAAGGACTCTTTTTGATAGTTAATCAAAATCCAATTTGGTGGTAAATTTGTATTTTGTCCCGCTATTACAGAAAAGATGCATACTTTAGAAAGATAACTTTTGGCTGCCTAAAGCTTCTAATGCCTTCAGTGCCTTCCACCTGTCTCCTGGCAGCTGATGGCTCCCTTATGATGAGGTGTAAACTGCTCCCAGGAGATAAATACAGGCTGACCTGAATGGAGAAAGATGATCCATCTGAACCAGATACAATATCCGGGAGAGTCTGGGAGGGTCCTTTTTGACATTAAAATATCAAGTCCTGTTTAAATGTCACATCCTGCTTGACATGTCTGCTGGGTTTTTCATAAAACACTTGGTGCACAATTCAAGGAGGACACCCTGCCAAAGGCAAATGTCAGCTGACACTTGTGCAGGGCCCTTCTTCGTCCTTCCAGCAAGCTAAGCCCCAAACACCACGGGACTTTGTTTGACATTGCAGGGTTACAACCTGTTTGTAAGGTATGCTGGGTTTTCATATAAGATTTGGGGTGCACTTCAAAGGAGGAATACAGAATGCAAAACCACTTTATGAATATTTGGTTGTTGAAAGCTCAGCTTTGTTTTTACCAATCTTCTGTCTCTGAGTTTGTTGGGGGTAGAGGGACTGCCTAAAACAGGACTGGTTTTACCAGGATTACCATAGTACACTCCGCACACATACGCCGTCCCTCAGAGCCCAACTTTAGGATGGCTAGAGACTTCAGCCAAAATGAAAATACCCAAAGTGGGTAGGTTTAACCCTGAAAACCTTTATACTTCAGAAGAGTCCTGAACCTGAGAAAGGTTAGAATTGGACTGAACCTGCTGGTTGCAACCTAAGAAGGCCCAGGATGACTTGAGCTGCTCTCTCTCTTGTACCCAGGATACAGATGTGGATTCTATGTGTCATAAGGCTAACCTCCTGGGGCACAAAAATTAACAAGAGACCTTTTCCTTCAACTGCTTAGCTGACCAGTGGCCGCCGGGCCTGGACTGGAATCTCCTGTTGGCCTCTGCCTGCTGGCCTGTGAGTTTCTAAATGCCTCCCTGGAGGTCCTGGGGAGCTTTAGACCTCTACTCATGTGGAGGATTGGGATTTGAAGAACTAAAGTCAGAAGGTAAAATCTTTGATCATGATGAACCCGGTTAGTGTACATGACCCAGACTCCAACATAGTCAGCATCAAATTGGGCATATGTCCTCTTCTACCACAGCCCAAACTATCATTGGCAGTTTGTTCTTCTTGGCACTATTTATACTTAAAACTTTAAAAAGTTGTATCCTCAGTTATCCTTATTGGATTTTTGCCATTGTGCTGTTGTTTTGTTTGTTACATTTTACCCTATTTTTCTCATTTATTTTGGGATTATCATTGTTTTTCATTACCACATTATAACTGTTTTTGTACTGCACAAATACTTTACACACTACCTCTAAGTTGAGCCTGTCTGCTCTGTGCCATAGCTACCAGAGGGTTGAGCTCAAGTTTATTTATTGAATTTAGCTGTTCACCCTGACATGCATTGTTTGTATTACTTGGGGTGGGTGTTTACCCCCCTTAACTAATAACCCAATCTCTTACAACACTGACATACAATGTGCACGTTTCTATTTCGCAAACAGGGATAGTGCACAGACACTTATGTATGTTTTTCTTGTATTAATGTTTATATGTGTTTCTACGTGGGGGCACTTAATGCAAAATTTACAGACTTGTGCATGTAGGTGTTTCTTCAATGTGATGGACCATCCATAGTAGAATACCCTCATCACTTTCTTCCCATTAATTTGAAAATGAATCATATTTGTTAAACTGAAGATTTCTGTGAATCTTGATGTGAAATCTTTGTTTGAAAATTGCTTAGACGTACAACAGGTTTAGTAAATAGGTCCTTTCCTGCACATATATCTACCCTAGTTAGGGGAGCTAGATGGGCTGCGTAAAATATTTCTGAAAGCTTGGATCATAACCTTAGACCTGAATCCATACACTAAAGGATTTAAGGCTGGCGGCACACTAAGGTGTAGAGTATTAAGCAGAACTGTACTTTCAGAAACAGCATTGTCTGAATTTTTATTGATTGCCATCACAATTACCATTGAATAGAAAAATAATATAACTATAAAATGAGATACGCAAGTACTGAGAGACTTTTTTGTGGCGCCTTTTTCATGGAGCTTCAATGCTGCCCTGAGGATCAGACAGTAGGACAGGAAGATCAACGTTAGGTCTGACCCCATGAGTAAGCTACCTATGCCCATTTGGTATGTCATAGTGAGCCTGATGTCATTGCATGCGAGTCTGGCTACAGCCAAAGTGGAACATAAAATGTGATGAACAACATAATCAGAGCAGAAGATCAATTGGGCAGTGAAGATTGGCACAGGTATTGTAAGAAAAAGTGATCGGAGGCTAATCACCACCATGACGCTTACCACAAACATAGCGGTCAAAAGCCATAGCCACAAATATGCCTGATTCTATTGCAGCCAAGCAGTGAATAAAGTACATTTGTGTGAAGCATCCAGATAGAGTAATGGTCTTTGCATCAAACCAAAGGATCGCAAGGATTTTGGGTGTGGTGACCAGACAGAGAATAAGGTCTGTGACAGAGAGCATGGAGAGGAAATAGTACATGGGCTCATGAAGCCTTATATCCGTGTATATTATTACAGTGAGGAAAATATTGGCCACTAAAGATGAAATAATAATAAGAGCCAAAATAATAGAAAGCAAATTCTGCCACGCCTGCATCCATGGGAGAGCAGCAAAGACAAATTCTTTGATATTTGTGAAGGAGGAGTTGGTGGCCACTGTCATCATTAGCAGCAGAGCAGTTTCAAACCCCTACAAAGAAGAAAGAGAAGCAATAAATATCCACACACTATGCATGAAATCTAATGACAAAGCAATTTCTTGTACAATTGAAACAACTCAGTTTTAAACCAGAGGTTCTTAAACTTTTGACTTCTGTAGACCCCCACTTAATCAATACATTAATCCAGGGGCTCCCACTGAATCACTATTGTAATCCAAGGAGCCTCAATAAGTCATTATAGGAAGCCGGGGACCCGGGATTCAGAATTTTCAATGATTTGAACCTCAAAACAATTCACAAAAATACAGACACCAGCATTCATCAAAGAAATCTGCAAATTTTAAAATAATTTATCTAATTAACAAGCAAATACAAAAAAGCAACATTTTAAATTTTATGGGAAGGCTCGCGCTTTTCTAAATTCAACAGATGCCACGCATCATTCATAATATATCCTGTTTGATGCACTTGTACTGAGTGCTCCCACAAATCAATCTGGGTAGACCAACACATTTTTTAACTCTCCAATTTAAAATTCCTTCATTTTCATAGGACATTTTTTTAAGTTTTACATGTTGCTTCCCTATTTAGATACACTTTGCTAATCTGTTCATATTATTTCAATTTGCAAGCAGTCGTGGACCTGCTGGGTAGGACACGGAACACACGTTAGGAACCACTACTCTAACCAATACTGTACACATCCACTCTTTACATAATAAATATACATACAAACATATGTTTTATGTTATATATGTAGTTTATATATGATGCAAATAATTTTCTTAAACTGTAGCAAAACTTTATAGTGTTGACAATACTGATACCCAATAGGGGGTTTCTGGGGCATTGCAGACAGTGGGGCAATGGTGGTGGTGTAAAATAGTAATTACATGTACTAGTGGATGCTTAAATGTTGCACTGCTTGATGGTCGCTTGTAGAGGTGTCTCAGTAACTACTGTGCTTGCTTTTTGCAGTGAGTTCAGCATCTGCCACGTCTTTAAAAGTGTTTTCAAAAAACCTGTTTAAAGCCACATTCCATTAGACCTGAATTTAAAACTGTTTCTTTCCACAGGCTACATCCAGGGATATTATGCTATGGCAAAAAATCTCTGTCATATAGTCCTTAAAACTGTGCATGAAAAATTGACCTTGAATTAAACTTTTACTTTTCCTCTGTTGTTTATTTCGAATGCACCTCTGCCTCAGCTCTACCCGCCTCTACAATATGGAAACTACTCTAAATCTCATGCCTGTCTTGCCTTAAGCTTTTTGTTGAAATTCATAACAATATTAATTCAAGCAGACTCATTCTTCTCACATAGACCCCTATATGATCACTGCTCAGTCACTAATGGACCACAATGAAACTGAAGTAGGTGCATGGAGTGGCTCAAGACTAACCCCAATAACCAATGGACTGGCCACTAACTGTGGGCTCTCGGCTATCGTGCAACTCACTATAAAGCTCTTCAATGCCTTGGCAGGGGTAGGAAGCACTATACAAATGCAATTCCAATACATTCATATAACATCTGTTTTTAAAATAACTGTATTGGCCCTTCTGACATAAACATTTCTAACTAACTGAGAAGCATGTATACATTTAAGATGGTGTGAAAACAAAAGAGAGACTTATTAGAAAAAGAAACTCTTCTCTATTTGGTTCGATGGGTAAAATGTCTGAGAAGCCACTTCTTTAGGAACCCAGACCATTTCAGTTTTGGAAAAGTGTAGCATTTGTAGAAATGAGTCTTGTAGCAGTGGTAAATGCTCATCTGCTCAGTGAAAGAAGAGTTCAAGATCACCAAGATGGATTGTATTGACGAGAGGATTATGCTACATGTAAGGAGGGACTTGTTTTGAGTTCAGCTTCACACCACCTGGAATGTAATACAACATTGATATTTGCTACCAGAAGAACTGTATTTCTTGACACATGCCTTATGCAAATTGTAGCTGAAGAGTCAGCCCCCCTCAGTCACAGTTTTTCTGTTTCAGCTCACTACTCAGCACCAGGGTAATTGTGGAATGAGCAGTGTTTCTTGCCTCGGATGAGTCATGCACTAGTAGGCATTCAGACCCAACTCGGTTATTGATTTTATGACATAACATGCCAAATCATGCTATTGTGCGGGTTGTTGCACATTACATTATATTATGCTATCCTATGCTATTTTATGCACCAATTGATGCAATCATTAGATCTAAAAATATCCTCAGGATTAGTCTTACCTTGGAGTGTCTCTAATTATATTTCTTGTGACAGACAACTCGACAGTGAAGGCAAACTGATCTTCAAAACAGACCTAGGGTTCTTGAAGTATGGAACATTCATCGCAAGTGACACTCCTTCATTTACCAATCAGTATCATGTCTTGGGCAAGCCCTGTGTGAAGGAAAATGTTAAAAACAAGCTGTGAGGCTGCTCAGTGAATTGAGTTGCTTTAGTTAAAGTTTACTAAATTGGTTGGAGCCTTCATTGGAGCAGTAAAACATATTTAAGGGCATTTCATGGTTGATGAAGAGTACACCATAGGAAATTCAACAATTTCAAGGTGTTGACACCAACACTGCCTACTGCCCATGCCACATGATAAGCATAATACTAGCTTGGTTTCCCTTCTGCAGTCTAAGCAAAATATTTCCTTAAAGGGATCATTTATTAGTGAGAAAGGTGCACACAAGCAAACTTACTTATACCAAAGCAAAATTATGTAATGTACATGGAAGATTTGACAATGGGTTGTAGCTCCCAGGACTAAGCACTTTCAATCAGTCCACTTCTGCTCCTTCTTTGCTGAACAGCATCACACCATGCTTTTGTCCATTCCCAGATCAATCTCACATCACTGCCATATCACGTAGACTCCGCTTTTCTGAGCCACATTACAAGGAGAGGATGCAGATGTGGAGACTGCGCTGAGTAGAAGCTGAAGAAGGCTTATACCTTCTTACGCTTCATGAATTTTGAGTCAGAGTGCTTTGTTATGCCACTCAGTTCACAGCAAATTGGGTCTTTTTTTCTATGGCTTGTGGTCAACGTAGTCTCACTGATTTGAAGAAACTGACCAGAGTCCTGGAGTAAAGTAAATGAAATGCAAGAAAAGTCTGTCGATTTGCAGCTATTTTAGGCATTTTGTGTACCCGAAAAGGCAGCGATCTTGTCTCCCTTTCTACTGAGCACTTCCTTTCCAATGGGAGCAGGGTTTTGTGAGCGTACAGCAGCACATATGGCGGTGGATGAGGCCACATTTCTGGTGTGTACATTGTAGCATTTTATAATCAGTTTCTTCGAGCACATCTATGAAATCATCAAATGTATCTAACCAAGCAGTCCATCTATTGCCAATATTTTGCTTTTTGGCTGTATCAAAATATAGTTGTGGTTTCAGGAAAGCGGCAGCATGGTAACTAGTTATGGGAGTGGCTGACATTACGGGTGGAGCTCTTTCCGCTACATTTTGCTGTCCATTAGAACCAGAGTCATTTGCTCTATTTCTGAAGCCTTGCAATGGACCAGGCTCAAAGTACTTGCAGACATTTCTATAAACACTGATCTCCTCCTTGGTCTCCATTGAAGCCTTTCACTTTCTGGAGATCTCTGGAGTTGCTCTGAGCCGTCACCCAGTAGCTTTGGTGGTGAGCCTCTTTAGGTATTGAACAGCTCAGTAAGCACAACCCTCATGCTTCTTCTGGGATTTCCTCGCCCGGTGCTGAGGTTGTATAGCTCCACTTATTGAGGCTCTGATAGTGCAATGACAATATGACTTTTTCTTACTTATTTTGTCAGCCAGCGCTTCTATGTTTTTTGTCAGTATTTGACTACAGCAGTCTTTAGTGCTTCTTTTCTGTGCCTGTATATAACTGCCTTTAGCAGTATCACTACATATAATGTACAATTTTAGCTTGCGTAGCACTTTTATGTAAGGTTTACTCAACAGGTTCTCGGCCAACGATGTGTAGATTCTTTACACTGTTTTAGTAATCTTCAGTTGCTTCACTGTGGCTGGAGCTGCTCTTTGACTCTACATGCATGAAGTGTCAATTCAGTACTTCGACAGCTACACACGCGGCACGCATGAGCAGTCTCCCTGGACCACGGCAAACTCCCTGAGAGAGCACATTCTTTATTTGGGTCACTTATCCCATCCTCGGTGCCCATTGTAGCATCTACCCCAGCCTGGGTACCCGCCAATGACTATGCCAGACACAGAGCTTAGTATTACATGTCTTTATTCTTTTGCGTGTAACCGCAGAATGTAAAGGGTTCTGTCATAAAACTTTGCAAGACACTACAGAAATGATTGCTCTTGCCAGCAGTCATTCAAATATAAGTTGGATCAGATTGCCACAGACTTGGTATAAGGGCCAGTCCTATAGGAGGTGAATAGTGCTCTGAATGAAGCCTTGAGTAGTATCCCACAAAGACATTTGCAATGCAGACGCTAATGTTAGTTCGTAATATATGAGTAAGGTGATCTACCACCTAAGGCCAGTGGTATATTTGTTAAATTGTGAAACTGACTGTGGAGAGCCTGTGGGTGGCAGCGGCATTTCAATGAGCAGCTGGCAAAGGAGGTGGTAAGTGTTAGTTTTAAGTTAGTCAATGTTACTCTCGTTTAATTAGGTTTAAAAGTAAGCACGATTTGGCACAAAATGTTTTTTGCAGAAAGAGTCTCTATTATTAACTGTGTTGCAAAGAAAGTGAATTATGCCAACAGTGAGCAGTTTTTATTGGATCATCAACTGAAATGTTATGTAAAGCTAGTGATAACTTGATTTGGCTGGATAGAGGTGGAGGATTAATAGAATTCAATTTATCAAATTATTCCACATAATAGCTGGTGGTAAATTTAAATTCCAAAAATCAGAAACTCAGCAGTCAAAGAGGAGAGGGTGATAGGAGGAGGACAACCGAAACACAATAATCAACAATTTAGCAGGAGAGGGTATTATGCTGAGAATCACGAAATCTAAATGTTGAATTAACCTCTAGCAAAAGACCTAATCCAACCACTAGTTCAGGAGTGAATTCAACAATTACCTCAAATATGTTGCCTATGAAGAAATTGATAAAAGACTTTGAGGGAAAACATTTTTAAGGCAAACATGGTGAATTATTAAGAGTAGTTACATCTGATAAAGATAATAAAGTAAGTGATGTAATTGATACGAATTATACAACTTCGACACCGGTTTCAATTAAGCTAATTTTTTTGGGGATACAGTAGAATATTTTCAAAAACCCAGACTTTCATCTTCTCCTTGATCCAATTTCCCCCTATCCAGTGGTCTTTTACTGGTTGAGTAGGTTTATGTGGTGCAGGTTTTATTAGTATGAATATAGATAATTCAGCAATAAGCTGTAATGTAATTATTGATGAGAAGATGCCTATGACAAAGAGATTTTAGAAATTGACCATTTTCAATCCATAATGATTCTGGAAAGATCAGCATCCCCCTCTTCTTCCAATTTAGATGTCATGCTACTGATGTAGAAAAAATATACAAGGAATATTTAAAGTACTAGTGTATAATAATGATGCAAAAAGTTCACTTAGTGACAATAAGAGTTACAAAAGGTAAAGATGTGTATGCCTTTCTTAATGAGACTGATTTAAGTGAATCAAGAGGGTGAAATACAGGAAGAGGAGGTAGTGATAACATCACCTCATTAATGCAGCCAACTCAGGCTGAAAATACAAGTATTATACCTAATATGCTTTCTAGCTTGGGTTACTCCTAAAATACCTCTGTTTCATGGTCAGGGCCGAGTACCTTGATAACTTTGTAATAAAAATGAAAGGAAATGGTAGGACACAAAGGACATTCTGTCCGGTATGGCCCTGTAGGCAATGATGGTCTCTATACCAAATAGTAATTATTAATAATTCCTCTAACATCACTCTAAGGGAATTCTACCAGAAGAATCTTTTGGTCTATATTGACAGAGTTAGGCTTGGGAAAAGAAAAATCTTGAAATCATTCACAGAAACTACAGAATTTATCCAATTGTCCTTCCCTGAAAGCATTTTCTGCATATTATTTAACACATGTGGGGGATGCAAATATTATATCATATAGAGAAGGTACTAAGAACTTGCTCATCTCCCAAATAGTGAAGGTTGATCTTGTAATGGCCGAAGAGGAGATATTGGTTCAAGTGATCAAATGTACACCTAAGGATAAAATTGTTCAATCAAGTCCAACAATTAAAACATTTTTTCAGAAGCATGCAGGACTAGCAATAAATCAAGTACAGACGTTGTCACATATAAAAGCAGAGCAACTGACCTTGAGAAAGTTTGATAATATAAATGAAGGTACTTTGAAGGTGACTATAGCAAAAGCTGGGATTTAATGTAATTCTAGATGAGAATCCTTTTGCCTCTCAGCTAAGTTTGTGAATATGGTATTCCGAGTGAAGTGGATTTAGATTTAAGATCTTCGCACAGAATATGAGCACTTTCCTGAAACATACATTGTTTATGAAATTAGAGGAATGAGCAAGTTTAATCTAATTAAGCGATTATGGGCCTGATTCATAAACCATACTTCAAATTACAATTCGGAAAATATGTGTGAAGTTCTATGCCACCCCATTCTGTATACTTATTTGTGTGGTGTTCTCCACCCTGACTGCCAAGTAGCCACACACTTAAGTATATGTTTTAGTATACATGTGGGTGGGATTGTAGGGAGTGGGTAGAAAAGGGGCAGATGTACAACAAAAGGGGATGGGATTAGGGAGTAGTATTAGGGATTAAGGGAGGGTCTGGGAGGGGTTTATTGAGGAACATCACCTACCCACACAAGAGCAAACCAATTATATTACTCTAGTAGTAGAAGTATATAACTTACACTTTTGTAGTCAGTATATATTTGAAGGGCCTGACAAATATGAACTTACACTTTTGTGTTAGTTTACCACTTTTAGGTATTCACAAACTGTGTGCAGAGTTTTACAATTCCACAATCCCTATACTTATGAGTGTGGAGTTTTTAACACATGAAGACTTCGCAATCAAGGCTGAGAACGCCACAAACTTAGGTACACAGAGTTCTGGGTTCTAAAACTCTGCTTGTAGTTTGTGAATTGTGTTTTCTAGAATGGTTTGTAGTACTATAATATGTACTACACAGTGCAGTTTGTGAATACCAAAAAGTAGTAAACATTCTATAAAGTACAAACCGAGGCAAAAGAATTAGGGGTCTATTACGATGGCGGTCGGATGTCCACCGCCGGACCGGCGGTGGCGCCCGCCGGACCGGCGGTGGACATCCGCCCGCCATCGCAACCAAGAAAACCGCCGGTCATATTAGGATGGCGGTGGTGACCGCGGCGGTGGGAAATTCTGACCGCCGCTTTTCCGCCAGTTGCCAACCGCACTCCTGCCTGGCGGACGGAGCAGGACCGGGATAATGGTGGCGGTGCAGAGCAGGCTCCCCCAGCAGGATTATGATGCCGGCGGTAGCCAGCCTTTCCTCAGCGGTCAAACCGCCATGGAAAGGCATGCAGTGATGGTCTTCCGGGGGCCCGTTGCGGGCCCCCAATGTGTTGGGGTGGTGGGGGGTACCCATGGTCCCCCCTACAATTCCCTGTACCAGGTGGCAGGCACTGTGCAGTGCCTGCCACGCAGTGCAGGTAAATGCAGGACATGCTCCTTTCGGCCCGCGATCAGACCGCCGCGGTCGAATTTCGACCGCGGGTCATCGTAATTCGACCGGCGGTGATGTCGCGGTCCATGCGGGCGGTCTTTTCCCACTACCATGGCGGTCGGGGAGGTTTTCCGACCGCATCGTAATAGGTCCCCAAGTTACCTTTGTGGATCAGGCCCTATATGTTTCCAGGAGACTTGGCTGTGCAAAGAAACCCCTTTAAGAGACATCTATTTGCAAGTGCTCAAATATGCGTCCCCTAATAGCCCAGGTTGACCTTCAGTCGGTCTGATGACATTACTATTAACCGGGGTGGCCTTTAATGTCTCATTGATGAATTCCAATTGCAAACGGATCTTGGCAATTTCTATCGATGTATATAAAATGCTTCTAATGTTGATTTATCAATTGTGATCCATGCATATATGAGGGTACATCATTCACATGAGTGTCAAGTCAAACTAGGTCTCTTTTTTAGAGGATCATTAAGTAATATGATAATGACAGGAGACTTCAAGCATTGTATAGACCCGTGAAAGAGTAACTGCCATTACTAGGATTCATTATTAGCTTATATTAAACCTGCAGTTTTCTGAGATTGTTCTAATTCTGCTTGAGATGATGACATTTAAAATGTTGTATCATCAATGAGTATGTTCAGTGCAAATGATTGAGTCACCTATGATCATATAGTACAAAAAACTTTCATCAATGGTCATCAACGCGTTCCAATATTCTTGCTTAATATTTCAGTTTATTCGAGAATTTTAAAATCATGAAAAAGGAGGGTAGGTTCCATCATCTGTTACATTTATCTCTAAGCATTGTGATTCCCAGATGTATGAGAAAAGGACCTTCCTATAAAAATTGGTTTCCCCAAAAGACTTACATCCTGGATCACTGACAAACATTTACTACTAGTGACAAATGTTCAAGAAAAACAAGAAAATATTCAAGGATCTAAAGTACTGGTTAATTTCTTCAATTGGTATGGTCATATATTTAGATATGTGGTGTAATGATTAGAATCAAATTAAAGTCTGCTACTTCCCAGGAAAAACCAATGTTCGAGGAGGCACTGGTTTGATGGAAAATGTAGTTGCTTAAAAACTCAATTTAGGAAAGAAAGAAAAATAATAGTTCATTCAAGTGAGGGGCAGAAAGCAACTCTCCTTTAATCATTCAACTAAAAAGGTATAGAAGCAGAAATAGGAGGGTATGTTGTAATAATTGTTGGATAAGCATGAATAATGTTTCTAAAGATTTAGAACAAAATACCAACTATTACAGCAAGGTATGGATAGTAAACCAATCAGGGCATCTTATTTGGTTGCTGAGGAAGTCTTGGTAAAATATCTGGAGAAGATATACTCAAACAGCTATGTTGAGGCTGCTCAAGAACTTTTAACTGTTTCGGAGGAGATTGGGTCTTTATTTACTGTTACAATAAGAAAAGAATAAATCACACCCTTACAACTCACAATCAGTCAATTCAATTCTATTAAAAAATCTTTATTTGGATGAAATGTTATCCATAAAAGCACAGGTCACATAGCAGCATAAATATACACGAATCTTGTTAATCATAAGAACAATAGAAGCAAATACAGTAAAAACATTTCATAGGTATACATCGAATTGTGAAGGGATAAAACAATTTTCCAATAAATGCCCTCTTGGTTTGTGCATTCATGATCATTGTGAAAGAATAAAAACAAGTCTGCAGAGAGTGTCCTCTTAGTTCGTGTTAATCATAGTGACATTATAAATATAAATTCTGTAAGAACATCCTTCATAAAGTATGCATTGTATTACGAGCACATACTGCGACTTTCAAAAAGGAGCCTAAATGGAGAACTAATTCATCATCTTCCAATTTAAGAATTTTCATGTAGACAGCTTCAAGAGGGACAAGCAGGATTTTTTTAAAAACTGTATCAAAAGCCATTTAGCATATTTTATGTAAAATTTACAGAAGAATAAAAAGTGGAGCGTTGTTTGCCCGCTCCTGCCGCCATATGGGCATGGCAGATGCGCATTAGACCCAAGGGGGAAACAGAGTAAAAATGTTACTGTGCCTGCCCTTAAACGAAAGAGGAGTCCCCTCTCCCAGGAGCCTATTGGTTTTAAAAGATAACTAGATGGCATAAGTGAGACATCCTCAATGGACATGTAAGTTTCAACAGTTGTTTTCTTGACCTCACTTTCATATCTTGCTTTACTATAATGTGCATATAGGGCTGACCGAAGGTCTTTTTTATTCATACTATCTATTTTAGTTGGATTTAAAAAGAGCTGTTCATAATTAACACTACTTAAACTCTCACTCACTGTGGCAAGCCACGGTAAATCCCTTCCCTTCTCACACTTGAGGCAATCTCCTATTATCTCTCTAGTGAGAGACGCTGCTGGGCTTTTCCAGATTGCTAGCCAAAATAGAGCAGGGCGAGCCTTTATATAATCTTCAATATAGTGCAATTTTAGTTCACTATGACAGACATATTGTAATGCAGAAATTGGTGCTCCCAAGAGTTTTTGACAAAATGTATTATCTTCACGCTGAATGCTGTTGCTCTTTGTGAAACCGCACACCTCTGCACCATATGTCACTGTTGAGATGCACTGGCATTTAAATTTTTTCATAATTGTTAAAATTACCCCTGTCCTTTTTGGTTGGGGGAGACCAAAAATCGAGTTAATAGCCTTAGAAAACGTGTTCCTGCTGTGCACCACATGGTCAACCCAGGAACCATTAGCAGCGAAGACCAGCCCCAGGTAAGGAAAAGTGCAAGTGCGTTGTAAACTTTGATTATCCACAGTAATGGAGTTTAAGAGATACTTTTCTGCCCACAACCCATTATAAAAGATTTTTTTGAATTAGTGCATAAATCTAAACTAGCCATAAAATCCACAAAACCCCGCACTAGGATACATAGGGCATTTGGTGTGCGGCCCAAAAGACTGCATCGTCGGCGTACAATATGGCAGGGAGTGTATTACCATTGATTCTGGGGACATCAGTGGTGAGTGCTATCAATGATTTATGTAAATCATTGATGTATAAGATGAAAAGAAGAGGGGCCAGGACACACCCCTGCCTGACCCCTCTGCAGACTCTGATGTCATTTGAAACCTCCCCACCCTTGTTAATCCTCACCAGAGCTTTCAGATCCTTGTGCAGGTAGGCTAGAAAAGTGAACTAAAACCTCATCTAAACCATATTCTAAAAGGGTAGACCATAAGCGTGACCGATTAACAAAATCAAAAGCTGAGGTAAGGTCCGTAAAAGCCAAGTATATTGAGGATCGCTGGACAATGGTGTACTTTCCAATAATTAGATTAAGATTTAGGCATTGTTCGATTGTACCTATTTTGCTCCTTAAACCTAACTGGTACGGTTGTAGAATGCACTCTTCCTCTGTCCATATTTTGATCTTATTGTACAGGATCCTCCCTAAAATGTTCAAAGTATTGTCTATCAGGGAAATCGGTCTATAACAACTTGGGGGCAGATTTACGAGCCCCTGCGCCACCAGTACGTCACTTTTCGTGACGTACTGGTGGCGCAGGGGTTGCTCCATATTTACAAGGAGAGGAAAAGCCACCCTGCGTGACTTTTCCTCTCCTTGTAAATACGGCCCCTTCACACGCAGCACTTTGCGGTGAAGGGGCGTTCCATGGGTGTTGCTGTGGGTGTTCCCACGCAACACTCATGGAACAAGACACATCTCCAGAATTACGAAAATCGTAACTCTGGAGATGCGTCTGAAAGCTACGCCACCCTAGAGTTGGCGTAGCGAGGGTGCACCGAGGAGAAATGTTTTCATTTCTCCTCGTTTTCCTCTTTCAATGCGTGCTGCATTCTGCAGCACGCATTGAAAGAGGAAAATGGTTGTAGTGATTGTTTTTGTGCAGGAAGGTTCCCCTTCCTGCACAAAAACAATCTCCCCACGACGCAGGCATCCTTGCACCATGGTGCAAGGGCACCTGCGCCGGCGCATGGCTGCAGTTTGTGCGCCAGCGCAGGAGGAAGCACAGAGATGCGACATATTCTTGTAAATATGTTGCATCCCTGTGCTTCAAAACTAACGCAGCGCAGCGCAGCAAAATGACTTGCTGTACCCCCCTGCGTTAGTTCAACGTAAATCTGCCCCTAGGTTGGGAACGGTCCCCTTTTTAAAAATCGGAACGATAATACTAGTTGACCAAGTACTTGGTAGCAGGGCATTAGTTAGGTTGTTAAAAACATTTAGTAAGAGTGGCGCCCAGAAATCAGGTTTGTGCCTAATAAGATCAATGGGCAACCCGTCGGGTCCAGGAGCTGTGTTGCCCAAGCTCTGTTGAATGGCTTCCTCAACTTCAAATAAAGATATTGCAATCCCAGTGGGAACCTAAATGCTCAAAGGGATCCTCGTTATGTGTTGGGGCTGTATAAATCATAGAGAAATGCGCTTCCCATGCCTCACTAGTTATATTGCAACTTATCGGGGTCGGTGATTGACCCATAGATCTCATGTCTTTGACCGCAGCCCAAAAACTGTTCTAATTCTTTAGAGTGGCAGCATGTGCAAGGGCATCCCAGCGTTCTTTCACTAGTTCTTCCTTCCTATGTGAAATGACTAACTTATACTTTTGCCTTAATAATTTAAAAAGAGAATGACATCTGGGGTTAGTTGAAAGTGCCTTACGAAGCTGTCTGTTAATCAATGAGCAGTCACTGTTGAACCATCTTGGTACGTGTTGTGCTTCCACAAAAGGTTTAGATAGTATAGATTTAATACCCTCGCAAAGTTTTGTAAAGGCACCAATTGCCTCCGGGTTATAGTCCTGTAATGACAGGCACGAGTCAATAAGTCTCGGGTAATCCCTTACCATTGTATAGAACAAATCAGTGTTATTGACTCCTCACCAAACCAATATTTGATTGTCAGTAGTGGTAGTCAGGTTCCTAGCACCATACTCATATTTATATGTCGGCTTACGAGAGATTCTCAGCACTATTTTAATAGGGTTATGGTTGCCATGGGTGGTGGGGACAACCTCGGCTTTCAATAGGCAGTCCTCAAGAGTGGGGGAAAAAAAACCATAATCAATGGTGGTAGCACTACCCCTCACTTTAAATGTTGGCTCAGGAGGGTTGTTATTGTTAGATGTTGCAGCAATTTCCATTACGTTAATTACGTTGTGGTTTCGCAGGTGATCCATTAGTTCCTTGCCCCTGTTACAAATATACACTCTGCTGCTAGGCCCTATGATTGTAGTTTTTTCCCTGGTAATCTTGGCATTGAAGTCGCCCCCCAAACAAATGCCAGCTATGATATCAAATCCCTTACGATGTTGTAAGGTGGAAATAAAATCAAACAAATTAATAAAATGTATAATGGGTGCAGAGTGAAAATCATTATAAAAATTAAGTAGGCAAATAGATACGCCCCTTTTATATATTAGGGCTTGGAATTTGTTGGCTTTTTGTGTGTGGAACCTTAACACCACCCCCCCGCAGAAATGTTAACCCAAATCGAAAGACCACCAGTTGGACGGCCTAGCTTGGGGATTGGGACAATAGTGTTAAAACATTCAAACCTTTCGATATATAAATCATGAGTAGTCCCGGTCTCCTGAAACATAAGAATGTCCTGCTGTTGTACTAATTTTAACCAATCCGGTAAGGTTAATTTTGCCCCTAAGCCAGCGACATTCCAACTTAGTATGTTTAAATTTGAATTAGAAGTAGCCTTAATTACGGCAGCATGATCACGTGGCTCCGGTGAATACGCTGGCGCATTAGGTACAGGAACGACCTTGTTAGTTTCCAGTGACGGCAACAGTCAATCCTGAGTGTCTAGATCGGACAATGCTGAAATACTATTATGTACAATTGAGAAAGGAGGGTCTTTTGATGGGGGCCCGGAAATCGGTTTGTACAAATAGCCCAATGGCAGAGACCAAATGTGCGTGAGGTTGATGGTAATATCCTCCTGTGCCTCCAATAGTGATCTGACCACAGACGGTCTATGAAAATTAATTACTATGCAGTCCCCCTCCATATATATTCTTAGGCGAGGCATCCACCCAGCCTACTCTTCGTACCATGATAATATCATTCATATTTGACACCTTATACCTCCTGTATTTAGATAGCCAGTCTACACATTTGTTGCGCAGTTGGTCCCAGGTTTCCCGCTGTTCTTTCTTAAGGATTGGTACCCCTGCCAACACCAAGACATAAGGACATGCTGCTGGTGGCAATCCTAAGACCTCCATGTTAGACTCAGGGAGATTTCTACTCAGGATATCAGGAACATTACTACTCGAACTGCCTATGTTTAGGTTCACACCAACTGAGCTGATGGCAGGCTCAGGAAAAGGAACTGGGGGCACGTTCGAGACAGTCCCAGCCCTGTTTGATGCGCCGTTAATAATAGGGGGATGTACTGATGCAACATTAGGCTTAGGTAAAAAACACTCCCTGACTTTACTACATGAGCTTCCGATTAGGGGGCCAGTAGGAAGGGATGGGGTAGGGGTCAATGAGTTAATGCTAGATGGAACAGCAGGTAACAAAGTCAATCCCTCCCCCGTGATAGCAACAGTCTCTTGTTGTTGGCTCAGCTTATTCATAAGAGTATCCAGATGATCCAGGCGCTTCCATAGGCAGGTAAAATTCATATCTATCAGATCTTTAATCCGAGCAGAGACAGTGTCCACAATTAATGAAGGTATCCCCAGGGTTGCTATGTTCAGGTATGGGAAACGCAGCCTCAGTCTGAGTGCTGATAGAACAACTTGGCTTCCCGTTTCATGCAACTTCTAAAATGTGGGTGTCTTCCACGATGACAAACAGGTACGAGATGAACTGGACCGGATGAGTTGCTTCCTTTTTGAGCAGATGGGCTTCCCAGTCTTCCTTTTAAGCTTAGCTGATGGGACTACAGTTGTTGTTGGGGTGCCCGTATTTAGCTGCAGGTCAGCGATATCAACTCCCTTAGGGCTCCCACTAGGAAGAGCTATATTTTTGAGACTGGATCCCAGGTGCAAAGGGGTACAAAGTACACTGGCGGACACGTGGATAGTTGCAGTTGCAGGGATAGAGTCAGCTGGAACCCCTCCAGCTAGAGGACCGTTCAGTACAGCCTCACTTCCCAGGGACAAACGTCGCTCAGTTAATTCAATTTCATTAGACACGATGCTAACAACCCTTTCTAACATACTGTCAATCCTGGTAGTGGCGGGGCACGCAGGCAATGTCCCAGTGCGTTTCCCCATGGTAAGTGGTTAAGACCCGCTCTTGTCAATTCAGGTGATATATATAGGCACTCACCTCAGGCCTCTTAAATGGCATTGGTTGAAAGAGAGGGGGACCCAGCCCTGCCTCTTCCTGCCGCTGATGGGCACAGACGGACCCGCCCTTGGCCCAGGCTTCGCCCGAGCATGGCGCTGCCCGCCCGCACGCATCCCGTGCTGCGGGAGCCCTGGACGCCCTTTAAGCACCTCCTGGCGCGTCTGGAATGACGTTGGCGGCGCAATCCGCTTTGCCGGCTGGGGCGTGTGGTCCAGGTTTCCCCTGCGGCAGCAAGGCAACAGAGGCTGTAGAAAACGAGCTCCCACACTGCGGGAGCCCTGGACGCCCTTTAAGCACCTCCTGGTGCATCCGGAATGACGTTGGCGGCGCAAGCCGCTTTGCCAGCTGGGGCATGAGGTCCAGGTTTCCCCCACGGCAGCAAGGCAACATAGGCTGTAGAAAATGAGCTCCCGTGCTGCGGGAGCCCTGGACGCCCTTTAAGCACCTCCTGGCATGTCTGGAATGACGTTGGCGGCACGAGCCAATTTGCTGGCTGGGGCGTGTAGTCTGGGTTTCCCCCGCGGTAGCAAGGCAGCAGAGGCTGTAGAAAATGAGCTCAGTCAATCAATCAAGGTCTTGTAAAGAGCAGCTACTCACCCGTGAGAGTCTCAAGGTGCTGAGGGTGGGTAGGGCTGCTGGTCGGTCTGGGGGGAGGATCATTCGAAGAGCCAGGGCTTGAGGTCATTCCTGAATTGGGTCAGTGATGCTGATTGCCTGAGGTGCAGGGGCAGGGAGTTCCATGTCTTGGCCTCGAGGTAGGAGAACAATCTTCCTCTGGTTCTGGTCTTGTGAATCCTGGGGATGGAGGCAAGTGCGAGTTGGGAGTATCGGAGTTGTCTGGTGGGTGCATGGAATGTGAGGCAGTGGTTCAGGTACACTGGTCCTTCGTTGTGTAGGTATTTGTAGGCATGAGCGAGGAGCTTGAAAGTGACTCTCTTGTTGAGTGGGAGCCAGTGGAGTTGTTGGAGGTGTTGTGTGATGTGGTTGCAGCGGGGGATGATGAGAACCAGTCTGGAGGTGGTGCTTTGGACATACTGTAGCTTCTTGACCTGCTTCTGGGTGACACTGGCGTAGAGTGCATTGCCGTAGTTGAGTCTGCTGCTGATGTGTGCATGGGTGAATGTCTTTCTGAAATCTGTGAGGATCCATCTGAAAGTCTTTTGGAGCAGGCAGAGCATGTGGAAGCAGGCTGTGGAAACTGTGTAGATTTAGCGGTCCATTTTGAGCGAAGAGTCCAGTATGATGCTGAGGTTGCTTGCGTTGTCCATCGGGGTGGGCGGGCACCTAGGGTGGATGACCACCAGGAGTCGTCCCAGGCCAATGCAGTGAGTCCCAGGATGAGAACCTTGGTCTTGTCTGAGTTGAGCTTGAGGCAGCTGTCTTTCATCCATGTTGCGACGGCCTTCATTCCATTGTGGAAGCTGGTTCTGGCGGGTGAGGGAGAAGATCAGCTGGGTGTTGTTAGCGTAGGATACGATGTTTAGTCCATGGCTTCTGTGTGTGTAAAAATCTTTTAGGAAATTCAGTACTTAGTGGACCTTATTAATTTCAACATTAATATAACATTACCCAGATGCTAATCAATATTAAAAATATGTTTATTTGTTCAACAATATTAAATATTTTGTTCTTTTATCATTTTTTGTTTAAAATCAACACCAATACTTTATATACATATTCAAAAAGTTGCTTATTCAATGCAATGCATATCACTCAATTGGTATCTTTCGGTAATCATTCTTACTAAATCCTATACAGACTTACTCCCACATTCATTCACTATCTACCTTAGATTGGATGCAAGTTTATACAAAATTTCAAAGCATTTGTTATATTTTAGGCAAAACACAGTTTGTCCAATATTTTCATTGCAAATGAACTTTAGTCAGTGCTAAACATAATTAAGATTTTATCCATATGGGGTATGTTGCAATTCATTAAGGATTTAGTTTAATCAATTTGGATTTGGCATCTATATCAGTTATAGAGAACAATCATCATGGTCATGGCTAAAAAATTAATCTTGTCCTACGCGCATTTTGGCTTTAAGCATTCGTCAGGAAGCCATGTTTGATATGAGTCCTTATAGCTGAGAGTTGAGCATGTAGTCTTTAGGGAAGATATCTGAATATTTTATGTTCTGGATTTATCTACAGACCGATGTTAATGGTATGCAGGTACTGTAATCAAAAGAGAAGGTGTGGAATGTTATGCCACCCGATATATCAGGCTCTAGGAGAGTCTATATGGTAGTCCGGGAAGCTCGAAAACACCTCAGGATGCTAAAGATCCTTTCTCTGCCCTTTCTGGTCGTCGCTGGAGATAAAGAATTAGTGCCGGTCCGATCGACGCATGGGCATGCGTTACTGTCGAGTTACAACCAACAGCGTAGTCCCGTTTGTTTATTCAGTGACATCCATGGCTTCTGACAAGGGCTGCAAGGGGGGCCATGTAGACGTTGAAGAGGGTGGGGCTCAGGGAGGAGTCCTGGGGGAATCCACAGCTGATCTCCATAGTTTCTGAGAGGGACAGTGGCAGTCTGACTCGCTGGGTCCAGCCAGTGAAGAATGAATGGATCCAGTCCAGAGCCCTGTTGCAGATTCCGGCGTCATGGAGTCTGGTGACTAGTGTGCGATTGGAGACAGTGTCGAAGGTGGCTGAGAGTTCTAGTAGGATGAGGGCTGCTGTCTCGTCCCAGTTGAGGAGGGAATAGATGTTGTCTGGGGCGGCGAGAAGTGCAGTCTCAGTGCTGCAGTTGCTTTGGAAGCCGGATTGGGCGGTGTTAAGGATGTGGTTCACTTCAATGAATTCAGAGAGTTGGGCATTGATGGCCTTCTCCAGGACCTTGGCTGGGAAGGGGAGGAGGGAGATCGTTTGAAGTTCTTGAGGTCTGTCTGGTCTGAGGATGGCTTCTTCAGCAGGGGGTTGATCTTGGCATATTTTCAGCAGTTTATGGTGCGGTGGAGCTGGGGGACGATGGTGGCAGCTGCTCTGTGGAAGTTTCGGTATGGCATGGGTCCATAGGGGACCCTGAGTGGATGCTCTTCATGGTCTTGAGCGTGTCCTCTGTAGTGAGTGAGGTCCAGCAGAGCACAGTCTGTTGAGGGGCGGCTTGGTTCTCTGAGATGGTGGCCGATGTGGCGGCCAGGTCTAGGGTGTTGAAGCTGTTGTAAATCTTCCTGATCTTGTGGTGGAAGAAGGTGCTGGGATTATTGCAGAGGACTTGAGATGGGGGAATGTCTGTGTTCTCGCTGTTGGGCCTGGCAAACTCTTTGATGATGGTGAAGAATTCCTTGCTGTTGTGTGCATTGGCGTTGATTCTGTCATGGATGGCTGTTTTCGTAATGTTTTGAGGAGGAGGGGGTGTGTTTTGACGGCAGACTTGAAGGCTGTGTGAGCTTCCGGGGTTTTGTGGCTCCTCCATTTCTTCTCAAGACGTCTGTAGGTGTGTCTTGACTCATGGAGGGTGGGGGTGAACCAGCTGGCCACCTTGTATCATTGTTTGCCTGGTCTTCTCTTGAGGAGTGCGAGGGTGTTGGCACATTGGAGATCCATTGGTGAAGGTTGCATGTTGCGGTGTTGGCGTCCGTGGGCGTTGGCAGACTGGTTGTGCTGAGGGAATTGACGAGGTGTTCTTCGGTGGCCTTGATCTAGTTGTGGATGAGGGGATGATGATGATGGTGGTGTATGGTAGGGGTGTCGAAGGCGAGGTGTACGAAGTGATGGTTGGTCCAGGAGAGTTTGGTGGTGTGGCTGTAGCTGATGTTCCCACTGGTGGAGAAGACAGGGTCAAGCGTGTGTCTGGCTGTGTGGGTCAGTGCGGTGGCTAGCTGCTTGAGTCCGATGTTCTCCAGTAGGGAGACAGTACTTTGGTCGCTGGGGTTGTCCAGGTGGAAGTTGAGGTCTCCGAGTAGGATGCAGTCAGTGGATGCAAGAGCATGGGCTGCGGTTAGGTCTACCATGGAGTCAGTGAAGGGGGGTCATGGCAGGGGGACCTGTAGATGAGGGTACCATGGAGGGTGGTGTTGGAGTTGGTCCAGATCTGAAAGAGGAGGTGGGGGTGTTCCATGTTTGTTGTCGGGTTGTTAGAGTACGTGGCTAGTTGGAGCATGCTTTTGTGGATGATGGCGATGCCTCCTCCTGAGTAGTCAGGGCAGTCCTTGCGGGTGATCTTATAGCCATCAGGGATGGTGATGGCGATGTCTGGTCCAGAGCAGTGGTTGGTCCAGGTTCCGTGAAGAAGGTGATGTCAGGAGCGGTGGCGACGAAGAGGTCCCAGAATTCCGTGGCCTGTTTGTGGAGGGACCGCACATGGAGGAAGATGCAGTTGAGGCAGAGGGGTGCGCTGTTGCTCAGCTGGGTGTTGAGGAGGGCTGGTGTGATGGCATTGCTGAAAGGGGTGGTTACTGTTCCGGCAGGCGAATGGTCCAGTTGTCTTCTTTGGCGATGCTAGGTGGCAGGTGGCATGTCATCCTGGGTTGAGGGTGAGGAGGGTCTTGGCGTCATAGAGGTGGGGGGTCCAAGAGGCAGGGTCCCTGGTGCTGGGCATGGTAAAGGCATGGACGGGCACAGACAGTCTTGCCTTTGGCACACCATTGGCGCAGACCTGCAGCGTCTGCCATTAAGTAGTGTTGTGGGGGCTGGACAGTTGTGAGGTGGGAAATGTAGGTTTAGCTCAGGGAGGGGGGGGGTGTTTGTATCAAAAGAGGCATCGAGGGAAAGGAAAGGGTTTTCCTTTCCCCCAATGCCTCTTTTGTGCATTCCTGCTGCACGATCATGTGATCGTGCAGCAGGAATGCCCACGAGGGTGTTTTACGCAGCTGTAGTGTAGGAAAGGCACTATACAATTCCCCAACGAGGTAGCATTTACTGATTAGCCGGTAGAAAGTACTCCAGTTGAGTAGAGGTATTGCACAAAACGGTGGCATCTTCGTGGATAAATATGCAGTGCAGGTGTAATCCTCGATAGAGGTCTCTGCATCCTTGATTTTCTCGAGCGCAATCATCATGTAGAATTCGTGAGCGTGGTTAAGCAGATGTGCCTTCTCTCCATTTCCACCCTGAAAAGTGAGCTGTAATCCTCGATGGAGGTCTCTGCATCCTTGATTTTCTCGAGTGCAATCCTCGTGTAGTTCCTGTGACCAGGAGGTTCCCTCTCCTCGTCTGCCGGTGAGATCCTGCTCTGACCCTTTATAAACAAGAGGCATGTGAACGGGCCTAGAAGCCCCGCTCGTTTGGCCCTGCCACACATTCGTGAGCGTGGTTAAGCAGATGTGCCTTCTCTCCATTTCCACCCTGAAAAGTGAGCTGTAATCCTCGATGGAGGTCTCTGCATCCTTGATTTTCTCGAGTGCAATCCTCGTGTAGTTCCTGTGACCAGGAGGTTCCCTCTCCTCGTCTGCCGGTGAGATCCTGCTCTGACCCTTTATAAACAAGAGGCATGTGAACGGGCCTAGAAGCCCTGCTCGTTTGGCCCCGCCACACATTCGTGAGCGTGGTTAAGCAGATGTGCCTTCTCTCCATTTCCACCCTGAAAAGTGAGCTGTAATCCTCGATGGAGGTCTCTGCATCCTTGATTTTCTCGAGTGCAATCCTCGTGTAGTTCCTGTGACCAGGAGGTTCCCTCTCCTCGTCTGCCAGTGAGATCCTGCTCTGACCCTTTATAAACAAGAGGCATGTGAACGGGCCTAGAAGCCCCGCTCGTTTGGCCCCGCCACACATTCGTGAGCGTGGTTAAGCAGATGTGCCTTCTCTCCATTTCCACCCTGAAAAGTGAGCTGTAATCCTCGATGGAGGTCTCTGCATCCTTGATTTTCTCGAGTGCAATCCTCGTGTAGTTCCTGTGACCAGGAGGTTCCCTCTCCTCGTCTGCCGGTGAGATCCTGCTCTGACCCTTTATAAACAAGAGGCATGTGAACGGGCCTAGAAGCCCCGCTCGTTTGGCCCCGCCACACATTCGTGAGCGTGGTTAAGCAGATGTGCCTTCTCTCCATTTCCACCCTGAAAAGTGAGCTGTAATCCTCGATGGAGGTCTCTGCATCCTTGATTTTCTCGAGTGCAATCCTCGTGTAGTTCCTGTGACCAGGAGGTTCCCTCTCCTCGTCTGCCGGTGAGATCCTGCTCTGACCCTTTATAAACAAGAGGCATGTGAACGGGCCTAGAAGCCCCGCTCGTTTGGCCCCGCCACACATACTCTCGGTATGCTACGTCTTCCCGCCCTTTCCCCACTATGATGGACAGCTTACTCAAAGGACCCCGGCGCTTTCGGCGCGGTGGCAAAGTTACAGACACACAGGTCACTGGAGACAATTCTTCTGGTCCTTTACGCAGCTGTAGTGTAGGAAAGGCACTATACATTTACCCAACGAGGTAGCACTTACTGATTAGCCAGTAGAAAGTACTCCAGTTGAGTAGAGGTATTGCACAAAACGGTGGCATCTTCGTGGATAAATATGCAGGGCAGATGTGGCTTCTCTCCATTTACACCCTGAAAAGGTAGCTGTAATCCTTGATGGAGGTCTTTGCATCCTTGATTTTCTCGAGCGCAATGCTCGTGTAGTTCCTGTGACCAGGAGGTTCCTTCTCCTCGTCTGCCGCTGAAATCGTGCTCTGACCCTTTATAAACAAGAGGCATGTGAACGGGCCTAGAAGCCCCGCTCGTTTGGCCCCGCCACACATACACTAGCGGTATGCAACGTCTGCCCGCCCTTTCCCCACTATGATGGACAGCTTACTCAAAGGACCCCGGCGCTTTCGGCGCGGTGGCAAAGTTACAGACACACAGGTCACTGGAGACAATTCTTCTGGTCCTTTACGCAGCTGTAGTGTAGGAAAGGCACTATACATTTACCCAACGAGGTAACACTTACTGATTAGCCAGTAGACAGTACTCCAGTTGAGTAGAGGTATTGCACAAAACGGTGGCATCTTCTTGGATAAATATGCAGGGCAGGTGTGCAGAATTCGTGAGCGTGGTTAAGCAGATGTGCCTTCTCTCCATTTCCAACGTGAAAAGTTAGCTGTAATCCTTGATGGAGGTCTTTGCATCCTTCATTTTCTCGAGCGCAATTCTCGTGTAGAATTCGTGAGCGTGGTTAAGCAGATGTGGCTTCTCTCCATTTACACCCTGAAAAGTTAGCTGTAATCCTTGATGGAGGTCTTTGCATCCTTGAATTTCTCGAGCGCAATGCTCGTGTAGTTCCTGTGACCAGGAGGTTCCTTCTCCTCGTCTGCCGCTGAGATCCTGCTCTGACCCTTTATCCCCTTCGGTGCTTATGACGAGCTGGACTCGTCATGGCACACAGTGCTCGTGTGCTCATGACGAGTCCAGCTCGTCATAAGACCACCCACGGGGAAGCGCTGGCGCTCCCCCGTGGGAATCCGATCGTTAGGTTTTATTTTTTGGGGAGGCAGGGGAAGGGCTTCCCCTGCCTCCCCCGCCCCATCAATGACGTCAGCGCGCTGACATCATTGAGGGTTTCCCTTTCTTCCCGACGCGCTGGAAGCCATTTGCTTCCAGCGCGTCGGGGAAATCAGGTGAGGTTTAGCTCGGGGAGGGGGGGTGTTTGTATCAAAAGAGGCATCGAGGGAAAGGAAAGGGTTTTCCTTTCCCCGATGCCTCTTTGTGCATTCCTGCTGCACGATCATGTGATCGTGCAGCAGGAATGCCCACTAGGCACCAGGGTTTTTTTAAATTTTTGTGTTGGGGAGTGGCCAAAAGGGCAAGGGTTGCTCCCTTTTACGGGGGTGAATATTTTATTTATACTGTTAGGCCCACCTACCCCTTAGCTTGGCTGGTGGATTGTGTGTGGACTGGTGCATTATTTGCATATGTGATTGTAATGGTTTTTTTTCTCCTTTTTATTCTAGTGTAAAGCTTTTGATTCCTGTTTGCGGTTTCGGCAGTGGTGGTTCTGCAGTTTTGCGTAATTGCATTTATTTGGTAAGAAAAATATTTTTGTTGTGTGTACTCCAAATGAGTATTATTGTCATGCATGAATGAATTTTTTGTAAGTGGTGCCATAATGGCAGCATATTTGTTAGTGTTCAGAGCATGAAATTCTTTGCGATGTTTTGCATTGTCTTATGTGTAATTTTTTTCTTCTTCTTTTTTAGTGGGATATTGTTGATCCTTACTGTGTCTGTGCAGAGTAGGTGGTGGTGAGTCTAGCTGCTTCTGTCACGTGAGTGGTATAGTGTTGGAGTATATAGGTCTTTGTGATAAAGCTACATTTTGTTTATTTCTTTTTTTTTTACAAACGGTTTGTTGTTGTTGACTTGTTTGACAAGTAACCTTTATTAGTAAGCATTATGGCTAGCCGTAGAATTACTGCTCAGCAGGTGGTTGGTTTGCTTCTTGAATCTTCCTCTGAGCAGGATTATGAGACTGACAGTGCGTCTGAGGGAGAGGAGGGAGGGGAAGATTCAGGCAGTGAGTTTTCTCTCCACATGGAATCATCGGATGATGAAGGTACTCTCAGTGCAGATGAAGTGCCTGATTTAGAGGAGGATACTACTGTGCCGATGGTGCAAGAGGCATCTGGATTGCAGCCTGGGGCTGCTAGGCTTCCTACTGGAAGTGCTGGACTCTGGGTTGATCCAAACATGGTGCAGCCGGTGTTGCCTGCCTTTAGTGGTTATGCAGGGTGTAGAGTGGATTGTGAACATTATTTGCCTATACAGTATTTTCAGTTGTTTATGGATGATGTATTTTTGGGTGAGATTGTTGAGCAGACTAATTTGTATGCTGAACAGTTTTTGAGGGACAACAGTGCCAGACTTAGGCCCCATTCTAGAGCTACCCGGTGGAGTCCCACAAATCTGGAAGAGATGAAGAAGTTTTTGGGCTTGACTTTTTTGATGGGTTTGATAAGGAAGCCGTCCATGGGTTCATATTGGTCTACCAGTCCCTTGATGGCAACGGCCATATTTCCTGCAGTTATGACTCGTGATCGGTATTTACTTTTGCTTCGGATGCTGCATTTTGTTGATAATGGTTTGGCGTTGCCACGAGATCACCCTGAATGTGACCGTCTTTTTAAGATTCGGCCTGTTCTTGATCACTTTGTAGATCGATTTTCAGAGATCTATACTCCAGGGAAAGAAATATCTATTGATGAGTCTTTGGTGCTGTTCAAGGGCCGTTTGGTTTTTAGGCAGTACATTCCTAGCAAGAGGGCACGCTATGGAATTAAGCTGTATATGTTGTCTGAGAGTAGGACAGGATATGTTTTTAATTTGCGTGTGTACACTGGTAGGGATTCCACTATTGACCCCCCTGGTTGTCCGTCCACTTTAGTAGGAGTTTCAGAGAAAATTGTGTGGGAACTTGCTAGAGGACTGTTTAACATAGGCCACCATTTGTACCTTGATAACTTCTACACTGCTGTGCAATTGTTTAAGGAATTGTTCAAAGTGGACACTTTTGCTTGTGGCACAATCCGCTCTAACCGTAAAGGTTATCCAAAAGAGCTTGTTTGCAAAAAACTTCAGAGGGGACAGTGCAGTGCCTTGCGTAGTGAGGAACTGCTAGCTGTGAAATTTGTGGACAGGAGGGATGTGTACATGCTGACTACCATCCATGATGAGAGTACTTCACCTGTGGCTGTTTGGGGTCAGATTGCTGAAGTGCGCAAACCTGTGTGCATTTTAGACTGCAATAAGCACATGGGTGGTGTTGATAGAGTAGATCAGAGGTTGGAACCTTACACTATTATTCGTAAGTCTTACATTTGGTATAAGAAGTTGGCCATCCATCTCTTCAATTTAGCAACTTTCAATGCTTTTGTTGTGTTCAAGGAGTGTTCTCCTGCGTCAAAGTTGACTTTTGTTCAGTTTCAGGAGTCTGTCATAGGCAGCCTTGTTGTTGTGGAACAGGCAAGTGTTCCTAGAGTTGGAGTGGTGGAGGATGTGGCTCGATTGAAAGAGCGCCACTTTCCTGATCACATTCCTCCTACATTCTCAAAAGACTTTCCCACTAGGAGATGTAGAGTCTGTTGGCGAAGAGGTACGCGGAAGGAGACTCGTATGTACTGCCCTGAGTGTCCTTCTAACCCTGGGCTGTGTGTGCCTGCTTGTTATAGAGCGTACCACAAGCAAAAGAATTATTGGGAGCAACCATGAGTGGTAAAGTGAACTGCCTGGTCTGTAATGTTTAAGAATTGTTGTTCTGTTTCAAGGTTGGCATTAGTGCAATGTTTCTGATTTTGTGTTAGTAGATTTGTATCTATTTGCAATTTGTTTGTGTTTTCTTTTTGTATAAAAAAATCCTAAATGTGATGGTGGTGTGTGTAGGCTGGTGCTTGGCTGGCGGTGTGCGTGGAGTGGCGCTTGGCTGGCGGTGTGCGGGGAGTGGCTCTTGGCTGGCGGTGTGCGTGGAGTGGCGCTAGGCTGGCGGTGTGCGTGGAGTGGCGCTAGGCTGGCGGTGTGCGTGGAGTGGCGCTAGGCTGGCGGTGTGCGGGGAGTGGCTCTTGGCTGGCGGTGTGCGTGGAGTGGCGCTAGGCTGGCGGTGTGCGTGGAGTGGCGCTAGGCTGGCGGTGTGCGTGGAGTGGCGCTAGGCTGGCGGTGTGCGTGGAGTGGCGCTAGGCTGGCGGTGTGCGTGGAGTGGCGCTTGGCTGGCGGTGTGCGTGGAGTGGCGCTTGGCTGGCGGTGTGCGTGGACTGGCGCTCGGCTGGCAGTGTGTGAGTAGTGACTTGCTGCTGGTCACTACACACACTGCTAGCCGAGCGACACTCCACGCAATCCATCAGCTTGTGTGGTTGCTGTGTTAGGAATGTGGGCGTGTGAAAGTGATGGGCCCTTGAATGGCGCTGTCTGCTGGTGTGAGTGTTGTAATGTGATGGGCCCGCGGCTGGTGGTGTGAATGGTTTTGTATTTGTCACACGTATGAAAGGTGTATGAATGGCCTGTAAAGAGGTTGGTGCCTTGTCGTGGCTTTACAGCTCACGAGCTGTGAGTCAATGGTTCAGTTTCTCGTCCTTTCAATTATTAACAGTGCATTTCATTTTTGTGAAATCACTTGTTAATACAATTGTATATACTGAACCATCACTCACCCTCGTGCCAAATCCAACCAGTATGTGTGTGTGTGCTTGAGGATTAGATGGCTGTGCAGTAATATTTTTTTTTTGTCTTTCTCAAGCAGGGTGTACCTTGTCCCTTTTTGTGAATGTTGTAATGTGTTTGTTTCGTGCCTGGGGGTGTGAATGGTCTTGTGTGTATCACGTATGAAAGGTGTGTGAATGGCCTGTAAAGCGGTTGGGGCCTTGACGTGGCTTTACAGCTCACGAGCTGCGAGTCACTGGTTCCGTTTTTGTCCTTTCAATTATTGACAGTGCATTTCATTTTTGTGAAATCTCTTGTTAATAAAATTGTATATACTGAACCATCACTTGCCCTCGTGCCAAATCCAACCAGTATGTGTGTGTGCTTGAGGAATAGATGGCTGTGCAGTAATCTTTGTCTTTTTAGTCTGTCTGCCAAGGTGTACATTCCGTCTAAGAATAACCTACCAACTGTAGATATTGTCGTAAACGAAACACCCATGGGAGTACATGGTGATATCTCTCTTGTGGATCCCAACAAGTTATGGTACCCACAATGTCCTGCAAACCTCAAAATGTCTGTCACATTTTCCTTGCAATATTGTGCCAAAATTTTCACGCTGCAGAAATAAACAACACATTATCTCATTATGACCTGGTTTTGCAAGGGGGTCACCTGGGTTTTTGGCCCGGGCCACATAGGGAAACCTACCAAACCACACATTTCTGAAAAGTAGACACCCGGGGGCTTCCAGGGAGGTATGGCTTGCGTGGATCCCCCAACGTTTCCTTACCCAGAATCCCTGCAAACCTCACTTTTAGCTGAAAAAATCACTTTTTCACACATTTTTGTGTGGGAAAGTGTGGCATCACTGGCCTCACACAAATTTCCTACCACCCAGCGTTCCCCCAGGTCTCCCGATAAAAATGGTGCCTCACTTGTGTGGGAGGCCCAAGTACCCGCGACAGGCAAGGGCCCACAACGTAGTGAGGCGACCTCAAAATGGCCTTTCACAAAACCACCTGGTTTTGCAAGGGGGTCACCTGGGTTTTTGGCCCTGTGCTCGGCGGCCATCTAGGGAAACCTACCAAACCCACACATTTCTGAAAAGTAGACACCCGGGGCTTCCAGGGAGGTATGGCTTGCGTGGATCCCCCAACGTTTCCTTACCCAGAATCCCCTGCAAACCTCACTTTTAGATGAAAAAATCACTTTTTTCACACATTTTTGTGTGGGAAAGTGTGGCATCACTGGCCTCACACAAATTTCCTACCACCCAGCGTTCCCCAGGTCTCCCGATAAAAATGGTGCCTCACTTGTGTGGGAGGCCCAAGTACCAGCGACAGGCAGGGCCCACAACGTAGTGAGGCGACCTCAAAATGGCCTTTCACAAAACCACCTGGTTTTGCAAGGAGTCACCTGGGTTTTGGCCCTGTGCTCGGCGGCCATCTAGGAAACCTACCAAACCCACACATTTCTGAAAAGTAGACACCCGGGGCTTCCAGGGAGGTATGGCTTGCGTGGATCCCCCAACGTTTCTTACCCAGAATCCCTGCAAACCTCACTTTTAGCTGAAAAAATCACTTTTTCACACATTTTGTGTGGGAAAGTGTGGCATCACTGGCCTCACACAAATTTCCTACCACCCAGCGTTCCCCCAGGTCTCCCGATAAAAATGGTGCCTCACTTGTGTGGGAGGCCCAAGTACCCGCGTCAGGCAAGGGCCCACAACGTAGTGAGGCGACCTCAAAATGGCCTTTCACAAAACCACCTGGTTTTGCAAGGGGGTCCCCTGGGTTTTTGGCTCTGTGCTCGGCGGCCATCTAGGGAAACCTACCAAACCCACACATTTCTGAAATGTAGACACCGGGGGCTTCCAGGGAGGTATGGCTTGCGTGGATCCCCCAACGTTTCCTTACCCAGAATCCCCTGCAAACCTCACTTTTAGCTGAACAAATCACTTTTTCACACATTTTTGTGTGGGAAAGTGTGGCATCACTGGCCTCACACAAATTTCCTACCACCCAGCGTTCCCCAGGTCTCCCGATAAAAATGGTGCCTCACTTGTGTGGGAGGCCCAAGTACCAGCGACAGGCAGGGCCCACAACGTAGTGAGGCGACCTCAAAATGGCCTTTCACAAAACCACCTGGTTTTGCAAGGGAGTCACCTGGGTTTTTGTCCCTGTGCTCGGCGGCCATCTAGGAAACCTACCAAACCCACACATTTCTGAAAAGTAGACACCTGGGGCTTCCAGGGAGGTATGGCTTGCGTGGATCCCCCAACGTTTCCTTACCCAGAATCCCCTGCAAACCTCACTTTTAGCTGAAAAAATCACTTTTTCACACATTTTTGTGTGGAAACTGTGGCATCACTGGCCTCACACAAATTTCCTACCACCCAGCGTTCCCCAGGTCTCCCGATAAAGATGGTGCCTCACTTGTGTGGGAGGCCCAAGTACCACGCGACAGGCAAGGGCCCAAAACATTTTTTGATAGGCAATGTTGATGTTGCCTCAAAACGTTTTGTGTCCTTGCCTGTCGCGGTACTTGGGCCTCCCACACAAGTGAGGCACCATTTTTATCGGGAGACCTGGGGGAACGCTGGGTGGTAGGAAATTTGTGTGAGGCCAGTGATGCCACACTTTCCCACACAAAAATGTGTGAAAAAGTGATTTCTTCAGCTAAAATTGAGGTTTGCAAGGGATTCTGGGTAAGGAACCGTTGGGGATCCACGCAAGCCATACCTCCCTGGAAGCCCCCGGGTGTCTACTTTTCAGAAATGTGTGGGTTTGGTAGGTTTACCTAGATGGCCGCCGAGCACTGGGCCAAAACCCAGGTGACCCCCTTGCAAAACCAGGTGGTTTTGAGATAGGCAATTTTGAGGTCGCCTCACTACGTTGTGGGCCCTGCCTGTCGCGGGTACTTGGGCGTCCCACACAAGTGAGGCACCATTTTTATCGGGAGACCTGGGGAACGCTGGGTGGTAGGAAATTTGTGTGAGGCCAGTGATGCCACACTTTCCCACACACAAATGTGTGAAAAAGTGATTTTTTCAGCTAAAATTGAGGTTTGCAAGGGATTCTGGGTAGGAAACGTTGGGGGATCCACGCAAGCCATACCTCCCTGGAAGCCCCCGGGTGTCTACTTTTCAGAAATGTGTGGGTTTGGTAGGTTTCCTAGATGGCCGCCGAGCACAGGGCCAAAACCCAGGTGACTCCCTTGCAAAACCAGGTGGTTTTGTGAAAGGGCATTTGGAGGTCGCCTCACTACGTTGTGGGCCCTTGCCTGTCGCGGGTACTTGGGCCTCCCACACAAGTGAGGCACCATTTTTATTGGGAGACCTGGGGAACGCTGGGTGGTAGGAAATTTGTGTGAGGCCAGTGATGCCACACTTTCCCACACAAAAATGTGTGAAAAAGTGATTTTTTCAGCTAAAATTGAGGTTTGCAAGGGATTCTGGGTAAGGAAACGTTGGGGGATCCATGCAAGCCATACCTACCTGGAAGCCCCCGGTGTCTACTTTTCAGAAATGTGGGTTTGGTAGGTTTACCTAGATGGCCGCCGAGCACGAGGCCAAAACCCAGGTGACTCCTTGCAAAACCAGGTGGTTTTGAGATAGGCAATTTTGAGGTCGCCTCACTACGTTGTGGGCCCTTGCCTGTCGTGGGTACTTGGGCCTCCCACACAAGTGAGGCACCATTTTATCGGGAGACCTGGGGAACGCTGGGTGGTAGGAAATTTGTGTGAGGCCAGTGATGCCACACTTTCCCACACACAAATGTGTGAAAAAGTGATTTTTTCAGCTAAAATTTAGGTTTGCAAGGGATTCTGGGTAAGGAAACGTTGGGGGATCCACGCAAGCCATACCTCCCTGGAAGCCCCGGGTGTCTACATTTCAGAAATGTGTGGGTTTGGTAGGTTTCCTAGATGGCCGCCGAGCACAGGGCCAAAACCCAGGTGACCCCTGCAAAACCAGGTGGTTTTGTGAAAGGCCATTTTGAGGTCGCCTCACTACGTTGTGGGCCCTTGCCTGTCGCGGGTACTTGGGCCTCCCACACAAGTGAGGCACCATTTTTATTGGGAGACCTGGGGAACGCTGGGTGGTAGGAAATTTGTGTGAGGCCAGTGATGCCACACTTTCCCACACAAAAATGTGTGAAAAAGTGATTTTTTCAGCTAAAATTGAGGTTTGCAAGGGATTCTGGGTAGGAAACGTTGGGGGATCCACGCAAGCCATACCTCCCTGGAAGCCCCGGGTGTCTACCTTTCAGAAATGTGTGGGTTTGGTAGGTTTACCTAGATGGCCGCCGAGCACGGCGCCAAAAGCCAGGTGACCCCTCTGCAAAACCAGGTGGTTTTGAGATAGGCAATTTTGAGGTCGCCTCACTACGTTGTGGGCCCTTGCCTGTCGCGGGTACTTGGGCCTCCCACACAAGTGAGGCACCATTTTTATCGGGAGACCTGGGGGAACGCTGGGTGGTAGGAAATTTGTGTGAAGCCAGTGATGCCACACTTTCCCACACACAAATGTGTGAAAAAGTGATTTTTTCAGCTAAAATTGAGGTTTGCAAGGGATTCTGGGTAAGGAAACGTTGGGGGATCCACGCAAGCCATACCTCCCTGGAAGCCCCCGGGTGTCTACTTTTCAGAAATGTGTGGGTTTGGTAGGTTTCCCTAGATGGCCGCCGAGCACAGGGCCAAAAACCCAGGTGACCCCCTTGCAAAACCAGGTGGTTTTGTGAAAGGCCATTTTGAGGTCGCCTCACTACGTTGTGGGCCCTTGCCTGTCGCGGGTACTTGGGCCTCCCACACAAGTGAGGCACCATTTTTATCGGGAGACCTGGGGGAACGCTGGGTGGTAGGAAATTTGTGTGAGGCCAGTGATGCCACACTTTCCCACACACAAATGTGTGAAAAAAGTGATTGTTTCAGCTAAAATTGAGGTTTGCAAGGGATTCTGGATAAGGAAACGTTGGGGGATCCACGCAAGCCATACCTCCCTGGAAGCCCCCGGGTGTCTACTTTTCAGAAATGTGTGGGTTTGGTAGGTTTCCTTAGATGGACGCCGAGCACGGGGCCAAAACCCAGGTGACCCCCTTGCAAAACCAGGTGGTTTTGAGATAGGCAATTTTGAGGTCGCCTCACTACGTTGTGGGCCCTTGCCTGTCGCGGGTACTTGGGCCTCCCACACAAGTGAGGCACCATTTTTATCGGGAGACCTGGGGGAACGCTGGGTGGTAGGAAATTTGTGTGAGGCCAGTGATGCCACACTTTCCCACACACAAATGTGTGAAAAAAGTGATTTGTTCAGCTAAAATTGAGGTTTCCAGGGGATTCTGGGTAAGGAAACGTTGGGGGATCCACGCAAGCCATACCTCCCTGGAAGCCCCGGGTGTCTACTTTTCAGAAATGTGTGGGTTTGGTAGGTTTCCCTAGATGGACGCCGAGCACGGGGCCAAAAACCCAGATGACCCCCTTGCAAAACCAGGTGGTTTTGAGATAGGCAATTTTGAGGTCGCCTCACTAAGTTGTGGGCCTTTGCCTGTCGCGGGTACTTGGGCCTCCCACACAAGTGAGGCACCATTGTTATCGGGAGACCTGGGGGAACGCTGGGTGGTAGGAAATTTGTGTGAGGCCAGTGATGCCACACTTTCCCACACACAAATGTGTGAAAAAGTGATTTTTTCAGCTAAAATTGAGGTTTGCAAGGGATTCTGGGTAAGGAAACGTTGGGGGATCCACGCAAGCCATACCTCCCTGGAAGCCCCCGGGTGTCTACATTTCAGAAATGTGTGGGTTTGGTAGGTTTCCCTAGATGGCCGCCGAGCACAGGGCCAAAACCCAGGTGACCCCCTTGCAAAACCAGGTGGTTCTGTGAAAGGCCATTTTGAGGTCGCCTCACTACGTTGTGGGCCCTTGCCTGTCGCGGGTACTTGGGCCTCCCACACAAGTGAGGCACCATTTTTATTGGGAGACCTGGGGGAACCCTGGGTGGTAGGAAATTTGTGTGAGGCCAGTGATGCCACACTTTCCCACACAAAAATGTGTGAAAAAAGTGATTTTTTCAGCTAAAATTGAGGTTTGCAAGGGATTCTGGGTAAGGAAACGTTGGGGGATCCACGCAAGCCATACCTCCCTGGAAGCCCCCGGGTGTCTACTTTTCATAAATGTATGGGTTTGGTAGGTTTACCTAGATGGCCGCCGAGCACGGCGCCAAAAAGCCAGGTGACCCCCCTTGCAAAACCAGGTGGTTTTGAGATAGGCAATTTTGAGGTCGCCTCACTACGTTGTGGGCCCTTGCCTGTCGCGGGTACTTGGGCCTCCCACACAAGTGAGGCACCATTTTTATCGGGAGACCTGGGGGAACGCTGGGTGGTAGGAAATTTGTGTGAGGCCAGTGATGCCACACTTTCCCACACACAAATGTGTGAAAAAAGTGATTTTTTCAGCTAAAATTGAGGTTTGCAAGGGATTCTGGGTAAGGAAACGTTGGGGGATCCACGCAAGCCATACCTCCCTGGAAGCCCCCGGGTGTCTACTTTTCAGAAATGTGTGGGTTTGGTAGGTTTCCCTAGATGGCCGCCGAGCACAGGGCCAAAAACCCAGGTGACCCCCCTTGCAAAACCAGGTGGTTTTGTGAAAGGCCATTTTGAGGTCGCCTCACTACGTTGTGGGCCCTTGCCTGTCGCGGGTACTTGGGCCTCCCACACAAGTGAGGCACCATTTTTATCGGGAGACCTGGGGGAACGCTGGGTGGTAGGAAATTTGTGTGAGGCCAGTGATGCCACACTTTCCCACACACAAATGTGTGAAAAAAGTGATTGTTTCAGCTAAAATTGAGGTTTGCAAGGGATTCTGGATAAGGAAACGTTGGGGGATCCACGCAAGCCATACCTCCCTGGAAGCCCCCGGGTGTCTACTTTTCAGAAATGTGTGGGTTTGGTAGGTTTCCTTAGATGGACGCCGAGCACGGGGCCAAAACCCAGGTGACCCCCTTGCAAAACCAGGTGGTTTTGAGATAGGCAATTTTGAGGTCGCCTCACTACGTTGTGGGCCCTTGCCTGTCGCGGGTACTTGGGCCTCCCACACAAGTGAGGCACCATTTTTATCGGGAGACCTGGGGGAACGCTGGGTGGTAGGAAATTTGTGTGAGGCCAGTGATGCCACACTTTCCCACACACAAATGTGTGAAAAAAGTGATTTGTTCAGCTAAAATTGAGGTTTCCAGGGGATTCTGGGTAAGGAAACGTTGGGGGATCCACGCAAGCCATACCTCCCTGGAAGCCCCCGGGTGTCTACTTTTCAGAAATGTGTGGGTTTGGTAGGTTTCCCTAGATGGACGCCGAGCACGGGGCCAAAAACCCAGATGACCCCCCTTGCAAAACCAGGTGGTTTTGAGATAGGCAATTTTGAGGTCGCCTCACTAAGTTGTGGGCCTTTGCCTGTCGCGGGTACTTGGGCCTCCCACACAAGTGAGGCACCATTGTTATCGGGAGACCTGGGGGAACGCTGGGTGGTAGGAAATTTGTGTGAGGCCAGTGATGCCACACTTTCCCACACACAAATGTGTGAAAAAAGTGATTTTTTCAGCTAAAATTGAGGTTTGCAAGGGATTCTGGGTAAGGAAACGTTGGGGGATCCACGCAAGCCATACCTCCCTGGAAGCCCCCGGGTGTCTACATTTCAGAAATGTGTGGGTGTGGTAGGTTTCCCTAGATGGCCGCCGAGCACAGGGCCAAAACCCAGGTGACCCCCTTGCAAAACCAGGTGGTTCTGTGAAAGGCCATTTTGAGGTCGCCTCACTACGTTGTGGGCCCTTGCCTGTCGCGGTACTTGGGCCTCCCACACAAGTGAGGCACCATTTTTATTGGGAGACCTGGGGAACCCTGGGTGGTAGGAAATTTGTGTGAGGCCAGTGATGCCACACTTTCCCACACAAAAATGTGTGAAAAAAGTGATTTTTTCAGCTAAAATTGAGGTTTGCAAGGGATTCTGGGTAAGGAAACGTTGGGGGATCCACGCAAGCCATACCTCCCTGGAAGCCCCCGGGTGTCTACTTTTCATAAATGTGTGGGTTTGGTAGGTTTACCTAGATGGCCGCCGAGCACGGCGCCAAAAAGCCAGGTGACCCCCCTTGCAAAACCAGGTGGTTTTGAGATAGGCAATTTTGAGGTCGCCTCACTACGTTGTGGGCCCTTGCCTGTCGCGGGTACTTGGGCCTCCCACACAAGTGAGGCACCATTTTTATCGGGAGACCTGGGGGAACGCTGGGTGGTAGGAAATTTGTGTGAGGCCAGTGATGCCACACTTTCCCACACACAAATGTGTGAAAAAGTGATTTTTTCAGCTAAAATTGAGGTTTGCAAGGGATTCTGGGTAAGGAAACGTTGGGGGATCCACGCAAGCCATACCTCCCTGGAAGCCCCGGGTGTCTACTTTTCAGAAATGTGTGGGTTTGGTAGGTTTCCCTAGATGGCCGCCGAGCACAGGGCCAAAACCCAGGTGACCCCCTTGCAAAACCAGGTGGTTTTGTGAAAGGCCATTTTGAGGTCGCCTCACTACGTTGTGGGCCCTTGCCTGTCGCGGGTACTTGGGCCTCCCACACAAGTGAGGCACCATTTTTATCGGGAGACCTGGGGGAACGCTGGGTGGTAGGAAATTTGTGTGAGGCCAGTGATGCCACACTTTCCCACACACAAATGTGTGAAAAAAGTGATTTTTTCAGCTAAAATTGAGGTTTGCAAGGGATTCTGGGTAATGAAACTTTGGGGGATCCACGCAAGCCATACCTCCCTGGAAACCCCGGGTGTCTACTTTTCAGAAATATGTGGGTTTGGTAGGTTTCCCTAGATGGACGCCGAGCACGGGGCCAAAAACCCAGGTGACCCCCCTTGCAAAACCAGGTGGTTTTGAGATAGGCAATTTTGAGGTCGCCTCACTACGTTGTGGGCCCTTGCCTGTCGCGGGTACTTGGGCCTCCCACACAAGTGAGGCACCATTTTTATCAGGAGACCTGGGGGAACGCTGGGTGGTAGGAAATTTGTGTGAGGCCAGTGATGCCACACTTTCCCACACACAAATGTGGGAAAAAAGTGATTTTTCAGCTAAAATTGAGGTTTGCAGGGGATTCTGGGTAAGGAAACGTTGGGGGATCCACGCAAGCCATACCTCCCTGGAAGCCCCCGGGTGTCTACTTTTCAGAAATGTGTGTGTTTGCTAGGTTTCCCTAGGTGTCGGCAGAGGTAGGGTTCAAAAACTACAGCTAGGCACTTTGCCAAAAAAGGGTAATTTTTCACTGCGAAATTGAGGTGTGACCACGTTGCGTTTTGCGCTGTTTCCTGTCGCAGGCACTAGGCCGACTCACACAAGTGAGGTACCATTTTTCTCGTAAGACTTTGGGGAACGCGGGGTGGGTGGAAATTTGTGGATCCACGCAGATTCCAGAACTTTCCACCACAGAAATGTGGGGAAAATGTGGTTTTTTTGACAATTGTTTATGTTTGCAAGGGATTCTGGGTAACAGAACCTGGTGGGAGGCAGTCAAGTCACCCCATCCTGGATTCCCCTGGGTGTCTAGTTTTCAAAAATGTATAGGTTTGCTAGGTTTCCCTAGGTGCCGGCAGAGCTAGGGTTCAAAAACTACAGCTAGGCACTTTGCCAAAAAAGGGTCATTTTTCACTGCGAAATTGAGGTGTGACCACGTTGCGTTTTGCGCCGTTTCCTGTCGCAGGCACTAGGCCGACCCACACAAGTGAGGTACCATTTTTCTCGTAAGACTTTGGGGAACGCGGGGTGGGTGGAAATTTGTGGATCCACGCAGATTCCAGAACTTTCCACCACAGAAATGTGGGGAAAATGTGGTTTTTGGACAATTGTTTATGTTTGCAAGGGATTCTGGGTAACAGAACCTGGTGGGAGGCAGTCAAGTCACCCCATCCTGGATTCCCCTGGGTGTCTAGTTTTCAAAAATGTATAGGTTTGCTAGGTTTCCCTAGGTGCCGGCAGAGCTAGGGTTCAAAAACTACAGCTAGGCACTTTGCCAAAAAAGGGTCATTTTTCACTGCGAAATTGAGGTGTGACCACGTTGCGTTTTGCGCCGTTTCCTGTCGTAGGCACTAGGCCGACCCACACAAGTGAGGTACCATTTTTCTCGTAAGACTTTGGGGGACGCGGGGTGGGTGGAAATTTGTGGATCCACGCAGATTCCAGAACTTTCCACCACAGAAATGTGGGGAAAATGTGTTTTTTTTACAATTTTTTATGTTTGCAAGGGATTCTGGGTAACAGAACCTGGTGGGAGGCAGTCAAGTCACCCCATCCTGGATTCCCCTGGGTGTCTAGTTTTCAAAAATGTATAGGTTTGCTAGGTTTCCCTAGGTGCCGGCAGAGGTAGGGTTCAAAAACGACAGCTAGGCACTTTGCCAAAAAGGGTCATTTTTCACTGCGAAATTGAGGTGTGACCGCGTTGCGTTTTGCGCCGTTTCCTGTCGCAGGCACTAGGCTGACCCACACAAGTGAGGTACCATTTTTCTCGTAAGACTTTGGGGAACGCGGGGTGGGTGGAAATTTGTGGATCCACGCAGATTTCAGAACTTTCCACCACAGAAATGTGGGGAAAATGTGTTTTTTTGACAATTTGTTATGTTTGCAAGGGATTCTGGGTAACAGAACCTGGTGGGAGGCAGTCAAGTCACCCCATCCTGGATTCCCCTGGGTGTCTAGTTTTCAAAAATGTATAGGTTTGCTAGGTTTCCCTAGGTGCCGGCAGAGCTAGGGTTAAAAAACTACAGCTAGGCACTTTGCCAAAAAAGGGTCATTTTTCACTGCGAAATTGAGGTGTGACCACGTTGCGTTTTGCGCCGTTTCCTGTCGCAGGCACTAGGCCGACCCACACAAGTGAGGTACCATTTTTCTCGTAAGACTTTGGGGAACGCGGGGTGGGTGGAAATTTGTGGATCCACGCAGATTCCTGAACTTTCCACCACAGAAATGTGGGGAAAATGTGTTTTTTTTGACAATTTTTTATGTTTGCAAGGGATTCTGGGTAACAGAACCTGGTGGGAGGCAGTCAAGTCACCCCATCCTGGATTCCCCTGGGTGTCTAGTTTTCAAAAATGTATAGGTTTGCTAGGTTTCCCTAGGTGCCGGCAGAGGTAGGGTTCAAAAACTACAGCTAGGCACTTTGCCAAAAAAGGGTCATTTTTCACTGCGAAATTGAGGTGTGACCGCGTTGTGTTTTGCGCCGTTTCCTGTCGCAGGCACTAGGCCGACCCACACAAGTGAGGTACCATTTTTCTCGTAAGACTTTGGGGAACGCGGGGTGGGTGGAAATTTGTGGATCCACGCAGATTCCAGAACTTTCCACCACAGAAATGTGGGGAAAATGTGGTTTTTTGACAATTTTTTATGTTTGCAAGGGATTCTGGGTAACAGAACCTGGTGGGAGGCAGTCAAGTCACCCCATCCTGGATTCCCCTGGGTGTCTAGTTTTCAAAAATGTATAGGTTTGCTAAGTTTCCCTAGGTGCCGGCAGAGCTAGGGTTCAAAAACTACAGCTAGGCACTTTGCCAAAAAGGGTCATTTTTCACTGCGAAATTGAGGTGTGACCGCGTTGCGTTTGCGCCGTTTCCTGTCGCAGGCACTAGGCCGACCCACACAAGTGAGGTACCATTTTTCTCGTAAGACTTTGGGGAACGCGGGGTGGGTGGAAATTTGTGGATCCACGCAGATTCCAGAACTTTCCACCACAGAAATGTGGGGAAAATGTGGTTTGTTTGACAATTTTTTATGTTTGCAAGGGATTCTGGGTAACAGAACCTGGTGGGAGGCAGTCAAGTCACCCCATCCTGGATTCCCCTGGGTGTCTAGTTTTCAAAAATGTATAGGTTTGCTAGGTTTCCCTAGGTGCCGGCAGAGGTAGGGTTCAAAAACTACAGCTAGGCACTTTGCCAAAAAAGGGTCATTTTTCACTGCGAAATTGAGGTGTGACCACGTTGCGTTTTGCGCCGTTTCCTGTCGCAGGCACTAGGCCGACCCACACAAGTGAGGTACCATTTTTCTCGTAAGACTTTGGGGAACGCGGGGTGGGTGGAAATTTGTGGATCCACGCAGATTCCAGAACTTTCCACCACAGAAATGTGGGGAAAATGTGGTTTTTTTGACAATTTTTTATGTTTGCAAGGGATTCTGGGTAACAGAACCTGGTGGGAGGCAGTCAAGTCACCCCATCCTGGATTCCCCTGGGTGTCTAGTTTTCAAAAATGTATAGGTTTGCTAGGTTTCCCTAGGTGCCGGCAGAGCTAGGGTTCAAAAACTACACCTAGGCACTTTGCAAAAAAAGGGTAATTTTTCATTGTGAAAATGTGGTACGTCCACGTTGTATTTTGAGCCATTTCCTGTTGTGGGCACAAGGGCTACCCACACAAGTGAGGTACCATTTTTATCGGGAGACTTAGGGTAACACAGAATTGTAGAGCAACTGTTATTACCTATTGACTTTCGATGCATTTCTGCCTTCCAAATGAAAGACAATGTGTAAAAAATAAGTCATTTTGAAAAATGACCTATAATTCTCATGCTAGTATGGGTACTCCCAATTTCGGAAATGTGCAAATATCTACTGTTTCTAAAATCTACATTTTGTTCCCATTTCAGAAATACATAGGTGTCTTTCATAACAATTTTTCCATGTATACATTTTCCCAAAATAATTGCTATATACCCGGTACTTAAAAAAAATCATTGCAAGATGTTGCTCAATTATTGGCTCTGGGTTCGTCGGGTTCTTGGTGAACCTACAAGTCCTATATATCCCCACAACCAGAAAGGTCCAGCGGATATAACGGTATATTGCCTTCAAATAGCTGTCATAATTAGAAGAAGTTACAGGTGAAAACGTTGACACAAATGGCTGTTTTTTTCAACTAATTTTCAATTTTTCCTTTATTTAACTGTTAGTTTCTATAAGGAAAACTTTAAGGATCTACACAAATGACCCCTTGCTGAATTCAGAATGTTGTCTACTTTTTCATAAATGTATGGCTTTCCAGGATACATTATTGGTTTCATACCCATTTCTACCATTAACTGGAAGGAGGTTGAAAGCACAAAAAATAGCAAAAATAGGCTATGTCCCAGAAAAATGACAAAACTGTTTAAAGAAAGTTGGTTTTCTGACAAAAGTCTGCTTGTCCCTGAAAGCTGGGAAGATGGTGATTTCATCCCCACAACCCCTTTTTTGATGCCATTTGCAGGGAAAAATCAAGACGCTTTCATCTGTAGCCCTTTTTTTGCCTTTTTCCCAAAAAAACCAAAATTTAGCTGTATTTTGACTAATTTCTGGGTCCCCTCCAGGGGAATCCACAAACCCTGGGTACCTTTACAATCCCCATGATGTTAGAAAAAAAGGACGCAAATTTGGCATGGATACCTTATGTGGTCAAAAAGTTACAGGGGCCTAAGCGCGCACTACCCCAAATAGCCAAAAAAAGGCTTAGCACAGGAGGGGAAAAGGCCTAGCAGCGAAGGGGTTAAATAATCATATCCTCGGTGGCCTACTTTAGATCTTTGTTGTTTTGGTGTCATTTTAATCATAAAAATATTTCCTATTGTTATAAATTGGTGTGGAATTTTTATTGTGTGTTGTGTCCTATTTATTTAACGTATTAGTGTTTTTAAATGTTTTACACACCTGTCTCCTAAGTTAAGCCTGTCTGTGTAGGGTTGAACAAGGGAATAATTTAATGAGACCTTGACTGGATCTTATATTGTTATTGTGGCCTTATTACAATGATAGGTACCTACCTACACCTACTAATAAACCACCTATCAACATGTGGTTGCGGTGAGGTGAGGGTTGTACCTGTGTTTAAACCACGCCATAAAGTATTTAAGTGAAGATCTTTAAAAATCCACAAAATTTTCTAGAGCAAAATTGATTTTAGAATTTTAAGAAATTCAGACAAGTTTTTTTATTTTGCCAATTTAGATTTTTTTAAATTGTTCTTGTGTTTTACTTGGTGCCAAAGTTTTTGTGACCCAAAACTAGGGATACCATGAAGCTTGATCTTGCTAACCTGAATAACCTCACAGTAATGTAAATCCGTATTTGTAAAGCGCGAACTACTCACCCTTACGGGTCTCAAGGCGCTGGGGGCCGTCGTGGAAATTAAGTGAGCTATTGCCCAGAGTCACATGGTGCTGAGCTGAGCTGCCGCCGGAGCCGGGGATCGAACTGTGAGCCCTGTGCTCCGAAGTCAGCTGCCCTGGCCGCTGCACCACACCTCTCCACCTCTCCACTCTCCAGTGATTGATCTTAGGAAACAGTGTTGGGCCGGAGACTCCCAGCTACTAAGAGAATTAGAAAAACAGAGCTGGTTAGGTCCCTTATGGCCTGGTCATAGTCAGCTCCTGAGAATGAAGGGGAGGGGAAGGATGACCCCTCCAACAACCTTCAGGAGGAGGACAATAACAACTTGTCTACTACTTCTAGGATAAGGTCCAGACACTTAGCTAATGGGGTAGAGGAGGCTCCTGCACAGAGAACCCAGAGTTGAGAAAGGGATCTGGAGTCAGAGAAAGGGATCTGGAGGCTCAACTAGCTTACATATCTGTAGGGAAGGATAAAGTGGACTTAGCTATGAAGATGTTGGCAAGGCAGGAGAAACAGAATGGTGGCTGCAAAACAGAGGTAGAGATTAGGCCTGGGCACAGTTCGTGGAGTCGCGCTGCACGGATCTCCGCGAAATGATAAAAAAACTCTGCTGTGCTATGTGCAGTTCCACAAGAGGGTGGAGCTGCTCGGTGCACCCGTTCACATTATGTTTCTATGTCTTTCGCAGCACGAAGCGCGTCTTCGCACCAGAAATCACAAGCAAACGGCACCACGCAGTTCGCATGGGCGTGGCTATTATGTTTTCTGTTCTGTTTGCGGTGCTGGGCCTGTTTTTCCAATCCTACTCAATCTTTTCCATCCTCCCCATCTAACTTAGCTACCCCTCATTTTTAATTATTGTATTAGTGTGTGTGGTTATGTCGGTGTAATTTACTTTTTTCATTTTTTGTTGTCTTTTTGTCTTTTTTTTTATTTTTCCCTAAACTTCCTTATTTCTTCCTTCCTTCCTGTTTCTTTTCTTTTTTTCACTCCACCCAATGCCATGGCAGAGCAGGGCGACCAGGGGAGCAGCAGCGCCATGCTCCCCGAGCAGACAGCAGTAGTAGCCTACCTTGCGGACAGCGGTTCCCCCAAGGATTGCAGGCCCACGCAATCTTTTACGAGGCAATGGTGGCAGCACTCATTATTTTATGCATTGCCAACTCCCTGCTAGATTTTTGTTAGAAGATACTCCTGGCAGCAGGCGGTAGGCCCGGGCACAGGCACCCCCTGTGAGAGCATCGGCTGCATTGTGGGAGGGTGTGCATGTGTGTTCCTCACTCCACCCAGGTCCAGCACACCCAGCAGCAGCTGACACACTACTGTGCGGATATCCTGGAGAGGGAACAGGACCTTATTGACCTGCTTGGCATTGAGATTGCGGGACTCGGTGAGCAATTATTTGTTGTGCTAGTGCTCTACAGTGCTAACTTTTTTTTCTGAATAGCATGTAAGTAAAAAAAATGTAAGTCCGTTTTTATATAGCGCAGCTACTCACCCTTACGGGTCTCAAGGCGCTGGGGGCCGTCATGGAAATTAAGTGAGCTATTGCCCAGAGTCACATGGTGCTGAGCTGAGCTGCCGCCGGAGCCGGGGATCAAACCGTGAACCCTGTGCTCCGAAGTCAGCTGCCCTGGCCGCTGCACCACACCTCTCCACTGCTGACACTCAGAGGTAAGTTACATTTAGTTTATATTAAGAATATTGTATTATGCGATCCAGTTTGAGCTAGGCAGGTGATCAGCACTACCTAATTATACTTGCTGGTGCTCACTTTGACTAATATCATTTTAAGAAGCCATTGCAAACTCCTCTGTACTCCTGCCACCATAGTGAGTTAGTGATATCAGTGAGTTAATGTTCTCTATGACTTTTTTTATGAAGCTCATAAAGCTCCAAACAGTCCCACAGTGATGGGCAGTACGCATGTTTATTTGCAAAAAAGGGAGATTGAGTTGGTTCATCAAGGGTGTTGAGAAATGAGAATAGAATCAAAGATCATTCAGTGCAATGCATTAATATACTTTTTGTTAAGGAAATTTGGAATAGAAATTTTAGGATTACTATGGTATGGCCAACTTGACAATGGTCGATCGGTACTAGTACTATAAGCGATCTGATTTAGAAAAGTACAATGTTACTGAGTTTGCATGTCATATTAATTTTGTGGAGATTAACTGTACAACTAATCAATTTTCTTTATCTTCTTTATTTCTTACATCAGTACCCAAATGTAAGTAGAGGGGCAGCGCGGAGGCAGGTCCGGGAGGAGCTTGTCAGGAGGTGCCGACCACCAGTGCCACTGCAGAGGGATCTGCTAACCCCAGTAAGGTCTATTATTTATTATTAATATTTCCCTAACTTTTACCTCTGCCTACTATTTAATACTACTCTTGATTCCCCCATCCAATTTTTGTTTTATTTTTGTCATCCCTGTATTTTCCTTTTTTCCATATTTCATGTTTTTGTTTTCTAGCTGACTTTCTGCTGTCTGTACTTGTCTGTAGTTTTCTTCTTCTGCTTTGTTAGTAATCTTTCCCTCTTCCATATATATATTGTGGTACTGTAAGAATAAAAACAGATTTTTGGTACTCTACTGTCTACTGTGAAGATTGCAAGCCCAAGTAAGCTAGTATTATAAATATTCTCCATGCATATTTGTTGAGAAGGCTTTCTTTTTCTTGCTTATGCTCTAACAGTTAGCAAGAGAGTGGACATGGTCATGGATCCCCTCCAAACATCCCAATGTTGTGTTGTGTAATTCATTTATACAGTATACCAGCAGTTCCCATGACAGTGCAGCATGGACGAAAAGTATGTGATCTCATTGCATTTGCCAACCAACACCATATATCTTTCAGTGACCATTATTCCACCCCTTCTTTGCGCCTCTATGACTCAGAGTCATCATCATTATTTATAGCTTTGCCCCTCCATGATGGAAAGTTTTGGGTTGGCTTGACTACCTGGATTTTCTAACCAACAAAATGCCCAGAGTGATATTTTTATAGAAGATACTGCTAACCGAACTGTAGTGATGTATTGCGGTTGTATTTTTTGATTAAAGAAATTAAGGGGTGGCGTATCTGGAATCTAAAAAATGTGTAATGTTTTTTCTAAACAGAGTGACCACCATTCTTGGCTCAAATTCTGTTGCAGGCTAAGAGGTGGTTGGAGGGGGAGACGCTGCGGCAGGGATGGGGGGTGGTAAGTCACATATCACAATGCTAGCTTATTGACAATTGCTTTTACCCTCACTAGCTACAAGGGCGTAATGTGACTCATGACCATGAACCCCCCCTTTTGCAGCTATAGCAGTGATGGAGTTCTTGGCCTCTTCTATCTCCAACCCCACAAAACCTCACATAATGAACACTAAAAATAATGGCTTAATGTAAATGAGAAAGAACGGAAGGTTAAAAGAAAGGATGGGTGAAAATGGTATATGAGCGAAAGGAAGCGTGGGTGGGCATGGGTGGGTATTGGGTAAAAGGATGGATGGGCGAAAGGATGGTTGAAAGAAAGCATAGAAACTGAATGGATGGATATGGATTCGAAATTTTGGTGAAAGACTGGATGAGAGAAAGTAAAGCTTAAATCCTGGTGGGTATGAGTGAGTATAGAAGAATAAAAGGATGAATAAATAGTTTCTTGAATGAATAAACAAGGGAGCTATTCTGGAGAGGGGTATGCTGCTCACCTACTTTGCTTACTTGGTTTTATGATTATCAAAGCTATGGTTCAAAGTGGGGGGTATTTTAATTTTGGCCTACTCCCTTGACTCACTGTATGCGTTAATCAAGGCAGATATGTATCCCAACCATCCTCATTCATCACCCCCTACCTGTCCATGGCATTTCGACACCCATGACCTAACTGTAGTATGGTTCAATTCATGACTGCCGTGCCGGCTGGGCAATGTGTGTCTGCTTCAGTTAATGTGGCATTTACAAAGTTTTCAAACAAGGTTTGTTACCATTTGCCTACTCAGTCACCTCTTAACACTTCACTCCTTTATTCTTTCATGATTTCTTCTGTCCCAGCCTTCCAAAAAATTGAAATACCCATTCTTGGCATGTGCCGCATTTATTTTTTAAGGCCATGTGAAGTGATTCATAAATTTATTTCACGGTTTCCCATAACAGATTCACGCCTGTTCAAATGTTTCCCTTTCGGCTTTTATCAACTAGAGTGAGGGAATAAGACAAAGCTTAGCTGCATGACGATGATCAGTGACACCCTACTATTCTGTAGCAAAAACTCTACCTATCCGGCCTTATCCCACTACTTTTCCCTGCAGTGGAGTACATCAAGTTTCCTTTTCTTACTGACCAGGGAATTAATAATTCATGGCGGAGGGCGAGGCAAGTGAGTAAAGTGGGACTGAGTGCATGATTTCAAGCTTGGCATATAGGATACTCTGTGACGAATGTGCCAAATACAACCTATACATTCTGTTCCTTTCCCTGTAGTGCAGTGCATTATTTTCCCCACAGTCTACTTACAGCATACAGGATATCGTGTTTTATATGTGATGTGTGTGGCATAGTATCTTATTTATTATTCATCTGCCTCTTTGGAGTCAGGGTAGAATGGAAATTTGGACACAAGCAAGGCCATTGGAATTAAAGTAAGATAATTGTGCACTACAGCTGCCCCAGCTGCAGACTGCAGAGAGTAGCAAAGTACCAGTCACAGCTGCTGCCCATTCAACGTGCTGGGGCCGTTTGATGGCAGTGCGGGGGCAGCACGGGGCAGTGCAGGGAAAAATATATAAATATACACTTTCTGCTCCTGCACCTCACTGCTCCTCTGCTCCCAGCACTGCAGTTCCCATGAGCACAGGCTTCCAGCTCAAAACGGAATCCCAGAGCTTCTCTCATGCTATGACTCCCAGCATCAGAGAAGCACTGGGATTGGGTAGAGAGGGCTAGTTTCACACTCCAGAAGGGACTGGGAGCCTGTGCTTCTGAGACTTACAGATATCTCCAAGGAATAGCCTGGAGATATCCATGTGCGCGTGTCAGTAAACTGACATGTGCACTTTCAGTGCCCACTACTCCTCTTCCCTCTGCTGGTGATGCTGTGACCTGACCCCACGCCAGACTTGGCAGAGTCAGCAAACTCAGCTGAGTCAATGTAAAATAAAATGATAATAAAACTAAAATGATAATAAAAGTGTTTTATTTTCATTTTATTTTTCATTGTCTGGCTTTAAGCAGTGGGGCGACGCTCATCTGCTATAGCGGAGGAGCCGACCCTGCAAAGTACGCGATGTTCTGGCTAGCATTCCGCCAGTAATTTAGCACAGCAACTTGTACTCCATAGCGCATAATGCCTTACTCGTTAATTTATTTTTTCACACAATGTATGTACTGCTACTGTGACACGCTCTATTTAATTTTAAACAACTGTTTTCTCAGAGGTTTGTTAACAATTTCTATTTTTTCTTTTTGTTTTTCTCGTAATACAGCTACTCCTGCTGGTCCACCACCACCACTGACTAGGGAGGAGGTGGTGGCCAGGCTGAAGCGGCAGAGGCCGGAGACCACTCAGTCAGTATACCGGCAGCTGGTGGTCCTGGAAGAGGAAGTCACGGAAATAACTGCCTCTCCTCAGCAAGTCAGCCACAGCCTTCAGCTTCTCTGCCAATGTATTGACATTGCTATCGCCAGCCAGGGTCTCTAACTGACACTACTGCCAGTTCACCCCCTGCTAATTCGAGCTCCTCATCATTTTAAAAAAAAAATCATTTTATTAGGTTTTCACATTGTAGGATCATTGTACACCGTTGTTTACATAGATTATCACTGATAGAAATTACAAAGGTTCAAAGTCTTCGTTACAAACTGGTGAGAACACATAAAAAAAAAACATGGAAACTGACGATGTGATGACAACACATCATGCTCCAGTTAAGTGTATTCTCCTTCCTGTAGGGAGAGTGCCCTTCCCTCGTTGTGTCCCATGGTGGAAATATTAAAAGATAAAAAGGGAATAAAGGGTATAAGATCTGCTAACTGTGACCTCGGGGACAAACTAGGGGTGGGTTATGAGGGATTTGGGTGTGGGTGTGCTGGAGTGCATTTGTCACTTGTGACTACTTTGTTGAGGTCGCGGGCTCAGTCGAGGACGCGGCTCAATACGGCCTGTGGGGGAGGGTTGTCATGTATGCTTGCGCATGGGTGCCATGTGTGGGCCTTCAAGAAAACAAAGGCCTTTCTGGGGCCTCACAAGAAGGCTCAGGGCTGGGTGTTCATGATTGGGTTTAGAGTATCTGGGGATGGGTGCCCCTCTTCCAACTTTTGTCGGACGTTCTGGAGGAGTGTGACCCATTCTGTGGAGATACAGCAACATCGCGTTCCCCGTACCTCTTCACATCGTATCGGGTCCTCCTCTGATGCTTCCCACTTGCTGACTGCTCCCATTCAGGCCACCATTGGAGGCCCCGCTGGTGTTGCCAGTGCATTGCGATACCACGTTTCACCAGGAGAAGGGCCAGGGACACAAACCTTGTTTGGACTTTGTATTGCTTTCGGCTTCAGAATATTTCAAATGCACAGGCTTCCCATATGGTGATATCGGTGACTCCTGTAACCTCCCTCAGGGTCCTGTGGACAGTTTCCCAATAGTGTTGTAAGGTGGGGAAACTCCAAAACATGTGAAGGAATGTTGCGCTAGGGGCCTGGCAGCGGGGGCAGGAAAACTGTGACTCTGGGTAGAAGCGCTAGAGGCGTGCCGTGTTAAATATGCTCTGTGCAAAATGTGAAATTGTATATTTTTAAATCATGAGTTATGAGATACTTTCTTTGGGTACTCTAGGGCTTGTTGCCATTCCCTGTCGTGTAGTGTCCGTTCAAACTCCACCTTCCATTTATGTCTCAGTTGAGTGAGAGGTACAGCTGTGAGTTTCTGTATTGCTTTATATATCCAGGTGATCAAGTGGCGTCCTGGGCCCATGTGTAATACTGTATGAAACACTGGCTGTGTCGCGGGTTCCCCTCCAGATAAATTCCAGAGCCGGCAACAGTTTGAAATTATTTTTCTATGGAGCAGAAACTGCCCGTGTGGAAGACCATTCTCCTCTGCCAGTTGGTCAAATGAAAGGAGTTGACCATCTGCAAAAAGGGATTCCACCTAGGAGACCGAATGGTCCGTTCAGGTCTGTAGAGTTTGGGCGTTATAATCGCTTCTGCCTCAAGGCAGGCCCGCCAGTGGGAGCAATGGGGTATACAGTTGGGCGTCGTGAGACAATCGATGGACCCGTATCATGCAGGATCTGGCCACTGCTACCAGGTCTGGATTTGTTGAGGGTTCCAGGCAGGAGCAGCCAGTAAATTGGTATTATTGATATGGGCCCAGCTTCTGAGCTGGCCTCCCCTAGGTGTCGTCCCGCCATCCATCGCGACAGCCATTGAAGCTACCTGCAAGGAAATATGCTTTGAGTGATGGGGCTCCAAACCCTCCCATGTTAGTTGGCAATTGGATCTTGGTTAGGGTGACTCTACATCATCCGTTGCCCCAGATAAGGGAGCAGAGCAAGGTGTCAGGTTCCTGGAAAAAGGGGCGGCGGGGAATGACTGCGAGGTTTGTGAAGTAGTAGAGGAGACGAGGTACTAGGACCATCTTCACCAGGACTATTCATCTGATAGGCACCAAATGAAGAGTCTTCCAGAAACCAACCTGAGCTTGTATGCCTGCTACGGCTTTGCGGTGATTGCCCTCCTGAAGGTCCCCAGGGGAGTGGCAGAGCCTGACTCCCAGATATCAGGGGGCTTGAGCACTCAATGTGAGTCAGGCATCTCCGACATATAGCTCGTGCAGGGGTATGTTGGGACTGAGGGGATAAATAGTGGATTTCGCCCATTTGACTCTCAACCCGGCCGTTGCAGAAAACTCTGCCATTGTGGCCCAGAGAGGAACGAGGTTCATTGCAATGTTCTGAACATAAAGTAACAGGTAGTCTGCATACAGGGACACACGATGAGTTACTACCACCAGTGGGATCCCCCAATCCCTGCCCTTCCCACGGAGTCGAACCGCTAGGGGCTCTATCGCTAAGGCAAACGGAAGGGGGGGAAAGTGGGCATCCCTGATGCGTGCCTCGTGCCACCGGGAAGGGGGTCGCAATATAAAGGACGAGACTGATCCGGGACGAGAGCTTTTCAAAAAGTAGTCTCGCGTAAGCCATAAGTGTGGGACCTCTTCCAATGTACCGTAGCACTGCAAGGAGATAAGACCATGTAAGGGTATCAAAGGCCTTCTGTAGGTCCAGGTCCAGGCAAGCGGCATGTGAAAATTGGCCCTGTACCTGATCCTGAACATGGAACAGTCAGCGGATATTTTGGGAGGTATTTCTACCCGTGACAAACCCACATTTGTCATGGTGCACTAGCGCCGGGAGAACCTGAGCATATCGTTCTGCCAACATTTTACTTAGGATTTTACAATCTGCCGACAGTAAGGCAATTGGCTGGTAAGAGGCTAGTAGCATAGGGTTCTTATCTGGTTTCAAGAACGACACCAGGAAAGGTTTGCACAGTGAACTAGGGAGTTCTTCATCTTTAAGTGCCACTTTGTACATGTCCACCAACCGGGGTTCCAGCAGAGTTTAGAATGTACTGTAATATTCTAGTGGTAGGCCATCCTGACCTGGGGCCTTGTTGTGTACAAATGTTTGAATTGCATGCTTCACATCGGTTGAGGTGATCGCTGCGTCTTGGGCTGCTCTGTCAGCCGGGTTGATTAGGGGAAGGGCCAGGGCAGTAAGGAATTCATTAGCGAGTTCCAAGCTGTCCCCATCTGGAGCTTTGTATACCCCCACATGATAGTCTCGGAAGGTTTGTAAGATGTCTGCTTGCAAGCGGGCCACTGTTCCTAAAGGATCCGCTATTTCTGTGATTGGTCATGTGACCGTGTCCTGTCAGATCAGCCAGGCCATCAGTGCTCCAGATTTGTCTCCCTCTCAATGTGCCCTGGCCATGAACGCCTTATAGTTATATCTACCCAGATCCACTAGTTTTTTCTCGTATGAGGTCTTTGCCTTCGCGACCTGTGTCAGCGACGTCAAACCGGTTTCCACGGCTTTGGCCAGAGCTGCCAATTTACACTCTTTCGATTGCATATTACGTTCTAGGGTTGTGTGGACCCCTGCTATCTGCTGGATGCAGGACCCTCTAATGATGACTTTGAAGGCATCCATTCTATCAACTTGGAGGATGCTGTATGAGCGTTCTCAGAGAAATAGCCTTGTATGCTGTTTTCCTGCTCATGGTGGAAGACTGGGTCCTCGAGGCAATCGCTTGGTAGCCGCTAGGTGGAAATTGGGAGCAGGGGCGTCTCCACCTGAGGGCCATGAGATATCCATCATGATTGGATAGGACCCAGCCCAGATATTCCACCCTTTGGATGAGGGGAGCAACCGCTGGTGAGCATAGGAAGCAGTTGAGATGCACCCGCAGATCATGTGGGATGGAGAGAAACGAATAAAGTTTGGCCGTCGGGTTTTGACTTCTCCAGGTGTCTAGTAGTGAACAATGGTTTACCCAGATGCCGAAGTGCCTCGCTTGTGAGTTGGCCATGGAGTGAAGAAGTGGGGGGGATCTATCCTTGGATATGTGGAGCACGTAATTGTACCCTCCCAGGATAAATGTGGTGTACTGGGCTAGGATGCTCGACAGGGAATCCAAGAATTTCCTTTTTTTAGTGTTTGGTGCGTAAATGTTGCCTATTAATATTGGTTGGCCATCTAAGAGTCGCTCGATAAGTTCATACTTCCTCTCTGCGTCTATTTCCCTGTGGGTTTCCTGAAATGGGACTCCGGGCCGAATCCAGATTAGTGCTCTTCGTGCATACGCGGAGTAGGTAGTGGGGCAGAAGGTACCCCACCAGTGCCTGCACAGTCTATTGAGTTCCCCTGTGGTTAAATGTCTTTCTTGGAGTAATGCCACCTGCGCTTGTTGGTGCTTAACGTAGAGATGGACAGCATAGCGTTTTGCGCTGTGTGCATTCCTCGAACATTTAGGGTAAGGAAATTAGTATCTGCTGTGGGACTCATGAGAGGATCTTAGTGGTGATGGGGGAATGGGGACGCTTATGGGATTGCTACATGGATTTTGCCTGCACCCTGTATGTAGCCTGTCGTTATGATCTATGATGCCAGCCCATTGTGTAATAAGGGTCAGGGTGTCAGGGAGGAGGAAGGGAAGGAATAAGAAGTTTGATGGGACATAGTCCCAATACTGGAGACCTACCGCAACGGGCAGTACGTCCAAACTTAACATGGTGCGTTCGCACTAGTGTATTGTGGGGGTGACCTGTATGTGTACCTCACACCAGTGGGGTAGAAGGCCCATGGCGGGAAAGTTGGTCTAGTGGGGCCTAGTGCCCGGAGGGGCTATGTTTCTATCTTTATGGTTGTGTGCTGTAGTAATCTAGGTTGACTAGAGGTGAGAAGAAGGTGCGATAGGGGAGTCAGTGGTTTTGCAGTTATTCTTCAGATTTGTGACACCTGCTCCGAGATTCCTGTATTCGTGCCTTACGATCTGACTCTGTACACTGTGGTCTGGTTTGCGAATATCCAGCCAGTTGATGGCCTCAGCTGGGTCTGTGAAGAAAGTGGTGACCCCCTCATGTATTATCTTGTATGTCCCAGAAATGAAACAGCTTTACCAGGAGTGGCTGGGGGGGGGGGCCCAGGGGGAGGACGTCATGCCAGGACCTGATGCGCCCTCTCCATGGAATAGAAGTGTGTTAGTTCTGTGGCTTGTGTGAAGGTTTTAAGCCAGGTATTTACATAGTTAACGGGGTCTGATCCTTCGCCCCCCTCTGGCAAGCTCAGGACTTGAATGTTGCTCCTCTGCAAGTGCCCCTCCAAATAGTCTGCTCTCCCCTCCAGCTGTGTGACCCGGCTCCGGAGCTCCTGCAGGGCCTCTTGCTGTGTCTTTGCTAGGGGTTGCAGGACAGAGAGGGTTTTTCCCCCATCTGAGACCTTGTCTGCCAGTTTTCTGTGGTCGTCTCTCAGGAGATTAAGGTCCATGGATAGTGCACCAAATCCGTCTTCCATGGTGACCCTGGAGTGTTCAATAGAGGCCAGCACTCTATATAGTTTGTCAGACATGGAGAGGGAGATTGAGGCCTCCATATATGCATGTTGATCATTGGCGGCGGGGGGAGATGGGGAAAAGGCGCAGACTGCAGCCCCGTATTCGAGTGCAACCTCCCCATGGTTTGAGAGAGAGGGGGCAGAGAGGAGATGTGTGTATTTGAACATGCCAGTGACTATGGGTTCAGTCCCTTTCATCAGTGCAGGTCTCTCACCTTGTTGTCTCTGTGTTCTAGTAGAGCCGGATCGCCCGACGGTTATTGTTGGTGAGTTGAGCTGGTTGTCCCCCTTTTCGTTGTGCCTTTGATTAGGGTTTTAGGGGACCCTCATTGTTAGGTGTTAGGTCCAGGAAATCTACTTGCTAGTGTGGGATCGTGAGTTGTGGTATCCTTCAGCTGTGAACCGCATTCCAGTGCAGAGCCTGGCATTCATCAACTGCAGTATCTTTGCTTGGGGCTGGAGGTCCAGTTCCATATTGCCCTTCTTGGATTTCTTGCGGCTTGCTGTGCTCCGCGGGGGAGGATAGTGGCTCACATATGAGACTTTTGGTGTTTGGGGGTGGAAGGATCCATGTCTTTAGTACGCTGTTTCTGATGTGTATGAGGCTTGTTGCGGAGTCGCCTGTGTGTCCTGATCCCCTCATGGAGGGGGGGTGCCCAGGCGCTGGGGTCTGCGTTGCCCTTTTGAGGTGCTGGGTGTTTATCCACCTGTTGTTGACTTCATCTCTGCTGGGGGATCTTCACCTTGTGTGGATGCGGCTTGGAAGGTCCAGACTTGGCCGTGGGTTTTGTGGTGCTCGGGGTTTGTTTCACTCTATATGAGAGTGCACTTCACCTTTGCCTGCTGAGTTCCTGGGCCGCGCGCCAAGTCATGGTTCCCTGGGGTCGTTTATGTAATTATGTGCTGCTTCACATAGTGTCACTTGTGGAGGGAGGGCCCTCACGGGAGTGCCCTCCCCCGTGCCCTGGCCTCTCCCCTCTTCACTCTTCTCCGGGGGGCTAAACCTCTTTTGCTGCGCCTCAAGGCCTGGCACTGAACTGCCTACTAGAATCCTTGGGCTCACCTCCATTCGTGGCTGTGTCTGCTGCCTCCACTGGCCCGATCGTCCGCTGTCCCAGACGCGGTCTCTGGGATGTGGGCACAGTACACTACCATCGTGGTCCTCTGCCCGGGCCCAGTTACAGCCGGGTCATGCAGGCGAGTGTCTGTGTGTGTCATGGGGGGCGGCGACAACAATCGGGCCTCTCTGGGTCTCCTGCTGTCCCTCACTGTGCCACCTCACGTCTTAGCCAGCCTCTGCCCTATAAACTCCACTGCCACTGGGTTGCAGCTGCTGCGTACCCTTCTTCCTGGGTATCGCAGGGCCTGGTCCGCGGGTCCCGCTCCGAGTGGGGGCTGCTCGTGCCTGAAAACAGTTCTCTGTTCCGGTGTAGTATTGTGCTGACTGCTTCAGGGGGTATCTGCCTTTGCCTCTTGGTCCACTCCAGAGGGTTGGGACACCTCGGATCGTCGCCTCCTTTATCGCAGCTGCTATTGCTCGCTGGCTGCTGCCATGTTGGGCACAGGCTCCTTCTCGCTGCCCTCCATCTCTGCCTTTATGGTGCTGATCCTGGCTTGCGGTCTGAGCACTGCCTGAGTTGGGGAGCTTTCAGCTGCTGTTCTCCCCTCCTGTAGAGCCCCACTATTGTGGATAATTGCCAATGGTAGGGCCGGCACACGGAGCTTCAGGCAGAGAGATCTGCCATCATGGCTGGCTTGGCCACGCCACCCTGCCAGCTCCTCATCCTCCAGCAGATTGAGCATTTGGAGAACCCGTTAGAGAGCCATTTGGGGAGATTCGAGCAGGGTCTGGACAAGCACTGGACCAGAATTGCCAATGTCCTCTTCTAAGATGTTTTATAATTTTTTTGTTTTGGTGGGAGGGACGGTTGTTGTAGGTAAAGAGTGTGGGAAGGGAGTTGGGACCAGGTGTTTTGGACTTTTTCTTGTTTGGACGTTGGTTGGGGATGGGTTCAATTGTTTGGGGAGGGGTGGGCCTGTTGTGGGTGGATAGGGTGCATTTTTTCTTGAATGTTTAAATAAAGGGGAAAAATATTTTTTATATCATTCTTTATGCCTCAAGTAATTTTTTTGTGTTTTACTTTTACTTTGCACTGCTGCCTTTTTGTGAAACCTGTTTTTTAAATGTATTTCTCAAAGTGTATGCTAGTTAGGATGGTATGCTGCCATTCCCTATATGTCCTACGGAAACATAGATAAACAATTACTTATAGTTACCTTAGCCTGCAGTACAAGTTAGTTACATACTAAGAAAAGCAGTTGACTTCACCCCATAGTTCTCTTCAAGGAATTGAGGAAGTGTTGACTGGTGGCTGTTCCCAATGTCAATGTCTCAACACCTTACTGGAGGGTTTCCCAAGGTGCCTTCTTTATGGTTGTGGTAGTGAGCTAACAGGGAAGGCATCACAGCGAGGTCCCACTCCCACCTAGGTGATCTCCAGCTGTAGGATTAATCGAAAGGATCACAGGCAACTAAATTGTAAGAAAAACCAAGAGTTAGTAGGCTGTACATATACATTTATATTTTAGCTTCAGAAAGACTGAGGACAGACTACTAGCATAAATAAACAACAGAAGGAGTCTACCCTCAAGGTTAGAGAAGTCTGTTCGTTCAGCACAGAGGATGCGAAAGGAATAAAATCCTTTCTAAAAAGACCCCTCACTCACCAACCTAGTTGGTGACATGCTTCATCATTGGGGTCCCACCCGAATAGCTGAATGCTACCCGGGTGTGCTACGACACCTGATTACAGTGGAGCGGGTTGTTTTGAACAGCAGTGGTGGTGTAAAGTGAGTGCAGGAAGGTGGTGAATATTAAAAATTTTCAAAGTTTAACTCCCTACAGGAATTTAACATGGAGTAACTCGACAAATATTAAAAACAGTGTGAGACACTAGACAGGCTAAATTGACCTGTAGTGTCTAAGTGAAAAGAAAAGTGATGGTCTACATGTTTCAACCTGTAGTGGGATTACCAGGTTTTCTTCAGGACCGGTAATGGCCCGGGTAGTCTACACGCTCTAAGGTGTACCCAACCCAGGGACCATAGAAAATGCCATACTAGTATTACTCACTGTATTGCGTCCCCTTATCAAATCATGTAAGGAGAAATTAGAAGCTTGAATCGGCCGTGCCCCATGGGAACCGGGGAAGGCGCTGGCTCTTAGTCAAACATTCATCAAACCATGCCACCTGTGTCCGCACCTACTTGGTTGTCCTGCACGGCTCCCGACCGACAGACTACTAGCACCATGACACATCAAAAAAATACCACATATTATACAAAAACTGGCAATAATAAATCATTTTGAATAAAGGTGAGCAAGGAATTTGAAAAACAAAGTTATGAAATCCTCAAGTCAGGAAAAATTTACTCAAAGGCAAAGTTAAGCGTTTTATTTATGCATAACAAAGGCCTGAAAGATGATGTTAATGTTGACGTTGAGGAATGACATTCTTACTAGGCCTAGTTATTACTTATGCATGGTTGGGTAAGTGGGTCTGGTGTGGGCAATATGACAGTGAGGTGGTACTGCATTTAACCAGACCAACCCCCACACCACCCTTTGCAGCACTCTCGTCTACAGACCTCCTGGCCCCCGCATGCCTTTCACCAATGCCATGATCGACTTAATCGCACCCCAGCCTCTCGCATCTACAAACTGCATCCTACTCGGTCACCTCTATTTTCACCTGGAAAACCCCAATGACCAGAACACGGCATCCCTTCTAGAGCCACACCTCCGAACTCCCCTGGACCGACCACCACTGCATCCATTTCGCTTTCACCAAACCCACTGTACACCACTGCGCCCACTGCCTCCCCTGCAGAAGCTGGAGAGTCACCGAAGAACATATCACCACCCCCACAGCACAACCCCAGCGCTGACATCCATAGATGCCAACACCTCTGCACACAACCTCCACTGATATCCAATTGTTCCGACAATCTTGCGCCCCTCAAGAAAGCCCCCAGCAAGCAACACTCCATGAAAGCCAGCTGGTTCACACCCACCCTTCAGGAGTCCAGACGCACCTGTAGATGGCTCGAGAGAGAGATGGAGGAACAACAAAACCCCAGAAGCCCACGTACCCTCCAAAGAAGCTGTTACAGCACACCACCTCCTCCTTAAAACTACAAAGAAAACAGCCCTCCAAGACAGAATCATTGCCAACGCACACAGCAGCAAAGAACTCTTTCCCATCGTCAAGGAGTTTGCTAAACCCAACAGCGAAACCACAGACGTCCCACCCTCCCAAGACCTCTGCAACAAACTGGGCACCTTTTTCCACTACAAAATCAAGCAGATCTACAACAGCTTCAACACCCAACACCCTCCCACCACGCCCACCACACCCAACAACACCAGCCCCCAACAGATCCTGTTCAACTGGACCCCACTCACCACGGATGACACTCTCAAGACCATGAAGAGAACCCACTCCGGAGCCTCCTCAGAATCCTAACTGCACCACATCTTCCACAGAGCAGCCACTTCTATCACCCCCGTGCTACACTGCACCATCAACTGCTCCATTGAGACCACCACCTTCCCCGATGACTGGAAACATGCCCAGATCAACTCCTTGCTGAAGTAACCCTCTGCCACCCCGACAGACCGTAAGAACTTCAGATCGATCTCCCTGCTCCCCTTCCCAGGGCATTGAGAAGGCCATCAACGCCTAACTCTCAGAGTTCATTGAAGCCAACAATGTCCTGGACATCCTCCAATCCAGCTTCCGAAGCAACCACAGCACCAAGACCACCCTTCTCACTGCCACTGACGACATCCGTTGCCTCCTCGACTGGGGCAAAACTGCAGCCCTCATCCTTCTGAACCTCTTGGCCACCTTGGACACAATCTCCCACTGCACCCTATTCATGAGACGTGATGACGCCGACATCCGCGACAAATCCCTGGACTGGATCTGCTCCTTCCTCACTGGTCGAACACAGCGAGTCAGACTAGCAACGTTCCTCTCAGAACCCACAGAGATCAGCTGCAGAGTGCCCCAGGACTCCTCCCTGAGCCCTACCTTATTCAACATATGCATGGCCCCACCAGCAGCCGGCATCAGGAACCACAGACTCAACATTGTCTCCTATGCCTACAACACCCAGCTGATCCTCTCCCTCACCAATGAACCCATAGTCACCAGAAACAACTTCCACGACAGGATGAAGGCTGTCGCCACTTGTATGAGAGACAGCTGCCTCAAACTCAACTAAGTCAAGACAAAAGTCCTCATTCTAGGACCCCCCCCCCTCGGCTTCGGATGACTCCTGTTGGCCCGCCATGCTAGGAAGACCCCCCACTCCCATGGAACACGCACGAAACCTCGGCATCATACTGGACTCCACGCTCAAAATGAACTGCCAAATCAACGCCATCTCCTCATCATGCTTCCACACACTTCACCTGCTTCGAAAAACCTTCATATGGATCCCCACCGAATCCAGAAAGACGGTCAACCATGTGCTCATCGGCAGCAGACTCGACTACGGCAACACACTCTATGCCGGCTTCACCCAGAAACCCCACAGGAAACTACAGAATGGCCCTCAACATCCCAAACCACAGCCACATCACCGAACATCTGCGAGAACTCCACTGGCTCCCAGTAAACATAAGAGTCACTTTCAAACTCCGCAAACACCCATACAAAGCCCTCCACGACACAGGGCCAGCATCTGAACCACTGCCTCTCATCCTAAGTACCCACCAGACACATCCACTCCACCCAACTTGCCCTGGCCACCCTACCACAGAGCCACAAGACCAGGACCGGAGGAAGATCCTTCTCCTACCTCGCCGCCAAGACCTGGAACTCTCCACCTTAGGCAATCCCCGTCGCTGACCCAATTCAGGAAGCATCTCAAGACCTGGCTCTTCGACTGAACCCCAGCGCCCAGAATGATCATCAGCCCCCCCATCAGTTTCGTGAGACCCTCACAGGTGAGTAGTCCTATATAAACCATGATTAATTGAACCACATCAACCCCAGCAAGTGTGTGATCTATTTAGTGTATATTAACCCTGTCACTGCTAGGTCTTTTCCCCCCCTGTGCTAAGCCTTTTTTTGGCTATTTGGTGTAGTTCACGCTTAGGGTCCTGTAACTTTTTGACCACATAAGGTATCCATGCCAAATTTGTGTCCTTTTCTTTCAACATCATGGGGATTTTAAAGGTATCCAGGGTTTGCTGATTCCCCTGGAGGAGACCCAGAAATTAGCCAAAATACAGCAAATTTCTTTTTTTGGGGCAAAAAAATGGGAAAAAGTGCTGCAGGAGAAAGCCTCTGTTTTTTTCCCTGCAAATGATATTAACAAAGGATTTGTGGTGCTAAAATCGCCATCTTCCCAGATTACAGGGACTGACAGACTTTTGTCAGAAAATAAAATGTTTTGATACAGTTTTGGCATTTTACTGGGGCATACCCTATTTTTGCTATTTTTTGTGCTTTCAACCTCCTTCCAGCTAATGGTAGAAATGGGTATGAAAGCAATAATGGATCCTGGAAAGCTATACATTTCAGAAAAGTAGACAAAATTCTGCATTCAGCAAGGGGTCATTTGTGCAGATCCTTCAAGTTTTTTTTATAGAAACAGCTGAAAATTGGAAAAATTGAAAATGAGTTGAAAAAAACAGCCATGTGTGTCAACGTTTTCACCTGTAACTTCTTCTAAGTATGACAGATTTTTTAAAGTAATATACTGTTACATCCGCTGGACCCTTCTGTTTGTGGGGATATATAGGGCCCAAGGGACCCAGAGCCACTAACTGAGCAGCGTCTTGCAATGGTTTTTTATTGTGTACCGGGTATATAGCAATGCATTTGGGAAAATAAAAACAGTGAAAAATCAGTATGAAAGACAGCTATATATTTCCGAAATGGGAACAAAATATAGAGTTTATAAACAGTAGCTATTTGCACATCTCTGAAATTATCCAGTGAAGTAAAAGTTAGGATCGTGTTTCCATAGAAAACCCCTTTATTGTGTTGCTACAACTTTAGCATCATTTGGCGAATCGCCATAGGAGTTTCCAAGAAAGTGCTACCTTTTGACTATTGTGATTCATCAAGTGGGGACTGCAAAAAAATAGGGTCCCAGAGAACATTTCCCTCATAAATCTTTCCATAGTAACTTTAGACACAGCTACAACCCAAACCCCTGAACGGATATACACCAAATTTGGCAGAAAGCTTGATCCAGGTTCAGAAAAAGTGCTTTTATTGTTTTGGCATAAATCGGTTCAGGAAATTGTGAGCAGTTAATACTCCAGAAATTGTATATGTAGGGATGCAGATCCACCGCAGATTCAACAGATCAGGAGATCTGATTAACTGACACCACCTCAACTAAGAAGTGTTGGCAGCCATCTTTAAAAACCTGCTTGATTTGTTGTGTGGGTACCCTGAGGCTTCCCCGCAGCCCATAAAAATAAATAATGACTTGGGGTGCCCCGGGTGTGAAACTCCTGGCTTAGAGTGGACCCATGAAATGAGGACACTAGCAGGGAGCTGGTGGAGTCACGGGGGTCCTGGGGCCACAGCTGTTCATTTATTATTGACTGCTCCTTTAAGGAGCACCCCATTATGGTTTGGGAGGACTCTACAGCTGGGATTGTAGTGCCACATAGGGGGCTGTTGAATTTTATATGCTAAAGATGTATCATGTAACATACAAACCCCTTATGTGGTTATATTTACCACTGCATTTTTGGGGTGTATAACATGAAAAGGCAGGACAGAGATATATTTGGTTTATTATTTTTCTTAAAGAAAAAACAATACATCTCTCACTATTTATTTTCACCCCTAAAATGTGATAATAAAAACTGTGTAAAAAGAAAAAGTCACAGACATGTAGTTCAATAAAACTTCATTAAATACATTTTAAGTCATCATTGAATTATAGCTTTGATTAAAATTATTGGTAATTTTTGGAGAAAGATGATAGATCTGCTTTATATATAGGGTGATATATAGGGTGTTATATATAGGGTGGGTGTTTGGTGTGGAGGGGGAAGGGGGAAGGGGAGAGGGGATTGTTTGACTCCCTGTGGGGGTTGGCCATGGGGTGGCTGCAGGCCCTGTGGCCAACCTCCTACCAAAAATGGCGAGGGCTGTGCACAGAGTAGGGATGGCTGACTGCACGGGGTTGTCTTTACATATGCCAATAAAATATTACTTCACATAAAAAATCTAGAAATTCACTAAAAAACCAAAAGGTTAAATTAACGTTATAGTTAGGTGAAATGTTCACTAACAATGTAACATTTTAAACTCTATAAACCATCAGAAATTCACTAGTTACAGTTAAATTAAGATAGACAGACAGACAGACAGACAGACAGACAGATAGACACATAGATAGACAGACAGATAGATAGATAGATAGATAGATAGATAGATAGATAGATAGATAGATAGATAGATAGCTAGATAGATAGATGGATAGATGGATAGATGGATAGATGGATAGATGGATAGATGGATGGATGGATGGATGGATGGATGGATGGATGGATGGATGGATGGTTGTATGGATGGATGGATGGATCTGATCTGATTGTAGGGAGCTGCTGCTATAAGCTGGTGAAAACAAAGGGGGATGCAGGCATTCCATTCATGATTGGAAAGACATGCACACATTTTGCTACTGTTAATATGGTGTTTTTGTAAGTTTCTGAGTAGATACTATAGTGGTGCCCAGGACTTACAGCATCAGCAGCACAGGAGCATAAACTCTATACTGCTGGGCTGCTTCCTTCTTCATTTTTCTGCTACCAGTGTATGCTGGTCCCGTAACTATTTCCTGACCAGTTACCGGCCCCCCTTTCATTATTTCAGACCGCCCAACAGAAATCATTTGGTGCTCCTGGATGCGAACATAGATTAGAACACGCACTACTGTGGTACTCTCGGGGTGAGAAGTTGTGGCGTGCCCCAGGGGTATCACCCTCTGACCAGGGTGTAAATACAGAACTATATGGGTAGTGACGCTTATCTCAGCGACATCCCCCTGAGCAGAGCCGAAGACCTGCAAGGAGCAGGATAGAGAAGCTTAACAGAAGCTTACGAAATTGAAAGCTGGTCAAATGTTAATTCATTAACTGTATTTATTCATGAAGTATTATTGCTTCATCTCAAAAGTAAATTCAATTAGCTGCATATGAATCCATCTGTTCATTCAAACATATCTCCCGATGCATTTCGGGCTGGTACGCTCATCGTCAGGGAAGTATCTACAAAATTAACAAGCGGAGAATATCATAATGGTCACCAAACCAACTGGGAAAAATATCCCTACACCTATAAGACCCAGTGTCTAAAAACGAAAAACATAAATTCAAATGGCTATCTCCAAGGACATGAAAATAAAATTAATGAAAGCTGTGAGTTACCACCTGAAATAATAATGTGCCTAGAAACATGGTGAATGAAATCCGATACGATACAACAGAACACTGTTGCTCACGTCGAAAAAGTGTCAGATGTTAAACCGAATCACGCTGTATCACGATAGTGCATACTGTGCAACTCGTGATGTCCATAACTGACCTTGGGTTAGCGAGTAAAATCAAGGAATAGGAAGTCAGGCATGAGTGCAATCATGCGCATTACTCAATGTGCGGTGGTTAGTGACACACAATGTTTGAGGGATTCACTACGGGCAAAAAAATTATCGTAAAACTCATGCAAGCGTGGGTGTTATAAAAGTGAATGTCACAAGCTGATAAACACAGTCAAACGCCGATCATTGAAAACCGGTGAAAAAGTTAAAGCCACTGGTACGTTAACGTTAAAAAGTGTACAGGTGAAACTTTATCAATCCGTGGGTGTATAAATATTCAAATAGTGGTCCGAGGTGGTGACAGAACAAATTACAAGAAACTTACGTTTCGAACGTCACGTAAGTCGTGTGTCGAAATGGTGCAGCCTTCAAAGCGCGAGTGATGTCGGTAGAATATGAGGTGTGTCGATCTATCAAAACTAAAAAGGCACTAGATGTGTAAACAGCTAGGACCCTCAGGACATGGGTGCCATCTTTGAATGTAGTGCCGGGTGTCAATAAACCCGTGAAAATGTGCAAACGGTGGTGCGCTGTAAGATCTAACTGAAAAATAAGAGAGTGACCCTAAATGAGAAATATAGCTAAAGTGAACAACATGTATAAAACGCGTATGGTGTGTAAAACAAAGTTGACCAGCAAAGCTTGAAAATATGAAGTGTTCATGCACCAAGACAGATGTAAACCAATGTGGTAAAGATTCAAACTTGGAAATTGTTAGAAGGATGCGTGAACGGTCAACAATCAAATGCATGCGTGTAAACACGAAAAAGCTAATAAAGGACAGTTCGAGTATGGGAAAGAATAATAAATGTGAGCTGTGGTGTAGGTTGAAAAAAAAATGTGAATAAAAAGAAAGATGTGAGGGAAATATAGTGAGGATGACGTGGATGACAAAATAGGTGAACCAAAGATATAAATAATATAGGATAAAGAAAGAAAGAAAGAAATAACATCAGACAAACTAGATCACGTATGTGATCTAAGCACACTTTACGGTAGTTACAAATAACATTGAAATTCCATACGATCATTAAGACCGTGTGGTTTCATTGAGTCCAAGAACTTAATCCAATGATTTTCTCTCTGTAGGAGGAAATTGTTGTTATCTCAGCCCTCGCGTTTTTCAATGATTTCCAGGACCAGAAATTGTAAATTGACTGATGTTATGCCGGTTTTCCATGAAATGTTCAGCAATGACTGATTTGGTGTTTCTGGTGCGGATATTGCTCTTGTGTTCATTTATTCGGGTTTTGATCTCTCTCTCCGTTTTACCCGTATATACAAGGCCACACGGGCACTTCAGCATATAAATACAATTTTTAGTATCGCAGTTTGCGTTGACCTTAAGTTTGATTTTAGTGCCTTTCATGGGATGTGTGATGGTTGATCCTTTGATGATGTTATTACAATTGTTGCAATTGTAACAAGGTACGTTTCCTTGAAGTTGATTGGTGGTGTAACCGAAAGTCTGTTTGTTATTAATTCTTTGATGTTTTTGCCCCTGTTGTATGCGAAAATGGGCAAATCATTGAAAATGCCTTTAAAATCAGGTTCCAAGGCTAGTATGGGCCAATGATCTTTGATTGATTGTTTGAGTCGATTACTCAGAGTTGAACATTTTGACACCACAACAGTGCGTTTGGACTCCATCTTCATTGACATAGTAAGAAGATCTGCTCTGTTTTTGTTGGCACAACGTGTCTTAGCTTGTTCAAGCACGTTTTGAGGATATCCTCGTTGTCTGAATCTGTCAAGCATATCATTGGCTTGTTGTTCATACTTGACAGGATCTGATGCTACCCTCTTCACCCTGAGTAATTGTGAGTGAGGTAAATGATTCTTGAGGGGATTCTGATGGAAACTTTGATAATGTAGTAGGTTGTTTCTGTCAGTGGTCTTTCTGTAAATGTTCGTCTCGAGAGTGTTACCTGATCTACTGATAAATACGTCCAGGAAAGCTATAGTTTGAGGATTAACCTCGTAGGTGAACTGAATCCTGTCATTAATGGTGTTTAGGGCGTTCAAAGCCTCCAATAAGCTATCATGAGAACCCTTCCATATTATGAATATGTCGTCAATGTACCTGAGAAAGATGGTAGCCTGATTTTTCCACACTGTAGTGTTGAGAGTGTTCTTTTCTTCAAATATGTTCATAATAATATTGGCATATGAAGGGGCGGCACAGTTGCCCATTGAAGTCCCAGAAAGCTGAAGGTAGCACTGGTCTTCCCACTTAAAGTAACTGTGATATGAAGTAAAATGAAGTAGTTCCATCAAAAAAAGTTGAAAATCTGAATCCAATTCAGAATTTAATAGCGTCTCCTCAATAGCTTCCAAGCCCAAATTATGGGGAATCGAGTTGTAAAGAGACTTAACGTCAACCGTACATAACCAGATTTCTTCAACCATAGTGAACTTTACAGACTTGATCTTGGAAAGAAAATCAGTGGTGTCTCTCACATAAGTCCTCATTTTGATAACAGAAGGTTGTAAGTGTCTGTCAATAAATTTGCCCACCGGTTCATGGAGACTGCCCTTGGTCGATACGATCGGCCAAAAGGGAGGATGTTGTACGTCTTTGGGGACTTTTGGTAACATGTATAGAATGGGTGTTTTTGGGTTAGACTGGATAAGGTATTTCCAGGTTTTTTCATTGATGACACCATCATCAACAGCCTTTCTCACTAGATTGTTAAGACCTAAAGCAAATTGTTCCGTTGAATTGTACTCGATGGTGCAGTAAGTGTCTGTGTCTGAGAGGTGTATCTGTACTTGCTCGCGGTAAAAACTGGTATTCATGATAACAAGTGCTCCTCCTTTATCAGCGTTCTGACATGTGATGTCTGGATTGTCAGCTATTATTTTCAAAATGGCAAATTCTTTGTTGGAAAGATTGCGATGTTTTGATTGTCGTTTATAGTTGAATCTACGGATATCTTGTTTGACAAGGTTCTTGAAAGCGTCAAGACTCTTATGGCTAACTGGGGCCATGTATGTACTTTTGCATCGTAAACCACACAGTTGATCTTGATCTTCCTCAATATGTTCGGTTACGATGTTGTCAAAAAAATGCCTTAGACGTAAGTTGCGCATAAGTTTGAATAAACTAATCTCTAGTTCTAGACTATTCGTGTGACTAGTTGGTACAAAGGATGTTCCTTTTTGAAGGGTGTTGATTTCAGTGGAATTGAGCTGATGAGAAGAGATGTTTATAACTAAGTGGCTGTAGCTTTCTTCCCTTTGAGTCTCTTGTTCAAGGCTGCTGTGCTCCTCGTGTCTCTCTCCCCTTCTTTTTCTTTGGCCCCGCCTGGGTTGTCTTTGTCTTTTGTACCCTCCTCTAAAAAATTAACACCAGTTGTTCGTTGAGATTCAGTGCTGGTAGAAGGTGGTTGTTGTTCTGGGGGGGTTGTACAGGGTTTACGTCTGTTGTCGTCTTCCGACGATGACGTTTCCATCTCAGTGTGCTGACTGTATGGTTTATTTTGTCGGCGTCTGGCGTACACCTCCGCCCAAGAGTAAACTTCCCCTAATTTGTAATCTATAGTTTCACGTTTGTATTTAGGCAAATTTTTCGATCGTTTATTTCTTGGGTGTATTTTTCCAACTGCGTGTTGATATCCTCCAGTGTTTTGGACCAGTCATCGGTGGACATGACGTTTGACAATTCCTGTTTGGTATGAACAATCTCCTTGTTTAGTTCTTCTAGTATTTTCGACAGTTCCTCTATGATGAGTAAGATGAGGTCAAGTGAGCACTTGTTGAGGATGGAATACCATTTTTCACCGAATTTTGGGCTCTTTTTACATAGTAAAGGTTTTAGAGGAATTTGCAATCCTCTAGGAATCCTTTGTGCGCGGTGGTATCGTATCAGTGTGCTAGCATGCAAGCGTTTGTTTATTTCTCGTTTGGTCAAATACAATAATTGTCTGATGTTGCTTTCTTTATTCTTTGCAGTGGATGCTTGGGAGGTGACCTCTGGTATCAACGCGTAAAATGTATTCACGTCTTCCTCTGAAAAAGCAAAAGTCTCTGCTCTTAACAAAAACATCAAAGAATTAATAACAAACAGACTTTTGGTTACACCACCAATCAACTTCAAGGGAAACGTACCTTGTTACAATTGCAACAATTGTAATAACATCATCAAAGGATCAACCATCACACATCCCATGAAAGGCACTAAAATCAAACTTAAGGTCAACGCAAACTGCGATACTAAAAATGTTATTTATATGCTGAAGTGCCCGTGTGGCCTTGTATATACGGGTAAAACGGAGAGAAAGATCAAAACCCGAATAAATGAACACAAGAGCAATATCCGCACCAGAAACACCAAATCAGTCATTGCTGAACATTTCATGGAAAACCGGCATAACATCAGTCAATTACAATTTCTGGTCCTGGAAGTCATTGAAAAACGCGAGGGAAGAGTTAACAAATAATTCCTCCTACAGAGAGAAAATCATTGGATTAAGTTCTTGGACTCAATGAAACCACACGGTCTTAATGATCGTATGGAATTTCACTGTTATTTGTAACTACCGTAAAGTATGCTTAGATCACATACGTGATCTAGTTTGTCTGATGTTATTTCTTTCTTTCTTTCTTTACCCTATAATATTTATATCTTTGGTTCACCTATTTTGTCATCCACGTCATCCTCACTATATTTCCCTCACATCTTTCTTTTATTCACATTCTTTTTTCAACCTACACCACAGCTCACATTTATTATTCTTTCCCATACTCGAACTGTCCTTTATTTGCTTTTTTGTGTTTACACGCATGCATTTGATTGTTGACCGTTCACGCATCCTTCTAACAATTTCCAATTTTGAATCTTTACCACCTTGGTTTACATCTGTCTTGGTGCATGAACACTTCATATTTTCAAGCTTTGCTGGTCAACTTTGTTTTACACATCATATGCGTTTTATACATGTCGTTCACTATAGATATATTTCTCATTTAGGGTCACTTTCTTATTTTTCAGTTAGATCTTACAGCGCACCACCGTTTGCACATTTTCACGGGTTTATTGACACCCGGCACTACATTCAAAGATGGCACCCATGTCCTGAGGGTCCTAGCTGTTTACACATCTAGTCCCTTTTCAGTTTTGATAGATCGACACACCTCATATTCTACCGACATCACTCGCGCTTTGAATGCTGCACCATTTCGACACACGACTGCCGTGACGTTCGAAACGTAAGTTTCATGTAATTTGTTCTGTCACCACCTCGGACCACTATTTGAATATTTATACACACACGGATTGATAAAGTTTCACCTTTACACTTTTTAACGTTAACGTACCAGCGGCTTTAACTTTTCACCGGTTTTCAATGATCGGCGTTTGACTGTGTTTATCAGCGTGTGACATTCACTTTTATAACACCCACGCTTGCATGAGTTTTACGATCATTTTTTCGCCCGTATTGAATCCCTCAAACATTGTGTGTCACTAACCACCACACATTGAGCAATGCACACGATTGCACTCATGCCTCACTTCCTATTCCTTGATTTTACTCGCAAACCCAAGGTCTGTTATGGACATCACGAGTTGCACAGTATGCACTATCGTGATACAGCGTGATTCGGTTTAACATCTGACACTTTTTCGACGTGAGCAACAGTGTTCTGTTGTATTGTATCGGATTTCATTCACCATGTTTCTAGGCACATTATTATTTCAGGTGGTAACTCACAGCGTTCATTAATTTTATTTTCATGTCCTTGGAGATAGCCGTTTGAATTTATGTTTTTCGTTTTTTAGACACTGGGTCTTATAGGTGTAGGGATATTTTTCCCAGTTGGTTTGGTGACCATTATGATATTCTCCGCTTGTTAATTTTGTAGATACTTCCCCTGATGAAGGGCGACCAGCCCGAAATGCATCGGGAGATATGTTTGAATGAACAGATGGATTCATATGCAGCTAATTGAATTTACTTTTGAGATGAAGCAATAATACTTCATGAATAAATACAGTTAATGAATGAACATTTGACCAGCTTTCATCTTTCGTAAGCTTCTCTATCCTGCTCCTTGCAGGTCTTCGGCTGTGCTCAGGGGGATGTCGCTGATATAAGCGTCACTACCCATATAGTGCTCCTGGATGCCCCACTGAGCCACTCTTCATGAGCTCATGGGTTGTAAACTGCAGGTACTGGACTCAGTGTGCATAGAAAATAGAGCACTTGATGACTCAGTATCCCCAGGCTTGAGCAGCTGGGTCAGGAATGATGGACAAAAGCTGGTGGTGGTAATTTATGAGAACAAGGATGTGTCACTGTCAGGCAAACTAGCAGAAGAGTGCTGGTGATGGCCCATTATAAGGAGCAGGGAGTTAATTGCCATGGCTCTCAACTCCTTGGACTGTGCTCCAGATGCAGACACCCTTGTATTCCTTATGGTCCAAGGCTCCTGGTAGCAATGCTCACCTCCTCTTCTCATAAAAGTGAAGAGCTGAGACACGCTTTATGCAGTTAGTGCTCAGCACTCTTACCAATGACTCCACTCCCTGTTTGAGTCTAACATTTCATTACTTAATTTCTGCCAGTGGTGAACATTGGGCATCATCTGCATTTATTTCAGGAGACCAGGAGCCATTAATGCCACCTGTGCCATCCTATTTCTTAGCTGACCTTACTGCCAGTTCCTCAAGGCCTGCCCCCTGAGGTCCAGTACTTCATTGCAGTGTAGTGACAAGTGATTCAGATGGGCAATCCGGCCCCAGCCTGGAAGGGCATATGGAGAGGGCTGGTGGTGCTGTGCAGCAATACTTCCTAAACTCCTTTTTGTCTCTCTTCTTTTCCTTCTTTTCTTATAGCTTCTAGCTGCTTGCACATGCAGTATAAGTGTCACTCACCCGCACCCTCAGTATCCTGCCACTTTGGACCATTATTGCCATGTACATTGGGTCTTAATGCCAAGGAACCCAGTGTGGTAGAGGTTGGGAGTGGAAGGTAAACCCAGCTGCCATAGGTCTGATTTGAGCCCTGGTGTACGTGCATTGAAAGTCATTGTTACATCTGACAACCTTGGTTTAGTCTTCACCCAAAAATTTGCTGCCTTTGTGAGCTTCCCCAGGCCTTTGCTGCTTCCAGCAACTGGCCCCCAACGGTTCTGCCCCCACTTTGGGCGGGAGATTCAGCGGGAAAACCAAGTGAGGAAGGGAGGTGTGCTACCTTTGCCAACACAACCCCTCTGGTGGGGGAGGCGCGGTGAAGCACAACTCTTGCTTAACTCCTCCCTTTTCTGAAATACGATTTGTTGGCATTAGGATTTGTGCACTTTACCACGTTAACAATTACTAAGCTGCTTGTGCTCTCTCCTTGAAACATAGTAAAATTGGCGTATACCCAACTGACATATTTATTTTATTTGTACGTCGTTAGCGAAGTGACTGCATTGGGGGGTGTGGCTTGGACGGCAGAAAGGGCTGCCTAGCTCCATTTCTCCTCTCAGCACGGGACGAAATAAGAAGATTACAATCCATCAGAACCCATGTCTGAGTGAAAACTGAACACTTTCCGAAATCAGAAACCGCCTGGAGTCCAGTCATCACACTGGAATGCTCAAAGAGAGCAAGATGACAGCTATCACTGAATCCGAGGTACCGAGACACCACCTCTCAGAACCACAACTGCAGACACACCAAAGTTTCAAGGTACAGCCACTACTCTTAAATCTTCTAAGCCCTCTGTCGAGACTAAAACTCATGAAGGCAACACTCATTTACAGATGCCTGACCTAAAGATGGCGGCAAACTCTGCCGTGAGCGAACTTTGTGCATCGAGCGCATTATACTGATTACACTTTTGCAATCAAATGACTCCAACCTTACGCTCTCGCACATGCACAGGGAGTGACAACAACCCTGTCAGAAATTACTTCTGGAGTCTCAGATCCCTTTCAGAAAATGGCCGGCACAGCAATATCAAAATGCTGACCAGCAGACGGTGATGATGCTTGTAAACGGTAAATACCCACACATCACCTAGGTACCAACCAAACGCTTTCAAGCTGTGCCCGACCACGAACTCACTACTCAATTAAGTCATAGTAGAATTACCCAAGCGCACACGCTTTACTCTCTTTTGCCAATCCCTGTGGGCATAGAAAATGGTAGCTTCCACACACTGACAAAGTGTCCCAACAAGTTTGAGCAAACCCATTGGAAAGATACCGCTGGTGGTGAAAGAACATGATACAGTAAAGTAACTGTGTGCTGTGAACCATTGCGACGGTATCTGAACTGCATCGATCTACTCAGTGCAAATAGTCCTAACATGACAACATACGCAAATAATCAGTGAACTGAGAAATACTAAAACAATTTGCACACAGTGATTGGTGAGCTCTACGAATAACTAAACTCCGTAAGGAACATCCTACATCGACAATAGGCACAACTGAGTCACAGAAAAAGCATATAAAGAGCTCCCAAAAAAGAACTCCAATATCACTTCCAACCAACTCACTCAGAAGCGAATAACTGAAGCTCACTGAAGGTAATCAGCACTAGTCACCAACCAAAACTAACAAGGATGGCAGAAAAAGAAACAAAACCACACTATAAACACTCAAAAGCAGAACCTCCATCTCCAGACATTAACAGCACAATGGATATGATATTGAAAAAACTAGCAGAGGTGCATGATCTTGCAAAATCTACCAGCAAAGCACAGATTCCATGCAACTAGAGCTAACAGCCATTAGAGTGGACATCAAAACCATTAACAGCAAAATAATGGATGCGGAACAGAGGATCAGTGAAGTAGAAGACTCAAACAACCAAACTATTAAAGATCTAAGAGCACTTCAAATAGCTACAAAACACATGAAAAAAGATATCTCCGACCATGAAGACTGAATCAGAAGGGGAAATCTAAGAATAATTGGAATTCCAGAAGGCTCTGAGAAGTCCTCCAATCATGCATTTCATTCATGGAGGCTTGGATCCCACAGGTCACTGGCCTGAAATTCCATAAGGATTTTGAGTTAGAGAGAGCCCACAGAGTCCCAACATTTAAAATCCCATCCAATTCCTCCACAAAACCAATAGTCTGCAAACCATTGCGCTTCTAGCCTGCTGAACTATCCAAGCTTATGTACGCAAGAACCACCATATCGTATGGAACAACCATAATATTCATATCTCGCAGGATTACTCTAAACCGACTGTTGAAACCAGAACAGGATTCCTAACCCTACGCAACCGACTAAGAGAAAGGTATCTCCAATTTTCCTTTATAGGACCAGCAAGATAAAGAGTAATAGTCAAGGGCAAAAGCCACATCTTTGACGAGTCCTCAGAACTATCAAACTTCCTAGATGAACTATCTGAACAAGAAAAGGAACTCTCAACTCCTTCTTCTGACAAAAGAAAATCATAAAAGACCTTCCCCTTTGGAAACCAGGACTGTTTAACTTCTTCAATCTAGCTGATACAGTATCGCCATACCACAAACGGTCCTATGTAACTACACATCTGTTTGAATGGTGCATGCAGTGAGCAACATCGATAAGTATTCTGCATTGTTTAATTTCTCCCAACAGGATTATTGCAATGTATTGTTGTAAGCTGATTTGGAACGACATGAGCTTTAATGTTTTATCTGTAGTTCAATTTAAAAGTTTAAAATAGTTTTATAAAGCTGTCATATAGAGCATTTCAATCTGCTAAACCACCTACCTGTCTGGTAAGGAAGTACTAACCACTGAGTTACATATACTACCTGACCAAGCGACGCAATCAACCATATCCATAAAGAATGAATTCATACCACTTGCCCTTATACCATGATTAGATATGCTAAACATAGTGCAGAAACTCTTCACCCTGGAATCCCGTACGGTACACATAAATGTATAGCGGAAACCTTGTCCTTATCCTCAATCCATACAAAATAGTCATCACGCTATGCTTGGCATCATATGTTATAACTCTCACAATGCCAGTACACAAGCCTCAGATGTTCTGACCCACAGGATAACATCATACAGACAGGCACTGAGTCTTTAACACCATGGTTATTATCCCTCGCTTGCTCATTGTTTATATAAATGATGCTAATGTTTAGATTGATAGCATTCCGTGCTGGAGGATGGATGCTCTTCATCATCACTCCTTCTGAATTGGACGTTTTTGGGGAGGAGGTGGGACGGAGGGATAAGGGGATAGGGTTGGGGTTTTGTTATTGTATGATTTTGTTCTTTTCCCTTTACTTTACCATTACTTATTTGCATTCAAGTTACAAAAGTACACCAATCTTTTGGACAACATGGCACAACAGCCTCACTAACAGTTTTCCTACTGACCAGCAGCAACATAGGAAAATCATCTACCCTAGCAAGCACACCATCCTTAACGAGGTTTCTTTTACTAGCAACACCCATCAAATACCACAGACATTACTGTAACTAACAGTCTTGAATCACCCTACCCACGAATATGACACGCAAAGCATTGCAGATAATCTTACTACTGTCTACTTGAATGTGAAGGGCCTAAATCACCCAGTGAAACAACGCAAAATAATGGATTATGCATATAAATCCGTAGGAGCTATAATAATCCTCCAAGAGACTAGAATCACTGATAAAGAAACTGTCCTCCTTAAAAGCAATTTGATATCTGAGGCAATTTGCTCTACGGCATTCCATTACAAAAATGGAGTAATCACCCTAAATTTCAAACACTCCAATATATCCCTTGAATCCTTCACCACAGATTCTGAGGGCATACTACTAATCTCAACCTTATGAAGAGAGGAGGACCTATTTCATGTACTAAACTTATATGGCCCTAACAAGGATGATATAAAAAGTTTGGAATGAGATATCGAATAAACTAGGCCCCTTACCTCAAGATGACCTCCTTATATTAGGAGGAAACCTCAACCTACCAATAGACACATTCCTAGACCACCAATCTAACTGCAGATATCAGACTCCCAAATCGCATAAAATACTATAATGGAATATATGCACCAAATATAATCTTAAAGACACCTGGCATCTAAAACACCCCGATTCCAGAGAGTATACATTCTACTCAGCGCCACACAATTCTTACACTCGAATTGATTATATTCTCATCTCTGGCTCCCACACACACCTAATCAACCAATCAAACATATCTCCAAAATTAATCTCTGACCAATCCTGCATTAAAGCACTACTAGCAGGTGCCAACACGAAATGCCCAGCAAAAATATGGCACTTCAATAAGGATGTTTTACCAAACCCAGACGATACAAAAAGAATTTAACAGACGATATCTAACTTCCTTGTTGACAATGACATCCCAGGTACGAACATACACACATTGTGGGATGCCCTTAAGGCAAACGTAAGGGGTATTCTCATAGTCATCAAGACAAAAATCAACAAGGCGAATAATGCCAAACTAGTGAAGTTGGAAATGGAAACCAAGCAACTCGAACTGAGACACACAACACATTTGATAAGGAAACCCTATCACTCCTCACACAGAGAAAATATGACTACAACAAAATGCTAAGCGAAAGGGCTGGTGTTTGGATAAATACATTCAAGGGCATTAGACTATGTGAATCTAACAAGGCAGGGAGGATGGTAGCCTCTTACCGTAAACATAACCAAGACCAGAGAAAGATCACAGAAATCAGAGATACACAAAATACGACCAATACAAATCCACAAAAAATACAAGACACCTTCAAGCACTTTTACAAACAGCTATATAGGAGTGATCAGACCAATACCTCAGTCCTCTGCAAAAACTATCTAGACCAAATTCAAATCCCACACCTGACGGAGGAAGAACAATCCACGATAAGTAAACCCATATCCATGACTGAGTTATCCAACGCAATAGGAACACTGAAAGAAAAGAAAGCTCCAGGACCAGATGTTTAACAACATTGCCAAAGCAGGTACTAATACAGGAACGATGATGGAGCAAACATCATAATAATCCCAAAAGATGTAAAGGATCTAACATTAACCAAAAATTCCCTAATAAATTTAGACTGCAAAATCTATGCATAAATCTTAGACAAGCGCCTTAACTCCCTCCTCCCAAAGCTAATAAGAAACTCACAGGTTGGCTTCCTAAAGAATAGGATGTCAAGTAACAATACACACCTTTTATGCCATGTCCTTGATAATGTAAAATCATCCACGCACCCTCTGTCACAATTACACTTGATGCTGAGAAAGCATTTGACAGAGTATAACAGACCTTCCTCTGACAATGCTTGGAAGCCTTCAACATAGGTGAAGTCTTCATACAGATGATCATGGCCCTCAACCAGAACAGCTTGTATTCTTATCAAATGATTCCTCTCATGGCCACTCAAATTGCAACAAGTTACGAGACAAGGCTGTCCCCTCTCCTCCTCACCCTTCCTCTTAGCATTAGAACCCCTACTACTAGACATAAAAAATAACCCCTACATTGCTGTAATCGACTTCAAAGCAAACTGGTTAAGCTCGCTGCTTACGTGGATGATATCTTAACAGTAATGGAAAACCCTGGAACCTATATACGAGCCCTCATTGAAACCATAGAAAAATATTCTGAAGTATCAGGCTACAAATTAAACATTTATAAGTCTGAAGTTAAGCCCCTTCACCTACACACTACCAAAGTTATCTTCGGAAATTCTGGCCTCAATTGGCAGAACCACTACATCAAATATCTTAGGATCGAATTTGGATCATATTTTATAGACACTATTAAACATAATAAAAAAATCACCCTCAAAAAACAAAAACCCTCCTAGACACCTGGTCGCCCAAGTGTGTTACTTGGTGGGGAAGAATAGTGACAATTAAAATGATGATTACCCGAATTATTAATTACCTAATACGTATGCTCCCCCTACTCCTATCTGATGATTTTATATGGTAGGACAAAAAGCCAGAATAGCACTAAAAAACTTAGGTTACACAACACATTAGGAGGAGTCAATCAAGCCAACTTTAGAGACTACCAAACTGCCTTTTAGCCAAACAAGGCTCAAATTGGATCCAAACCCCAGATAGCTATATACCAGTGTGGTTGGAGGTAGAGAGAGCGATTCTAAACAACCTAGAACCGCTAACACTTCTCACTTTCACCCTAAAACACCTTACTAACTCTAAATACATCTGTAACAACACCAAAAATGCCTTATTAATCATAGATAAAAAAAACTACCATTACAACCAAAATTGTCTAGCCTAGCCACTCTTTGGAACAATCCAAACATTAAGTACGAAGGGAAAATACTATATTGGCTAACATGGATTAACAAAGGAATTCTCTTCCTGCAACAACTTGGATTTAAATCTACACAACTATCTGTACTAATTTACAAACACAATTCCATGTAGAGCATACAGAATTTTATAACTTACTCAAACTTAAAGAGGACATTTCTAAATCTCCACAGAGACCATTCCGTCCATACACTAATCCATAATCTCAACAAATTGGGTCACCAAGGGGCAGATTTCAAGCCCCCTGCGCCACCAGTACCTCACGTTTCGTGACGTACTGGTGGCGCAGGGGGCTCCTCCATATTTACAAGGACAGGAAAAGCCACCCTGCGTGACTTTTCCTCTCCTTGTAAATACGGCCCTTCACACGCAGCACTTTGCGTTGAAGGGCGTTCCATGGGTGTTGCTGTGGGTGTTCCCACGCAACACCCATGGAACAAGACACATCTCCAGATTTATGAGAAATCGTAAATCTGGAGATGCGTCTGAATGCTACGCCACCCTAGAGGTGGCCTAGTTAGACGCAACGAGGAGAAATGTTTTCATTTCTCCTCGTTTTTCCTCTTTCAATGCGTGCTGCATTCTACAGCACGCATTTTAAGAGGAAAATGCCTGTAGTGATTGTTTTTGTGCAGGAAGGTGCCCCTTCCTGCACAAAAACAATCTCCCCACGACGCAGGCATCCTTGCACCATGGTGCAAGGGTGCCTGCGCCAGCGCATGGCTGCAGTTTGTGCGCCAGCGCAGGGGGAAGCACAGAGATGCGACATATTCTTGTAAATATGTTGCATCCCTGTGCTTCGGAAGTGCCGCAGCGTGGCGCAGCCAAAGGGCTTGCGGTGCCACGCTGCGGCACTTCCTTGTAGATCTGCCCCCAAGTATCCAACTTTTACCAATTACTACGCCCTAAGATGATGAAACTAAACAACAATCTAACAAACCTCTGGACCCCTCACACATCCAACCCTATATCAGAAAATGATTGGAAAAGAATATGGAAAGCAGTTACTACCCACATAATTTCTCCAGTACTCTCCCAAACAAAATACTGGCTTCCGCATAAAGCCTGATGGGCCCCCTCCCGCCTCCACTCACTACACAGTCTAGAAGACCCGACTTGCTGGAATTGCAAAGAAGAAAAAGGAGACCTTGCTCACCTAATTCTCCACTGTAAATCACTGGCTCCGTTCTGGGAACAAGTTTTCTCTCCAAAAAGAATATTCCTTCCTCATTAAAGGGTTCCTCGACCCCGGTATTTAACAACCCTAAGATCGCGCTCTACCTGACATCCTACTCACAGCAGCAGTCAAAATAGTTTTATACATTTGGAAGAATACTCACAAAGCTTCCTTTCATACCTGGATTAACTGGATAATTTTCTGGTTGACCTGATAGAGCGCTGATAACACTCTATTTTGTATGAGTTCACTATACTCATGGTTTAAACGCACTCTCATGTATTCGTATTGTTTGCAGTGTTTTACGACTATTAAGAAACATTTATTTGAATCATTTGATGTTGAAAACTAGTGAACGCATTTAAGTAGAACTTTGTATGTATTACGATTCCTTCATGCATAATGTGCAGAACGATATTATTTCTATACACCGTAATTGTGGTTAGTTTAAGTTGCCTGAATTATAGGCCCAAAGTCATAAGTTTCGATTCTCCTTGCTCTTGAGAAATAAATAATTAAATGTTGGTGTGTTTGAAATTAGAATGTTCTCATCCTACTGCAGGTGAAAGAATACACATCGTTATTTTCAGAGTTAAGGAGAGACCCGGAATGTCTTTGAAGATGGCTGGGAAGCGAGAAGGAGGATGCCTTGCGTATCTGGTCTGTCTGAAAGCCAAGGCTACTGGAAAGAAGATATCACTAATTAAATTTGTGTTATAAAAAAAGCTAAGCTACTGCATAGAGGTGCAATGGAAAGTTTTAAGACGAATGACGTATTGTGGGTTGAATCCCATCTTTTGTATGATGCGCAGGGACAGCGAGACCGGACTTCTGCTAGCTTTCGGAGGAGAAGGAGCATCTTAGAGCAAGCTCCATAGCCATAATCTAAAACGACCCATTTGACGTGAGTACTTTTTAGGAAGTCAACACGTGCTGACACCATTGGGGAATGATAGAAGAGAGACAGGAAGGGCCCTCATGTAGAGCAGTGTAGGGAAAGATTTTGATTTCTTTCAATGAGCCGAGAACTGAATATCGCATCTATTCTGTGTTGCGTTGTGATTTTGGAATTTATAATCATCTGTCTTTTGGGCCGAATTACTTATATTCGTAAAATTGGCTCTGTATTAATTTTTCTGTACCACTATACTTTGCTATTGAGATGTATTTACATCCAATTGTTTTTGGCCTTATAATAAATAATCAACCTGCAATTTGGTGCTCATGAGTCTGCGTAGCACCCCTGATAGGAGAACAGGGCTTTCTCCCCACGAAATTTTGACCGGAAGAGCTATGCGTTTGCCTATGGTGCCAGCTACAGCATTGATAAACATCACTGATGATTTAGTGTTGGATTATTGTAAGGGACTGGCTGATGTAGTTACTTCTGTATCCCACCAGGTCAAGGCTGTGACTGCATCCACCTTGAGAGACCTGCTGCATGATCTTAATCCAGGTGACTGGGTACCAGTTCGCAAGCACGTGAGGAAGAGTTGTCTTGATGCTCGCTGGCGAGGACCATATCAGGTGATATTGGTCACAAGTACCGCTGTGAAGTGTGGAGGATTGTCGAACTGGATACACGCTTCCCACACTCGCCGAGTTCAAGCGCCTGCGGAGGAAGAGAGTCCCCTGGTTCCGAGAAGCATGTGTGGACCTGCTACAGACAACGACGAAGGCACAGGCCCAGCTCTAAGAGTTTTGGATGAAACGGAACAGCCAAGTGAGCACGACAGATGAGAGCTGAGTGCTCCTGAATTCAGCCTAGATCCTGAAATAGATGATATTGCCATTGTGAACTTTGCACCAGATCAAGGTGAGCGGTCTATTGCAGAAGGATCAGATCAAGAGGAAGAGAGGCGAGCAGATGAAAGAGCGGAAAAGTGGCCAGCAAGAAAAGAAAGTATGAATATAAGGCTCGCATCCGAGAAAAATCTCGCTCCGATTCCTGAAACATCTGAATCAGATCAAAGTGACGCTGAAGAAAGACCGGATGGTCTGAGACGCTCCAGAAGAGAAAGAATAGCGTCTCGAAGATACGCATCCCCTGAATGGACGTACCTGGCTGCAGATGCAGAGCCCAGCGAAGTCCGGGAGGTTGGGAGCTGGTACGGTGAGCTACGGAGGGGACACCCTCTCAATTGAAATACAGTTGCTTGTCCCAGGCGTAGAAGCGTTTGGAACACTAACTCTGCAAATTCCAAATCCTCCAAGGCTGAGTGGATTGCGTTACCTGATCCTCAATCAGGTTGTCTTCCCTTCATTTGGCCGACAGCTAACCGCGCAAGAATTTGGAGAAATTCGTGCGGAGATTCTGCAACTTGTCCTCGAAATACTTGGATCAAATATCATTAACGATGAAGCTTGAATTATAACCAAAGAAAGCATTAGGCCTTAGAAAGAAGATAACTTAGACCCCAGTTTCAGAAGATTTAAAATTAGGAACTTTCTAGTAGATGATGGAGTGAGGAATAGGGCTGACTACATCTCTTCAATAGGTTTAGTATCAATCGAATGAACTTTGACATTAATTGCATGGGAGGAGAGAAGTGAGAAAGACATTGTTAAAACAAAGAAAACAGAAAGAGACTGTGTTTTCCCTTTTGTGCTTCGGAACGGATCAGTAGAAACCATGGTGTCTGAAAAATCAACACGCAAACAGAAGTGCATCATTGGCACCCTCATTGTAGTGGTGCTTATTGTTATAACTGTGGTGATCGTTGCATCTCTAGTTGGATTTCAGGATGTCAGACGGAATAGGGTACAGGCAACACTCACTACACCAATCTCTGAGATAGATGAGGATGCATCCGCAAGGGATCGAGAAATGATTAAGGAAACCAGTCGTAGATTACATGTTGATTTGTCAAAGGGTGATTTCACTTTGAATGCGTATGCTCGATTATTGTATGAGTATGTGGATACCATGGAAGCGAAGGATTGCTGTGTGTGTATGCAATTACCAGCCTCAGTAGAAGAAGGCATTTGATACCATCATTTGCCTTTGACCTATGGCATTACATGTAGTGTGTTGTTGAGCATGTTTTATAGCAAGGCACACTTCGAGTACTATTTCTCAAATTATGATGTAGTACTCTCGGAAGTCCCAGTTCTTAAATACATGAATAAATATGATTATTATAAGGAAGTAGAGCGAATGTCAAAGTATTTTGTGCCTACCATTACTTTAGATACAGCCTATGCCCATAGACACAATTTAACCTGTATGTTAACTGACATTGAAAAGAAACTTATAGATCAGATAGAAGATCGGCATAGACAGACTTTATTTAGACCAGATCCAAAGCACAAGGTTACCCCATGGACTAAAGAAGAATTAGATCATAAAGCAAAGGGGAGTTTTGGACCCATAGCATTAGATTTCCAGCAGAAGGGGAAGTTGTGTATTAGACACCCGACCACATACTACGATAAGATATTTGTGGGTGAAAGTGATTGTGAGCACGTCTTCTTGATCGAAGAATCAATTAGAAAAGCATTATTGGACAAAATAACAATAGTGCCCAATGTGTATTTTGTGTGTGGAAAGAATGCCTATGTGAAGTTGCCCAAAAATTGGTATGGCACTTGTTATTTGGCTGTGGTATTTCCCAAGATTTTTCATGTGAATGATTTATGGCCCCTAGAAAGAAAAAGACCTCACAGGGGAAAACGTAGTGTGAGTGCAGGAGAAGTGATTGGAGACATATTTGGGGCTATGATACCGAGTATGGGTGTGATTCTGAATGATTTGAAAATCAGAAAGCTGGCAACATTAGTGGATAAGCTCTCAATAAATACAGCTCAGATTTTATTACTTGTAGATGGGGAGATGGTTTTGATAAGGGCTATGGTTTTGCAAAACCGTCTTGCCCTAGATGTGCTGCTAGCAAAAGCCGGAGGAGTCTGCAAATTATTGAAAGTTCAACAGTGCTGTACTTATATTCCTGACAACAGTCGGGATATAAGGAAATATATCAACAATATTTCAGATATACACCAAGAGTTACGTGAGATGGCTGCCGAAGGACTTTGGGAACAAGTGGGGAAAGGATTTGGCAAGGTAGGCAGTTGGTTTGGAAGTTTGGGACAAGGAATAATGGGATATATCTTGAAGCCTATTATAATAGCTGTCATTTGTATAATTGTCCTACTAGGAGCCATCAAGGCTTACAAATGGCAAAGGGCACGACATCAGAAGACTGTTTCGAGAAAGCGAGATCACCAACTTGAAAGACTGCAGGACAGTCATTACCAGCACCTTAAGGGGTTAGAACGATTCAGACAGGGACGGCAAGCTACAGCTTATGTTTAGGTCGGTCTCTTCTACAAGGAGAAAAACTACAGAAGAATAGAAAGTTGGTGTTATGACACTAGTCATAAGTGGGGGGAACTGATAGAGCGCTGATAGCACTCTATTTTGTATGAGTGCACTATACTCATGGTTTAAAAGCACTCTCATGTATTCGTATTGTTTGCAGTGTTTTACGTAGGCCTGGGCGTCAAATTCCGCTCCGCTCGCGGAATTTGCGGAATTTAGGCAATTTCGCGTTCCGCGGAGAACACGGAATTGCCAACAATTCCGCGATCCGCGGCATAGCGGAATTATTTTCTTGTTCACGCTTTAAAAATGTGTTCTAGCGCGCGCGATAGCGACTTACTGGGATTCCTGCATTCGCCGACGAGTTTTCCTATCCGTTCGCGTGCGGCACGAGATTTTGGTAGCCAGCCGCGCGATCCCGCGAGAGTTTGCGATCGCGAACACGTCATTCGCCGCGCCATCGGACACCGCGAGAGTGTGCGATCGCGAACGCGTCATTCGCCGCGCCATCGTGCACCGCGAGAGAGATTGCGATCGCGAACACGTCATTCGGGCACGCCATCGGACATCCGGCGGAATGTTGGTAAAGCTCGCGATCCCGAACACGCAAAATTTTCAATCTGGAGTAGAATAATATCTCGAGCAGCATAAAACCTTCTATAAAATGATGATTTGGATGAGAAAAAAACCTCAGATTGATATTTGACTGTCCTTTTTTGTCAAATTTTTTTGGGTCGAGAGGGAGGAAGTGCCACAGAGTCTCCTACTTCCTGTTCCTGTCCAGCAGGCTCCTCCCAGTGCTTTGTCCATCTCCTGTTCATTTTTCACTTGGATTTGAGCTGGAAGGATCACTCTTTGTGTCTGCTGCATCATTATCATTGGATTTGAGGACTTTTGGATTTGAGATTTTACAAGTAAGTTGGTGTTGTTTGATTGGGGCATTGCAGTTGCTGCAACTACAATTTTGGTACTTTTCATCATTTTTAAAAATAAATAGTTGTGGGTAGCCAGTAGGCCCAGAGCTAGTCATGGGTGGGTGCATGATGAAACATGATGAAACAACTGTTCCTTTGCTGTGTGATTTATTTATGTATTTCAAACATCATTTAGGGCACATGGATGGCATTGGATTGAATTGCAAAATGTGTATTTTTGGGTGTATTTCAGTTTTTTTGGGTGTCTGTTAAATAAATGCCTTAGTTGTGTGTGGTGTGTTGCAGGCCTTGTTTAGCCCTGTGGATTTTTGTTTTTGCATTTTATTGCATTACAGGCAAAGCAGTGTGGTTTAGCATGCAGCCTTTGCATGGCTATTATAGGCCTGTTTTCAGTACATTGTTTTCCAGGCCTCCTGCTTGTTGCTTGTGATTTGTGAGTGTCCATGTGGCTGGTAGCCATTTCTGGTGGGAGTTATAAGTGTGCTGCTTTGCCATATAGGCCTGAATGTGTTTCCTTTGTGGCCTAGGCTTCTTGTTGTGGTCCTGGCCATGAGGCTGGCGGCCATTTTGAAGCCAGGCAGTGTGCTTTTTGCCATAGGCCTGCATTGTCTGTCTTCAGTTTCTTGTTGTTGTGGGCCTGGCCATGTGGCTGGTGGCCATTTTGAAGCCCGGTAGTGTGCTTTTATCCACAGGCCTTCAAGCTTGTGGCCTAGTCTGCCAACAGGCCTTTCATCCAGTAGGCTCAGAGGTAGTCAGGGGTGCATGAAACAACTGTTTCTGTGTGTTCTGTTGAATTTAAACATCATTTTGGGCATGGATGGCATTGGATTGAATTGCAAAATGTGTATTTTTGGGTGTATTTCAGTTTTTTTGGGTGTGTGTTAAATACATGCCTTAGTTGTGTGTGGTGTGTTGCAAGCCTTGTTTAGCCCTGTGGATTTTCGTTTTTGCATTTTATTGCATTACAGGCAAAGCAGTGTGGTTTAGCATGCAGCCTTTGCAGGGCTATTATAGGCCTGTTTTCAGTACATTGTTTTCCGGGCCTCCTGCTTGTTGCTTGTGATTTGTGAGTGTCCATGTGGCTGGTAGCCATTTCTGGTGGGAGTTATAAGTGTGCTGCTTTTGCCATATAGGCCTGCATGTGTTTCCTTTGTGGCCTAGGCTTCTTGTTGTGGTCCTGGCCATGAGGCTGGCGGCCATTTTGAAGCCAGGCAGTGTGCTTTTTGCCATAGGCCTGCATTGTCTGTCTTCAGTTTCTTGTTGTTGTGGGCCTGGCCATGTGGCTGGTGGCCATTTTGAAGCCCGGTAGTGTGCCTTTATCCATAGGCCTGCAAGCTTGTGGCCTAGTCTGCCAACAGGCCTTTCATCCAGTAGGCTCAGAGGTAGTCAGGGGTGCACGAAACAACTGTTTCTGTGTGTTCTGTTGAATTTAAACATCATTTAGGGCATGGATGGCATTGGATTGAATTGCAAAATGTGTATTTTTGGGTGTATTTCAGTTTTTTTGGGTGTGTGTTAAATACATGCCTTAGTTGTGTGTGGTGTGTTGCAGGCCTTGTTTAGCCCTGTGGATTTTCGTTTTTGCATTTTATTGCATTACAGGCAAAGCAGTGTGGTTTAGCATGCAGCCTTTGCCTGGCTATTATAGGCCTGTTTTCAGTACATTGTTTTCCAGGCCTCCTGCTTGTTGCTTGTGATTTATGAGTGTCCATGTGGCCGTTTCTGGTGGGAGTTATAAGTGTGCTGCTTTTGCCATTTAGGCCTGCATGGTTTTCCTCTTGGCTTACTGCTTCCATCCATCCCCTTTGCCAGCTGCAGCTCCTTGAATGATGTGATGAGCAAATAATTTAATGCCAAACAGGGTCCACTTCCATTACATTTGTATTTTTGTTGTTGTTCCTCTTCTTTCCTATCCTTCCTGAGAGTGTACACAGTATACCATGAAAACCCTTGTTGACAGTCTCACAAATGGCTACACTAAGTTATATATTTTATTTGTTTGTTTGTACTAGTAGTAATTGAACCACAACAACAAATGCAACATTTCACTGATGTTCTTCTCCTGGCTTCTTTGCTTTTAGGTGCACAAAAAGACAGAAGAGGAGGTGTCATCATCATCACCCGTTGTACTGTCAGACAGAAGTCCTGCTGCGCACCACGTCACGTCCACGTGTGACCACAGACATCTCTGCAACTTCTGCACCTGCGTCCTGCTGACATCTGAAGAAGATGGCCCCAAAGAAAGGTACCAGGTCCTCCAGTACCAAGAAAGTTGCCAGTGAGAAGAAGAAGGAACAGAAGAAGGAAGTGGCACTTGCCAAGACTGGTGTGCCGGCCGATGTGTTTTTTGGTAAAAAAAACTTACGCCTGCAGCAGCGGTGTCCGGCGGGCACCAAGCTGGGAGCAGCACCTCCGCATCAGCGGGCCCTCCCCACCAACCTAGGCCCAAGCCCATGAGTGTGGCAGAGGTAGCCAGTCTACTAACGAGCAGTGATGTTGAAATGTCATTATCGCAAAGTAGTACCCAATCCACGCACTCGCAGGTGGAAACTCAGCAGATAAGTGGGCAACCACAGCCGCAGCCGCAACCACAGCCGCAACCACAGCCCCAACCGCAACCCCAGCCGCAACCCCAGCCGCAGCCGCAACAACAGCCCCAACCACAGCCACAGCCGCAACCACAGCTGCAACCGCAGCCGCAGCCCCAACCTCAGCCGCAACCACAGCCCCAACCACAGCCCCAACCACAGCCGCAACCACAGCCGCAACCACAGCCCACAATAGTAGTTGTTCCACCTGAAGTAGGGGCAGTTCAGGAAATCGAGCTTTTTGCAGACCAAGAGGAGCAAGCCACTGTTTCAGAAGATCCATTGTCTTCCAGACCCCCAGCAAGGAAAAGGAGGGTTAGTCCATCAACTTCTTCTTCAAGCCCCGCTTCTGATGATCTAGATGCCTCTTGGAAGCCACCAGCTCAGTCTGAGAGTGATGCACGCCACAAGACAAGGCTAGTGAAAAGGAAGGTTCCAGAAAGCCTTAGAGTTATGGAGGTAGATGTAGACGAGGGGGGTGATGATGATGAAGAGCCAGTCATCATGAACATCACTCCCGGGCCAGAGGAGATGGAGACCAACATTATTAGACTATCCAAAATCGCTGCGAGGGATGTAGCACGGATACCACCAACATAGGTAACACCAACACGACCTCCAGCTTCCATATTTGCCTTTGCAAAGGCCCGGTAGGGACCTACATCCAGCTCAACCACCACCTCAGTAGGTGGTGGTAATGTAAGTGCACAGAGTCAAATTCCAGGCACACCCTCCAGTTCATCTGGTATTGAAAGTGGCACCTCCAGCAGCGCCAGAAAGTTCTCCTCCCCAGTTTGGGACTTCTTTTCAGTTAGCAGTAAGGAGCAGAACATTGCTATATGCTCAATTTGTCGGCAGGCTGTTAGGCGGGGTAAGCTTGGTACAAACTATGGTACCGGAGGACAAACAAGTCATCTCAAAAAACACCACAGTATCAAGTGGGAGGCTCACCTACTTCACTTAGAAAAAAGTAAAACTGGACCCATTGCTGTTGTTGGGGATGAAGAAGTAGGGGAAGATATGATCGCGGTGGAAGGTCAACAAGAGGGAGACATTTCTAGCCCTATCCCCAGCAGTGTAGTGGTACCGCCCACATCCTCAGCAACATCTCAGTGGCACCGTAGTAAGAGTCAGCCTGAGACACCAAGGCAACCGAGTACTGCAATGAAAAAAAGTGCGGCGTCGTTGAGCCTAACTGGGTTCAAGAAGACAGGTGCACCACAAGGGAAAATATTCCAGCCTACCATTGACAGCATGCTTAGGTCGGAGGGGCAGTACCAACGCAACCACCCAACGGCACGGTTGTACAATGCGAAGCTGGCTAAAATGTTAGCGCTGGACCTTCTCCCTTTTTCATTTGTGGAAGGGGTGGGTTTCCTTGAATTTGTGTCAGCCATCTGCCCTAAATGGAAGGTTCCCAGCCGGTCCTATTTCGCCAGAGTTGCTGTTCCAGCACTACATCACGATGTGCTGAAATTGGTTGGACAAGCTTTGCAGCAGAGTGCTGTTCACAAAATCCACCTGACAACAGACATGTGGACCAGTTGCCAAGCCACTGATTACATGTGCATCACTGCACACTGCGTCTCTTTGTGGGGGTTAGAGAAAAGCTATCTGAAGTAGGTGCTGTTGACACAGCTGAGATTTTTAATGCTTCTCGGAAACATGCAACTGTAGCCATGTTCGCCATGGAGAAATCTCATACTGCTGCAAACATTTTGGAAGAGTTTAACAGCAAGGTCTTTGAATGGCTGCGCCCAAGAGGGCTTAACATTGGTTTTGTTGCCACGGATAATGGCAGTAATGTACTTAAGGCCATGGAGGTTGGTGCCTATTTCAGGTTCCCGTGTTTGGCGCACTGCATTAACATTATAGTTCAAGACTTTCTGAAAAAGAACCCATAGTCAGCAAGTTACTGACCACCTGCCGCAGAATATGCACTCATTTCAGCCATTCTTTTAAAGCCCGGAAGCAGCTGAGGATCATTCAACGTGACTATAGAATGCCAGTCAAAGCACTCATCCAGGAGGTGGCAACACGTTGGAACTCAACGTATTACATGCTTGACCGTCTGTTTGAGCAGTACAGACCAATCAATGAATATGTCATGCGAAGGGCAGATGCTACTGTGAAAGGCATGACCCTTCAGATGGACCAATGGTGCCTAGTTAAATGCCTGACAGAGGTGCTTCTTCCTTTTGAGGTCTTCAGACGTGAAGTCAGCAAGGAGGACTGTACTATGGGCCAAGCTATCCCATTGTTGCACATGCTAGATCAACAGCTGAAGGAGGTGTCTGAAGCGTACATAGGTGTGGAGGAAAAAAAAGAAGCATATGAGTTGGTGGAGAGCTTATCATGTCGCTTAACTGAAAATGCAAGGGTGCAAACTAAGATTTTGTCACAAGAACATTACATTTGTGCCACAATTCTGGATCCACAGTACAAATCGGCACTGAGCAGTAAGACATTACTCCCTTTTTCAGAAGTGGATGTTGCCCGGTACAAAACTTGGATAGGCTGAGGCAGCCAGTAAATTGGAAAATGAACGGCTGGTAATTAAAGGCCCGCTACTCAAACCCACAACAAGTACTGCAGCAGGGCATCCGGCGCCAAGTTCAACTTCAGAGCCTGAGGGCAGTGCATTTGGTTCACAGCTGTCACCAACACCAACACTATCGACAACAGCAAGAACCGGATCATCAGCCCCAGTAAAAACGGCACAGGATTGGTATTTACAGCAAGGACTTGCTAGGTCCAGTGCTGATGCAAAGACAAAAGAGGCCGAATAAAGTGTAGCACCCCTGAACATTGACCGGATGGTCCAGGCCTACCTGGATGACCCAACAGAGGTGTACATTGATCAAAACCCATTGCGGTATTGGTATGGCAAAAGGGGCCAATGGCCAGTGCTCAGCAGGCTGGCGATAAAGTATCTGGCTTGCCCTGTCGAAAGTGTCTCTTCTGAACGTGTTTTCAGTGCCGCTGGTTCCATTGTAACAGTGAAAAGGACCAGTCTCTCACCCAAAAACGTGGAGAGGTTAACCATGATCAAAATGAATCAGCAATTTATACCACCGAATTACACAATACATGAATCAACGCAGGAAGATGAGGACAGCGGCTCAGGTGACGGAAGTAGCGTGTTAGATGCTGATTACCTACTTCTGGTTGAACCCCCAGAGTTTGAGGATGAGCTATACTTCCCTGACAACTAGGCTTCCACTTCTTACTGTCGTCCTGCCTTATTTACTTTTATTTGTGTGTCTGTCTTTCTGGTTGAAAACTTCAAATCACAACAAATCCATCACCACCGTCTTCGTCTTTTATTGCCATATATGAGTTTCAGCTGTCTGCATTTCAGTCCACTCCTCCGAGTCCTGTTCCTCCATCCTCCTGAATCGCCCTAAATCTATTGCCCTCAAGCCAGATGATGATTGGATGTAGCATAATCGAAGAAAAAAGAAAATCTTGCCTCATTGAGTCTCTCCAAAAGAAGTGGAACATGATGATGACTACTATAGCTATCCTCCTTTCCGAGCCGAGAGAGACTGCCCATTAACTGAAGATGAGAAGGAACAGGTAATGAATGATGACATGCATTGGACGCTGACTGAGTGATTTGTGTTGTTGTTGTTTGTAGTGCATGGAGTTAATTCATTGTGTACTATTATCTAATCTACACACTAAAAGTAACTCAATGCAATGTTTGTTTCCATTCTTGTTTTTTAATAACAAATTTCTACTTCTACTGCAGGCTGATCCATTGCATTTTGAATATGGAAAGGGGACTCAATCTGTACACTGCACACTGAGTTGGACAACACACCATGATGATGACCACAGTGACATAATATCTTCGCAGTCACTCAGTACGATCCGAGATGATTGATTAAATAACTCAGGGCGTTTCATGAGTGGCATAAAAGGTAAACAAGTCAACAACAACCACTGCAGACCTACATGTCTGTGTAGTGGTGGAGTCGAGTGTGGTGGTATGACTGACAGCGGGGCATTGATTTAGTCACTTAATTTGTAAAATGCTATGTTGCTGTATATCTGCTTTGTCTGCCTCTGTCAAAAAATGTACGCTAAATGGAGGATGGGTCACGGGTGCCGTGGGCCTGCTCTGTCCTGTTGTTGTTGGAGGTTAATGCTGGAAACAGACTAGAGTAGACATGATGTATCCATGCCGCCTCTGAAAGTGTTCTTGTTGCACTCCACCGTAATTTATGCATTTTTTTTCTATTTGATTTTTCAATGTCCCTTTTGTTTTTCCATCTACAATTACAGGCCGGCCCTTACCCTGTGCTATACTGGGAAACAACTCTCACTTACCTTACCAATGAATCTACATCTGCCAGGCAGGCAGTGGCGTCACCCAAGATTGATGGCCGAAGCGTCCATGGAAGGGAGGACCAAGAGGAATGCCGAGATGCAACTCCCCATTTTGACCAGGCTAACATACAGTAACAGTATCAACTTTCATCATCTTTTAAATAATTTGATTCATTTTTTGTCTTCAATCATTACTACTGTGTGTTGTTGTTATTATTATGTTTGCTCTCTGCTTATAATTCAATTCATCCCTACAGCTATTTTTGAATTTTCTTTGTTATCTTTAATAGTAAGCCCGGGCCGGTACAACAGAACAGAAACTGTATGTAATTCGGGTCTCTCGGAGGGCAGACAGGCAAGGCAAATTGCATAATATACTGCTGCCCTGTACTGTCTAATTGTCTAGTAGTAGTTAGTAAGTACTACTTATCATTAACCATCAAGATATCATCATCATGCATGCATTTCCTTTTTCTCCTTAACAGATTTATGGATATGGTCGTCTGCCAAGATTGTGTTTTGTTGTTGTCCATGCGTACTGTTTTTCTTTGTCAAACCTTTCCCCAAACCCCCCTTCCCAACCATTCATCAAACCCTAACCCTCTTCCCCCGGGCTGTGTGACTTATTGAGGTGTGACTAAATTAAATGTACACCAATAATTTATCACACGCTTGCTGGGGCAGATGTGGCAAAAGCAACACTAATTCAATTTCAAGGCAGGGCGAGGATCTTCTTCTGCTTGCCCACCCATGAGCAGTATATTTGCCAGATCATTTTTTTACCAAAGGAACCTAATCCATCAGCATTAATTGCCGGCATCTAATGGATTTGTTGTCATCCTCCTACACAGCACTAACGGTTACGCTTGTGTCTAGTGTACTGTAGGCCTAGTCGAGTGACTCGACACAGCTAGAGTTTGTAACTCTATGTACTAGGCTATCCCCGCTACCATTATGTTTTATTGTATTTTGGTATATTATTGTTTGGCAGTAAGTTCCGTACTGTACTTCATTCTACTACTCCTCCCACAGTCTCTCTCAGGCGACTGACTGTCTCATTTTCTTTTTTTTGCAAATGCTACTGCCAGGGTCTGCTACTACTACCACCACAACCATGGCATGTTGGGAAAGAAAACCATCATCACCATGCAGCCATCGCCGTGCCTAAGTTAAACGTCAAGCACAGGTAAGAGAAGAAGTTTGGGGGAGGCATAATTAATAATGGAAATTTTTTCATAATTCTATTTCACACACCCCTTTGAGTCCAGTTGCAGAATGCATAGACTAGGAGGAGAGACTGACAGTACTAGTAGGACAAGTCCCTCAGTGAGGGGTACCGCATCTATCTGTTTGTGTCTTACTAAGTCAGCCAATTATTTAAATCAAACACTGGCTGTGGCCCTGCACCAGCAAGGAAACAGTGTGACGTAAAACAGTAACCCCACCCACAAAACATTAACAACATCGTATGTAAAGTATAAATATATAATTTAATCCCCTAACAAAAATAAACTATGTAAAAAAATCCCACAACAACACCTGACCCACCCCTCTCCCTAACCCCAACCAATGTCGTTTGTCCGGAACGAAAAAGTCCAACAAATTAAATGTCCAATTGTCCAAAAGTGAAAACCCCAACGCCCGATTCCCACCCACCAAAATAAGCAATAAAAAAGGGGCAATCAACAGGGTCTGTTCATCAGCGGGCTCGCCTCTCCAGGACACGAATACGCTCCTCTAGGCGGGCCACGCTGTGCTTCAATGCGCGGCAATTGCATCCACGGGGTGCAGCAGTGCTATTAAATGAAGTGCGGTGGCGGGCGGCTGCCAGACGGTGACGCCGTAACACTGGAGGGGGGTGGCTGGGGCCCGGAGCATTGGAGGAGGTTGCAGCTGCTGCCGCCTCCTCCTCCTCCTCCTCCAGAACCACCAGCCGCCGGTATTCCTTTTGTATGGCCTCCAGCTTCTGGCGCCGGGCTTTGGCTGCCAACTCCTTCCTGTCTACTTTCACTTTGGAAGGAGTAGCTATATCAAGAAGAAAAAACAAGACTATTGTAAAATATACTCTTAGAAAAGCAGTAAGACAAATTAATTCTACACATAGTGGCACAGTAGCACTAGAAAGCACAGTACATAACATTTGTGGTATGTATCTATCCTCCCACTACCTCGGCCTCTAACATTTGTGGGAGTTTCAGGCATTTCACCATCCATGCATCTGATTCCTATCAGCCACCTATGCATGCATCCCACGTATTCTTCTCTGCCAGTCATAAATATTAAATCTCATCCGTCCTTCCTCCTTCCACCCTTCTTTCCCTTTTCGTTCAACCCATCCATCAAGGTCATCTGATCTGACTTTTAGTCTTCTCCATAAAACTTTCACAGCTGAGTTGAAGTCAGATAGAAGAGGCCATTGGTTACTCAACAGTACACTCCCGCCGCTAATGCTATTGCTAATGCTAAGTAAAGGGTGTCTTCTTCAACCGTTCACAACAACTTCTTACTTAAGTCTCAGTACAGTATACATTACACCCTTGCAGCGAGTGTAATGTCAATAAGTAAGGATTAGGAATATAACTTACCACCGCCCGCCACTGCTGCTGGCTCACCACCTGCAGCTCCTCCTGCAACTGCCCCATCTCCTCCTGCACCCTCAGCGGCCACGTCACCTTCGCCGCTGGCCCCGGTACTGGTGGTCGGTAGTATGCCTAGAAAAAACATTACACATTTTTTAGATGCCATATACACCTCCCCCTATTTTTCACTAGCAAGATTGAAAAAAAAGTTAATACATACATAATACATACATATACAACATACATCACTAGTACAAATCAGGTAGTAGAGTAGACACTAGTAGTGTTATATGGTACCTAGGGTCATTCTAGTCTTTGCTAAGTTACCCCGAGCCATGCAACCATTTTAGCTTTGTGTCTTTTATTTTTGTGCAAGTTACCTCGCAGCTTGTTGTGTAAGACGCCTTTGAGCCCACATGAGCTCATACTGCTACTGTCTGAGCGCTGCGTACAAGGTCGAAAAACAAGCCACTTTGTTATGGAGTTCTGGTGTTAGTCCATATTGCTTATCCATAAAAATACTACACTTTTTGGCACGACTGAGAAATGCTTACACTATACTAACGCGCACCATTTTTCTCATATCAGACGGAAGATTCCCTTCTACGAACCAGAGCTTTGCAGAGCTTATGATGTAACCAGTACTAGGTTCTTCTAAGGTGCGGGGTCCCCAGAATTCGCTCAGAGATCTTCATTTTTAATTTTATATAAACTATATTCCTACCAAGGCGAGGGTGGTTCTTCCACCACTGTTCAGTTATCACGATTTCGCCTTTTGTCTTCTATGGACTTGTAGTTGTAAGTGTAACTAAGTGTAACAATGTTTAGTGTTTTAATCTTATGATTTTGCTGTTGCTGCTGCATTATAGAACAACGAACAGAGCTTGTCAGTTGAAAATAAACCTTTTGAACTTACATAGACTAGGTGGTATTTGGTGTGGACTTACACGAGTGAGTGAGCGAAAGGGTGTGCATTGCTTCCGCGACTGAGAGGTCGGGAGTGTTATGTTCTGGGTTGTCTACTCATTGGGTATCTTTGGGGGGGGGGTTCGGAGAGCTAATGAGACACTATAACTAGTCGGTCAGGGGATTGTGGTGGCTTCTGATTGAGGTGTGAGGAAGGTCCAAGCTCCCATCACCAACGTCCTATTTTCTTGTGCAAAGTTCTGTATGTGCAGAATCCCTACAACAGTAGTAGTATGTCCTATCCTATCAAAAATAGTAAGATCTTGTTGGGCATTTTGTTGGTGGGAATTGTCAAAAAGCCTCAAGATTAAGAAGACTAGAAGTAGTAGAAGAGGACAACCCAAAGGACTGGACTCAATGGCTAGAGCTATTGGTGAATCTGAATTTTATTTAAAACCTTTTAAATAAAGAGTGGCCAACTGGGCAAGCTTAGCTACAGACAGACTAATAGTAGTAGTACAGAGAGTCATAGCAGACGCAGTTAGAGGCAGGGATAACAAGAATTTAGAAACAGATAGTCTAGATCGAAGAAGAATTTGTAAAAAATAGAATTAGGAAACCGAAATAATAGTTCGGAAAAAATAGGGTGCAGGAAAAGTTAGGGAAATATAATTATTAATATTAACCACTGGAGGACTTACTGGGGCCAGCAGCAGAGCCCTCGGTAGAGGAGTGGTCCTTGCCCTGGGAGGCATGTTGTTCTTCTGGTTCCGCCGACTCAGACCCCGTCTTCTTGCCCCTGGGTGCTGATCATGTAAGATTTCATAAAGAAAGAGACAAAAATTAAAGTTTGGTGTGAAACAAATAAAATATTTTAAAATACGCTCCAAAAACATTTTTGTGAACAACAATTGCAATAAAATTGACCTATCTAATCTGATCGACTAGTAGTATTGCGAGATTCACGGACCGTCTAGTAAGCCTAAGTACCACCTGACCTAGCAAGACGGGCCAATTGTTCACTAAGTCTGCATTTCCATTTATTTTAGTCCTCAAAAATGCATAGATGGAGGACACATGCATACATTTTTGCATACACCAAATTGTTGGTTGGTTGCTGCTGATGTTCTGCTAGTGATGATATAAGCCTATTAACACTCACTAAACAAACTACAAAAGGTTCTACTAAGGACTGGGGTAAGCAGCACTCAGCAGCACGTGACCTGACAGAGGATGCGTCACGCACACTACTTAAAAATTACCAACTAATACTAATAAGTAACTAAACCTATCAATCCACCACTATCCCTTCTTAGTGGCAGGAGGACAAAGGAAGGACTAGAGTATCTCTAGCATTACCTAACTTAAGTTCTCTAAAGTAAACTCTTACATAATCAGGCCAAGCGAGCGCAAAGTTGCAAACAAGTAAGATTAGTAGCGCCGAGCACCTGTGTCATAACAATCACAGAAGATTTGTAAACGTAATTTACCTGCAATGTAAGCAGCAGCATTCTTGCTGGTCGGAAAAAAAAATATTCGCAATATATAACACAGAGCAGAAGAACACAAAGTAGTAATATTAAATAGCTACTCACCAAGCCCCGGGACCTCCACTCCTAGCAGGTCCAGCAGGTCTTGCTCCCGGTCCAGAATATCGGACCACCGGTGCGTCAGCTGGTTATTGGTGCGCCGGACACCAGAGCAGCGAAACACTGCCCGACGCACCTTGCCCCACTGCTGCCGACGCTCCCGGAGGCCGTACCCGGACCCAGGCCTGCCGCCTGCTGCCAGGGTTAAGGGGAGGTGGCGCTGCACAAAAAAAACCAGTGCGGCCACCTCCGCCTCACCAAATAAGGCCCGTGCCTGCACCCCTTTTTGGCGCCGCCTTCCGCAAGGAAGGTGGTCGCTGCTCTGGCTACGGCTACGAGCCCTGTGGCCCTTTGCCATGGTTCTGGGTAGGCGGGGGGGGGGGGCGGAAAGGAAAAGGTAGGAATTAAAAAAGTAAGTAAAAGAAATGAAAAAGCAGGTAATAGAAAAAGAGTGAAAAAGTAGTGAAAAACACACAAAAAGTAGAAAAAACCTCAAAATATAGAATCAGGAAATTAGAGAGATAGATAATAAATAAAAAAGATCAAAAAAAAGTTTCCAGAAACAAAGGATTGAAAAGATAGAGGGAGGATTGAAAAGCAGGCCCAGAACCATAGCAATAGAGTGAAAAACAAGATGGCCGCGCCCATTGCGACCCCATGGGCAAGTTCACGCGATATTTCCCCCCCCCCCCGAGCACACAAAAAGCATTGCGAACACGTAATACGCGTTCCCGAACAGGAAATATGTATCGCGAACGGGCGGGAGCATGCAATACGCGACCCGGAACAGGAAATAAGCATCGCGAGCGGGCGGGAGCATGCAATACGTGACCCAGAACAGGAAATAACCATCGCGAGCGGGCGGGACAAGTGAAAAACAAGATAGCCGCGCCCATTAGCGACCGCATGGGCAAGTTAGCGATATATTTTCCCGCGAGCACGCAAAAACACATCGCAAACGGGCGGGACAAGCAATTCCGCGTCTTCACGGAATTTCTGCGTGCTCGCAGAGATTTTTAACAATTTTGCGGAGATTTGCGTAATGCGACTACACAAATTCCGCCCACCCCTAGTTTTACGACTATTAAGAAACATATATTTGAATCATTTGATGTTGAAAACTAGTGAACGCATTTAAGTAGAACTTTGTATGTATTACGATTCCTTCATGCATAATGTGCAGGACGATATTATTTCTATACACCGTAATTGTGGTTAGTTTAAGTTGCCTGAATTATAGGTCCAAAGTCATAAGTTTCGATTCACCTTGCTCTTGAGAAATAAATAATTAAATGTTGTTGTGTTCGAAATTAGAATGTTCTCATCCTACTGCAGGTGAAAGAATACACATCGTTATTTTCAGAGTTAAGGAGAGACCTGGAATGTCTTTGAAGATGGCTGGGAAGCGAGAAGGGAGGATGCCTTGCGTATCTGGTCTGTCTGAAAGCCAAGGCTACTGGAAAGAAGATATCACTAATTAAATTTGTGTTATAAAAAAAAGCAAAGCTACTGCATAGAGGTGCAATGGAAAGTTTTAAGAAGAATGACGTATTGTGGGTTGAATCCCATCTTTTGTATGATGCGCAGGGACAGCGAGAACGGACTTCTGCTAGCTTTCGGAGGAGAAGGAGCATCTTAGAGCAAGCTCCATAGCCATAAGCTAAAACGACCCATTTGACGTGAGTACTTCTTAGGAAGTCAACACGTGCTGACACCGTTAGGGAATGATAGAAGAGAGACAGGAAGGGCCCTCATGTAGAGCAGTGTAGGGAAAGATTTTGATTTCTTTCAATGAGCCGAGAACTGAATATCGCATCTATTCTGTGTTGGGTTTTGATTTTGGAATTTATAATCATCTGTCTTTTGGGCCGAATTACTTATATTCGTAAACTTGGCTCTGTATTAATTTTTCTGTACCTCTATACTTTGCTATTGAGATGTATTTACATCCAATTGTTTTTGGCCTTATAATAAATAATCAACCTGCAATTTGGAGTTGGTGGTCTTTTCAGGCATGACGACTTTGCTGATATCTGTCTGAGTTGTTTCCTCCCCTCAACCACTTTTAGTAGGTAAATAAAAGATCGATCGCTTATGCTATACTTAGGGGCCGATTCCGATTCGGGCCGGAAATCTCTCCGACCGAGCCGGACCCGGAGAGATTTCCGACCGAATCGGACTCGGGCAGTCCGACCGATCGAGTACGATGCGCACGCATGCCATCGGACTCGAGTCGGTCGGACTCCCATTGAAGTCAATGGGAGCCGGTCGTACAACGCGTACGCGGGCTCCCATTGACTCAATGGGTGCGAGGCGGACAAGGGCGCCCCCTACAGCGTGTACGCGGCGAAGCGATTCGCGCCGTACACACACAGGTAGGGGGGACCCATGGGTCCCCCCTGTGTGTGACTCGCGCGCCTACGCGTACAGGGGGGTCCGACGCGGACCCCCAAAGTCCGGCTCCGACAGCTTTTTCGAGCCGGACAGCGTGAGTCGATCGGACTGCTCGCGGCGCGCATCGTACTTACCCGGCCGGGAAACGTCTCCATAGCGCGGTGCGAGTCGTGTCCATGCGAGTCGGTCGGAGCGTGTTGAAGCCGCGTTCGAGTCGGTCGGAGTTTTCACGGGTGCCGGCATCGTACTCGCTCGGCCGGACCCGCGTACGATTCGGTCGGGAAACAGGGCTCCGAATCGGATCCGGTAAATCCGAATCCGATTCGGAGCCCTACCGGCCGAGATCGGAATCGGCCCCTTAGTAGGGAACATTAGGTGTGCAATTTAGCGTAATCAGACCCAAATCCCACAGTATACTCAAACCTTCTAACCCTACCTAAACTCTCAATCTCCATCTCACATTATAGATCTGTTTAGGGTATCTAAATGTATCAAAATCATAAAGTAAATGACATAATCTGTTCCGTCTACATCAATGCATTAAATGTACCAGTTGACCCATATAACTAAAATCCAGATTAACTATGTATTATGCCCCCATCATAATTTTCTTGTTTTATCCTTATTTACCCCTCATTTTCTTAATTCATTTTGTACCTTATTTTATGAAACTCAATAAAATTACTTAGAAATCAGAACCAAAAAGTGACTACATGTACCCAGGGCCTACACATTAAAGCCTACTAGTGCCACCCACTAAAATAGCACATTAAAACATGTTCCAGGCTTGCCACTGCAGCCTGTATTGTAATTTTATACTGCCATGTTGAGCTGGCTTGAGTGACAGTCCTGAGACATAGTCTCAAAGGCTATTTTTAGTGGGTGCCACAATTAGTGCTGTAGGCCCACTAGTTGCATTTAATTTATAGGCCCTGGTACATGTATTAACATTTGCTAGGGACTTTAAATGTGCCATTTAGGAGCAGTCCAGTTTTACCATGTTTAAAAAGGAAAGCACACGCACTTTACCACTGGTTAGCTGGAAAGACGTGCACAGAGTCATAACACCCAACAAAAACGGTTTCAACACTGGAAGGCAGAGGAACACAAAATGGGCCAGATTCAACAGTTACAATTTATTTACAAGCAGCTTTCACTTATGAGAAAGCCTAAAAGAATCACCTCTGAATTTCAAAGCCCATTCTATTCACTGGCAACCTGGACAGCTTCTATTGGAATTCAGGTCTCAACGCATGTTAGCCATTTATTAAGTGGCCTTGTAAAACATACTTTTAGGTTGATTAAAGGGGAGATCCCTTTGATTGTTGACCACTATAATCAGTGATGGCTCAAGAATACACAAGGGGGCATATTTACAAACCCCTATCGCCACTACAATGTCACTTTTTTTCATGACGTTGTGATGGCGATAGGGGCCTTGCCTTATTTACAAGGCAGCATTAAGCCACTTAACGTGGCTCAACACTGCCTTGTAAATTAGGCCCCCTTTCACGCTACACTTAGCGTGAAATGGGCGGGCAAAGGGTGTTGTGGTGGGTGTTCCACTGCAACACCCATTGATTTTGACACTGGCCCCTATTTACAAGGGCAGCGTAAATAGGATGCAGCGCCAAAATTAAGACCAGGGACAACCTGGTCTTAAACAGGCAAAACGAGGAGAAATGCTTTATTTCTCCTCATTTTTGCTGTATCCATGTGTGCTGTCTTGGGCAGTACATATAGAAACAGCAAAACGCCAATGACTATTTATGTGCAGGAAGCTCCCCCTTCCTGCACATAAAGAAATATTAAAGAAATGCTGTTTTGCAACTTCTATGTGTGCTGCATTGAGCAGCACACATAGAAGTTACAAAATGGCATTTACAGATTGTTTATGTGCAGACAGGGGGACCTTCCTACACATAAACAATCTTCCCCTCAACACAAGCACCCTTGCACTATCGTGCAAGGGTGCCTGCATTGGCGCTAGGCAGCTAAGTGTAGCGCCAGCGCAGGGGAAACGCAGGGCTGCACTATATTCTAGTAAATATGGTGCATCCCTGCATTTCTGAAGTGACGAAGCATGTCTTTAGCCTTCTTGACTTAATGACATGCTTCTCCACTTTCTTGTAAATATGTCCCAAGTTGTCTTGAAATATCTGAAATTGTGACATCCAGTAGTAAAAAGAGATACGTTGTTAATGTTTGTTTCCTGACAACATCAGAGACACTTAACATGGCTTAACATTGCCTTGTAAATATGGCCCCCTTTCACACTACAATTAGTGTGAAAGGGGCGGGCAAATGGTGTTTTGGTGGGTGTTCCACCCAACACCCATTGATTTTGACACTGGCCCCTTATTTACAAGAGCAGCAAAAATAGGAGGCAGTGCCAAAATTAAGACCAGGGAAAACCTGGTCTTAAACAAGCGAAGCAAGGAGAAATGCTTTATTTCTCCTCATTTTTGATGTATCCACACATAGAAACAGCAAAACACCAATGATTGTTTATGTACAGGAAGGTCCCCCTTCGTGCACATAAACAAGCATTAAAAGAAATGCTGTTTTGCAACTTCTATTTGTGATGCATTAAGCCTGCTTTGGCAACATCAGAGACAGTAGAAATGGTCTGAAATTATGAAAGGCACTCAGAAAAAGGAGGCCCTGTGTCCCAGGCTCGTCATGATATGTTCACAAATACTTTTAGATTGCTAAACGTGGAACGATGTCTTAGCAGTTAAACGTGCAGCTTTGTATGTATGTATGTATGTCATTCATTGGGAATTTCGTACAGGACTCTGGGTTTCTAAACACCAGCAGGAAGAGGCAGCTTATCACCATTGCTTTGCTTGCAGCGCCATTCATATTTCAAGCCTTTACATCCTGTATTGATAGATTTTTCCTTAGAAAATTGTATGTTCATGTTTACTTAATCAATGTTTTGTTACGTTAGTGGAATTATGGTAGAAATATGGTCTAGTGATCACATGTACTGCTATCGATCCATTCGCCCTTAGAGCAAATCCTGGCTTCCCTGCTGAACAGCACTTTGTGATCCTGGACACATTTCTTTACTCCCTGTTTGACAGTTTCCATTATCTGGCATGAAGCACTATATAACAAACTGGACATCTATGTTAATTGTACAGTGAGGCATGTTCAGCACTGTGAGGGTACAAAGCAACAGCACTCAGAGGTCTGGACATCCAACAGCAAAGCCATGAACATAAAGAAAACTGTGAGACCAGGCTACAGATAACCACCACAGTGAGGTCAGGATACATAGTAGCACATACACAGAACTGTGAACCCTGTGCACAAACAGCACTGTACATCAACAGAACTTATGTTGTGTGTCAGTAGTTTATGCATTTGTTTATTTACATTCTGACTCCTATAGTTATATTTCTGTTATGTGGAAAACAAAAGTACTAGCCCCAACATGCCAAGAAATACAGACCTGCACAGCCAGAGTACTGAGAAGGCTGTACATAAAGTCCACTGTAAACTGTGCCATAAACACGACTCTGAGAATCGTGTCCAAGCAGCACTGTGAGGTTTCCCCTACAGAGCTCTGTTGGGCCTGTACCTAAACGGACCTATGAGGCCAGGCTACACATAACTTAGCAGTTAGGATGGCTCAGTGACTTAAGCACTCACTGCTGAAATATGAAGTGATCTGAAACCCTCAACTTTGGATTCAGGCAAGGCTCACTCAGTCTTTCATCCTACAAAGGTCAGTAAATTGGCTATTAGTAAAGTGGATAATGGTAACATCTGTATGTCACCGCTCTTAGGGAAGGAAGAAGTGAGCTACTGAATGTTCTATAGTATTTTGTACAAACAGCCTGTGCCAAAGCCTCACCACACAGTCTGCACATAACCAGGAATATAAGGCCAGGGTTCAGGTAAACACCACTGTGAAAACTGTCTTTATTAAAGGCTTTAATAGCGAGTGTTTAATATGAACTATGAGGGTGGACATTAACAGCGCTGAGGCCGGCACCGTGTCCTTAACAGTGCTGTGAGGCTTGGACATTAACAGCACTGTAAGGCCTGCTAATTAACACTGTGATAAGTTTGCTCTAATAGTATTGTGAAGCCTGCGTTTTTGCACTGTGAGGCTTTGCACAAGTAGCATTCTAATGCCCGTGTACAAACAGCGGTGTGAGTCCAGCGTTCCCAATATGCTCCATGTCAGGGGTGCGCGGTTCAACCAGTTTCTCTTTTTTATGCTCTCTGACATTTGTCCAATCTTATCTTTGTTACTTTGGCACTGTGGCTTTTCCCTGTCACTCTCCTTCTGTGGCACTTTCTTTTTCCCTGTCAAGGTTTTCCCATCACTAGGAGGATCCCATGAAGAATAGTAGCAGAGCACCTGTGTCCTCTTTTTTACTGTGCTTAGAAGACACAGGCACGCACACACACGCACACTTCAATATTCATTATACGTTTATAAGCATGAGGCCCAGATTATTACATTTTTATGTAGTGGTGGACTCTGCCCCATCATATATGCACCACATATTGCTCTGAAATGCCTACTCTCACAAGCATGATTAAAAATCATGATATATAAAAAGCCCAGCTGTCATCCCTGAAAAACGGATAGACTTGCTGGCTTTGCCAGTGCTTGTTTTGTCCTGGTCATTATTCTTCTAATGATCTATTAGGACAATTCAACAAGGTTCCAATATCCTAGGATCCTGCTTAAAGTGAGAGGTTTTGTTTTCCAAAGGCTTTATGTGTATTATGCTAGCACCTCACCTGAACAGGCATTTCTTTCCCTAGGAGCAGGGCAAATGGAATTATGCGATTTTTCACTTTCATTGTTTTCTGCAAAATTATGGATTTGTCGCATTTCACACCATCAGATACATAATTGGCAGATTTGAACAAAAAATAGGGGGAGATTTAATAAGATTTTGCGCCGTGTTTGCGTCACAAAACTGAGCCGTTCCCATGCAACCACCCAAGGCTTATCACGCTAAACCCAATTTACTAAATAAAGTAGTTGGGTTTAGTATAAGAAAACTGTGCCCTTTTCAAGTAGGCGCAAGGAAGGAAAAATGCTTTCATTTCTCCTTCCTTTTCAGACTTTGCATGCACACATACAAAGTGGAAAAATGGTTAAAGTGAACTGTGCATAGTATTTTGTACTGAAGTGTTCCTTCCAGTGCAAAACCTATGCTAGACTCACTGAGACACACTTTCACCTTGACCCAAAGGTGTCTCCATCAAACACGGCAGCTGATTTCAGCACCAGCGCTAGTGAGAGAGGAGGAGAGGTCCTTACTTAAGTGATAGGGTGCTCTCCTCCTCTCTCCTTTCCACGTAGCGCAGCGTCGCATTTGTGGCTGCTGCAGTGCGCTACTTGAAAAAATAGTAAATCTGCCTCATAGTTTCTAGTTCAAATGGATCAAATGCTACTAAAACATGGCTACACGTGCTGCTGCAAAGGGAAAGACTCTTCACAAACGTTGACCCATCCCCTTTCTGTTGCTTATTGCTGCATTTGGGTGTTAGCCTGGTACTAATGAGGTGAAACAGTTGCCCACACAGTGTTAGCATGTGTAAAATGAGAAAATAATAAAGTAATACTATCAAAAAATGTGCCACATTACTCGCATAATTTGCCTTTTTTTGACACATAATATAGTCAACACTGATACATAATTTCACCCTATTCTAATGCATAGTTTCAGTGGCCCTGCTTAAGAGTTTAATAATACTGTACCCCCTGTAGTTTGCATCATTGCCACTACCATTCCAGCAAGGTTGCAGGTCTTTTCTTGACTACTCTAAGGGCGTGATTATGATGGCGGGCAGATCGCCACCGCCGTGGCCGCTGGTGGCGATCCGCCCGCCATCTCAACCTGATTTACCCCCGCCATATTATTATGGCGGGGGTATCGCGGCGGACGCAAAGTGTGTCTGCCGCTTTTCCGCTGGTCGGCAATCGTTCGGATTGCTGGCCGGGCGGAATTGGGCCTCAATATGGTGGCGGTGCCTAGCAGGCACCGCCATCCATATTAGGATGGGTGTGTATCAAGGCCTTTCCATGGCGGCGATGCCGCCATGGAAAGGCTGGTGGGGATTCACTTTGGGGGCCCGTTGCCCCCGGGGGGATGAGGGGGCGGGGTGCTGCACTTGGGGGGTACCTATGGTACCCCCCTACATTGCCATGCACAAGGTGGCAGGCACCGCACGGTGCCTGCCACGTCGTGCATGGCAATGCACAACATGCCTTTTCACCATTGCGGCGGGTGCTGCTTACAGCAGCACTCGCCGCAATGTTGGAAATGTGGAATGCGACTGCCAGGGTGGCGGTCGCATCCTAATTAGCGGTGCAGGACCGCCGCACGTCTGGCAGCCGGTCCCAGCACTGCGAGGATGGTGGGCGGACTAAAGTCCGCCCGCCATCCTAATGGGCCCCGAAGTGTGGCAAAGTTGACATAGTGGGCACATTAACCTGTAGAAGGAGCACTTTCTTGGAGGTTGGTTACCTCATATCCAGGGCCGACTGGGGCAGAAAATAGGCCAACACAGCAAAACAAAAGTGGTCCATGTTATTAAATGTGACAGTCAAAAACATGGCCCCAATACCTCCCATTTTTCTCTCTTTCCTCCCACTCACTTTGTCTTAACTCCTTTCTTTCGCTTTCTGGTTCTCTTCTTTTCTAACTTACACTCTCTCTTTGCCCCTTTTATTCTCTCCCTCTTCATCGCTTTCCCTCTCCGTCTTCTCTGTACTCTCTTCCTACAATTACTTTTGCCTTTTAATTTGCCTCTGCACTGCCTAACCCTTTTGTTTTAACACCTATTTAAATCAGATGGGCAGACCACTATGCTAGTGGGGAGAGAACAATGTTGCTGCTGAGACGGAGTTCGCTCTCTGCCAACATATACATTTGGCCCTAGATTCTAAAAACTAAGGGCCTTATCTACAAGAAAATGACGCAGCACTGTGCCACAGGACATTTAGCTTTGCAGTGCAGCATCATTTTTAAACCACAGGGTTGCATCGTATTAACAAACAACACGATGCATCACTGCTCTTTTCCCTTCGCTGCAGTGGTGTAACACAGGCCCCCGCAGAACCCGTGGTGCGGGGGTGCCCCCGAGTTGCAGGGGGTCCCCTCAGCTCAGTACTCTGGCCTTAGAGCTCCTGATTAAATCAGCAGCGGGGGCCCTTCCATGTACCTTGCAAGGGGGCCCACTCAAGTTTCGTTATACCACTGCTGAGCTGGAGCACAATTGGCTGCCATGCGCCAGCACAGGCACCCTTGTGTCATTTTGACACAGGGGGCACCTTCCTGCACAAAAACAATCATTAATGGCATTTTCTTCTTTCTATGCAGCATGCATAGAAAGAGGAAAAAACGAGGAGAAATAAAAGTATTTCTCCTCGTTGCACCATTCCTACACCTCCCCTGAGGACGCGTAGGATTTTGACCTATTCACAGTTTTACAAAATACTGTAAATCTGGGGATGCATCAAGTTCCATGGATGTTACGTGGGAACTCCCACAGCAACACCCATGGAATGCCCCTTTCATGCAGTGAAAGGGGCCAATATTGACAAGGCCATGAAAAGTCACACGGGTAACTTTACGTGGCCTTGTAAATAAGGGCAAGCCCATTGCTCCGCTGGTGCAACAAAAAGTTACGCACCTGTGGTGCAATGGGCTTGTAAATGAGTGCCTGAAGTCACTTTTTATGATGTTCCTGTGGCGATAGGAGATTTGCCTTATTTAGTAGGCGGCGTTAAGCCACTTAATGTGGCTTAACGTCGCCTTGTAAATAAAGGCCCCTTGAATGCTACACTTAGCGTGAAAGGGGCGTGCAATGGGTGTTGTGGTGGGCGTTCTGCCGCAACACCCATCGATTTTAATGCTGCCCTCTATTTACAAGGGTGGCTTAAATAGGAGGCAGTGCCAAAATAAGACCAGGGAAAACCTGGACTTAACATGGCGAAATGAAGAAAAATGCTTTATTTCTCCTCTTTTTGCTGTTTCTATGTGTGCTGCATTGTGCAGTATACACAGAACCAGCAAACCCCCATGAATTATTGTTTATGTGCAGGAAGGTGTCACTTCCTCCACATAAACAATCATTAAAAAAATGAAGATTTGGAAATGAGGAACACATAAAAGATGAAATTCACCATTCTGGATTGTTTAAGTGCAGGAAGGTGTCCCTTCCTGCACATAAACAATCCAGAATGGCGAATTGTAACTTCTATGTGTGCCGCATAGTGCAGCACACATAGAAGTTGCAAATCATCAGGAAGGGACACTTTCCTGCACATGAACAATCATTACCCCCACCCGTGCCTGCGTTGACAGTAGGCTGCTGGCATTAGGGGAAACGCAGGGGTGCACCGCATTCTTGTAAATATGGCACATCACTGCATTTCCTCTTTATCCCTGCAGAGATACTGTTAAAGATTGCAGGAATCGCTGTTAGCATGAGCTGAAAGCCATTTTGTACTTGGCAGCCATTTTAGTTAGCCATGTGCTCGCCATGTGCTTTCTCCCTCTTCCAGAGTCTTGCACATGCTCAGAGAGGCCTAGCTGGTAGAATGCACCTGCTCCTAGTATAGAACTGTCAGGCTATTCTTACTCATGTAAGCAGTTTAGTCTCCCTCCCACTTTGTGGAGCAAGCAAATTTTGTATGCCCATATTAGTCAATAAGCATGCTTGTATGTGCTAGGACCTCCCTTGATTTTATGCTGACTATATAACAAATGCATATATAAGGACCCTGTTCTCTGCACTCATTAGAATGCCTCCTACAGTGGCCTGCGGGTACCGTAAGATGCAATCTCCCTCATCTGAGGTTAATAAAACATGTTTTTTTGATATTACAGCTTCTGTGCCAATCTCTTCTTTGTTGGTCTTAAGGACCAGATGTATCAGTGAACCCTTAAGAGGATTTGTATTTCTACAAATGGCGCCCGAAAGTGGGACTCATCGGTGCAGCGGCTATTCAAGGGAGTGGTCTTGAAGGGAGACAGGAATCTACTGAGGAGTACAGGACAGGAATCTACTGAGGAGGTACCCAGCGCACGGAGATTGTTTGTCTTCCAGCCCAGTATATTTCTGGTCTTCCTGATCTGATCCTCCAAGTGTTTGCCGCTCCCGACTGAGAACTTCTTTGGCGTGAGTATTTTAAAATGACCGTTAGGTCACTCAGAACTTGGCAGTTGGAACCTGGACACCATTTGATTGGTAAGAGCCGTTTTGCGGCACTTGCTGTTGGTTTGATGCCTTTGATTGGTAAGGTAGTTTTAGTAACACTTACTGTGGCTTTGTTTGTATGATTGGCCAATTTTGGAATTTGTTTTGAAATAATATATGCATTGCAATTCATATAGGCTGGTAATGAGGAGATTTTTCTCTATCTTTGAAAATTTGAACGGCACACATTGTGTTAAGTGTCACTTGGAGTATAATATTATATATGTTATAATATTTTTGGCATGCCTGTTACCAGTACACTTTGTTGAAAGTGTTGCTGTCTTGGAGGTACCGATATGGATTTAGTAAGTACTCAGCTGACTCCCCTCAGAGGGGATATCTAAATAGGTTTAGGTATAGTAAAAATATATTTCTTCCTTGGTGACTAAGTACCCCATGGAACTAAATATGTACATAAAACGGATCCGGATCTGCGCACTTAGTAACATTCATAAGTGGTGATATGCAGAGCGCTTTTTGAGTGTTCTACCAGCCAAAACTGGCGAATTTGGAGTATTTCAGCTTTTTGACCATGGAACAGTTTTTTTTGGCTACTTTTGAGAGCTCTTCTTGTAAATATGACTTACAATTAGTATTTACAAATAGGTTGGTCTTGTGTACACTTTGTAAGCTGTCCTAAGTATTGATTTGTGGGTTACATGTGTGTTTCAATGTCTATGTGGGGTTTTTGGTTTGACATTGGTAATACTTGTGTGAGTACTCTGTGTACGAATGGCTAGCTTTAAGCGCGCTCTGTTGTGTCCTTCTGTAACTTTCTGAATGAGCTCAATGAGTTTGTTTATGTTTTTTGCTGTCATCATTCTGTTATGCAAAATGTCATTTAGTTACTTACATATTAAATAAAAATCCAGAAATAAATTATGTAACATATGCTAAATAGCTGCATGTTACTATTAAATTGACAGAGTAAGACACTATACATGTGTGCAAATTGCCACAATGTTAAAGATAAAATTAGAATTCGTATTCAATAGGATTAAAATAGGCCTCATACAGAGGAATAAAAACGAAATTGTGTGTTTTGTAATCAATAGACTGAAATATACATGTTATAGCCTTTTCCTTAAATACATTGTATTAAGACGTTAAAAGGCATGCACATCATTTGAGTGAATTTGGTCGTTGCTGAACTAAATACACATTATAGAAAGATAGATTTGACTGCATTGAAATGCCTCAGTTTTTAAATAGACTGTGACATGCCTTTCTTTCAGCACCCGAGAAAAAGCTTTCCGACAGCTGTGTTTAAACTGACTAACTGAACAGCAACTGTTTGACACAGCAAATGGGGATTTAACTCTGTCAGGGTATTTCAAATAATAAAGGGTTTTTTCCTGAGAAAGGCGTGCAAATTCGACGCCTGCTGACACACAACAGCTGCATAAATAGCATATGGCTATTCCTGCTCACGGCCACAGACAGGAATGTTGAATCAGCGGAATTTTAAGTCAGTGTAAAGGGCCTGCCCTATCTTAAAAGTTTCAAAAAAACCAGTTTCATTATTTTGGATAACAGAGAACAAAATTGAAAGTAGGGATTTCCTTTCTTAATGCCTTTTTATAAGTATATCTATGGTTCCGATGTTAAATGATAATTGTCTTTTTAAAAAAAAGTGGCGCAGATTTTTCCTGTTTCAAGTAAAGGCTTCTGTGCTTAGGGTTATGAATGAATGTGTTTAAATATGATAGGCTACAATGAAGCTTGCTTTTCCAATGTGGAATCATTAAAATGGTTGGTTTTGATTAAAAAAATAAATAAAATTAATTATATGACAAAATATATTGCTAAAAACAAATGCTTTAAATTCGTTTTTTCATTTTTATAAAACCTAATCATCATACTGTGAATTCCTAGTATCAAAGTTGAATTTAAGCAGTGCTGTAGCGCAATAAAAAGGGAACTTAAATGTGAAATGTCACTTTACCCAGCCGTACAAAACTTGTTTTTATAAGGGTATACCAAATACATTTCTGATTTCCCATTCCTGGGCTATCTAGAGAACACTTTGGGGGTTCCTATTATGCAAAAATATTGTAGGATATTCATTTTTAAGTGCCCCTACCACCAAAGTCGAAATTGAGCTAAATTCACAATTTTACAAGCAGTTCTATCACTCAAGGCAGTTTTAATGTGCTCTTAGGCTTCAATAAAAGTATACATATGCAAATATAGAACAAACAGCTGCCTCTGCATTACTAGAACACACACTATACACAAATGAAAATAAGTATACAGAAACCAGCAGACTTATTATCCTACCTTTCAATTGCTGGCAAACACATCGACCAGGACTGCTTTTTAGCTGTGCTTCTCCAGACTTCCTTTGCATTACAAAACCGCATGGCAAGCCTTGCACACAAAAACGAGCAGCTGCTGAACGGGTCAAAGGTCAGAGTTCTGCATTTAGCAACTTAGCAGGGTAATGTTTGCTGGAACACTTCAAAGTTTTTGAAAGACGAGATGATAGCGCAAAGAGAGAAAGAGAAGCTTTGCTTCCTATTTTTGGCAAACACACGTTTTGCGCAGTCCTATGCCACGAAGAAAGACAACCCTCAGTTGAACACTGATCTGCCATTTATATAAAATAATGGTTTTAGTTTAAAGAATACTGTGTAGGGGCTATGATAAGGAGGAAATGGATTTTAGTTTGCATTCATGCGCCCTCATGTTAATCTAGTACAATTGCTGTAGAAATTGGTTTAAAATTACCTCAATTTGCATTGTGTTAGACTGAATCAGAGAATAGCCACTTTATAAGATATCTCCTACAAGTTTGTTTGTGCCCAGTTGCTACAAATAGGGGTTGAAAGTGTTGACAGAAGTAAAACCTGTTTCGGTTTTCCTACTGTCAAAATGGGGGAAGGAGGCTAGCTCCTCTACAAATTAAGGGTAGGCAAAATGATGTTTTCTCTCTTCTTTTTCTCACTTTTTTTTTGAGTCTGTCTAAAGCTGTCTAGGAAATGGCCATGTGACAGTTAAGGCACTTTGCATTGTTCATAAGGCGGCACACAAAATGGGGCCTAAACCATTACAGAGAATGTTTACTTGGTACTCCCCAGCTAGAAGTCTTCGTTCCTTGGCAGCCCACCTAGTATGTACCCCACGAGTCAAGAAAACCCGACTAGGAGGTAGATCATTTGGCTCATGCAGCCGCAAGGCTATGGAATAAACTACCAAGTGAACTCAGACAGACTGATGACTTACTGCAGTTTAGAAAAAAGCTAAAAACCAGGCTCTTTCCAAAAGAATAGCCTTGAGAGATTGGCGCATGATGATTCATAGTTTTATAGCTGCACAGTGATTTAGGTAATCCCAGCGCTAGGATGCCCGTTGGGTGACAGCTGCGCTATATAAATGCTACTTACAATTACAATTACAATTGACTATTCTGTAATACTGTTTTAAAATTGTTAGAAAGATGAAACACATAAGTTATGTTACTGCCCATCCTGTATGAAAGAATGAGTAGAACAGATTGATGTTCCCTTATTTGATCTTTAAGGAGAACTGTATAGTGGGGGTTTCTGTTCAAAAATCTCAGGTGGCAACACTATTGTTGTTTATGTTATTCTCATGTTCTATACAGTTTTGCAAGGGCATTGCTAGTCTTTTATTAGCTAGTCTGTGTAAATAAGCTGACAGCCCTTATTAGAGCTGGAGATAGGGTTTTTTTCCTTTTGAAAATGATGTTGCATAGTCCAGATCGTGAAAAGAACAATGCAGGAAAGACGCTCATGTGATCCTTAGCAAACATTTTGAAGGAAAATATTGTTTTATAGGAATTTGTTTGTCATAACATGTTCTGCTGGAGAAAACGTACTCACTATGTTGAAGTTTAGTTCTTTTTGCAATAAGAATCCCTGTTAGATTAGCAGTTTTAGATTTTCCTGCTGCACCTATAACATGAGAGCATGGTCCTAAGCATAACATGTAAGAGAAATTATTTTACAAGTGTCTGCAGTCCTGTACAAGTAATGTAAAATCTATGAGTAAAAGTGTAGAACATTTCCTTTTCTTGAGGGTTCTTCAGATTAGTAATATAGGAATACACCAATGTAAGTATTTGGAGTATGTCTGTATTGTTTTTCTTTTTCCTCAGAATTTAGTAAATGAACACAGACTTCCTTGGCTGTTTGGGATTGGGTGATGTATTACTCTTGTCAGTTCACCAAAACGTTCCTTTTATACTTGCCAATAGGTCCAGGGTTTTCTACTCTCAGATAGATGAAGTGGCTCTTGGGTGCCTTGCTAATGTATGGGGTGCCCCAGGACTAAGAAAGTATTCTGAGACTATCCTTTCTGTTGTTAGATTATTTTTGTGCCTTGTCTAAAGACCTCTTGTTCTGTCCACCAATAGATATTTGCTGCCTTACAACCATTGCCAGAGGGGCCCGGACATCAGATCCAGCCTGGGAGTCAGCGTCACTCCAGTTTGAAGCCAAAGTGAAGGTAACCAGCATAGGCGTTGCTGGCAACTAGGACCTCAGTGAAGTCGGAAGCACTGGGACGTGAAGTGTGTACCCCTGCCACTGTCTTGGGCGAAAGACGGGGTTACAAATCAGGATGGAGAAATCTTTGTGTGGATCCAGTTTTTGATGCCCAGCTGAGAGAGTCACAGAACGACAAGGACGGCAAGGAGGCTTTTGCTTGAGGTGACCCCTTTGAAACAAGGGTTGCTTCAGAGATCCTAGCATCAGGCCTCTTAGTCCTGGTCCCAAGTGAATGCAAGTCTACGCCTTTGTTTGTTGATCAAGGGATGCCCGAGCATACTGGATGCAATTTGTGCCCCAGCAAAAGAGCAGTGCGCCAGAGGTGCAAATACAGGAGTTAGGGAAGGACTTGAGTTTAGGGTACAGGTGCTATGCCCTTGGTGCCTGTTAGATTAAAGTGAAGAAAACTGGTGCACTGCCTGAGACACTGGACAGGATAATTGAGGGTATTTGCCCTGGGGGGTGATTGCCCTATCCTGAAAGAAAGACTTTTTCTTCTCCGTGATTCTTGAGTTGCGAGTTGTGCAGCTCCACCGTGGGAACAACAAGAGCCTGCCTGTGAGGCTCAAAACGGACACAGGGAGAAGACTCCCTCTGGCTGGTGGTTGTACTAGAACTTTCCCAAGGACTCTTTTTTTTGTTAGTAATGTACCCCTTTGGTCGTCCCATTTTTGAGGAGGAGCAGCCCTTTGCGGCTCCTTGTCCTAATTCCTATGGCCCTAGTGTGGTCCTCCTGGTCCCCCGGAGCCAGGATTGTTTTTGTAATAATATGTCTGATTGCTTTAATATTTTTTTAAGAGTAATGTTTATTCTGCACGAGAAAAGTTCATCTGAGCATGTTACTTTACTCTTTCCTTAAGTATATTAATTGATAATTTAGCCCTCATAAAAATACTGAGAAAGTCTATTGAAAATGTTTTTATTAGGTATGTGCTGTTGGCTATTTTGAAATTTACATAAATAGTCACTGAAATACATCAGAGCCCTGAAACTTAAAATTAGACTAGATGGTTTTGGTATTTGCTTTCTGCTTAGGATTGGAAAATATTGAGATTTCTGTTTGAGATAATAGTCATTATTCTCTCTTGCTACCTGTATGACCCAATGCTCTGTTCACTTTGTACACCTGCTTATACCTTGTATATACCTGCTTAATGAAATGTTTAGAATGTAAATACCCACCTAGCATAGGATATTGATGAATTCATGAGAAGAAAATGTGCAAAATATGGTAATGTCTTTAGCTCATGCTAAAAGGATCGTCTGTTAAAGATTGCAGGAATCGCTGTTAGCATGAGCTGAAAGCCATTTTGTACTTGGCAGCCATTTTAGTTAGCCATGTGCTCGCCATGTGCTTTCTCCCTCTTCCAGAGTCTTGCACATGCTCAGAGAGGCCTAGCTGGTAGAATGCACCTGCTCCTAGTATAGAACTGTCAGGCTATTCTTACTCATGTAAGCAGTTTAGTCTCCCCTCCCACTTTGTGGAGCAAGCAAATTTTGTATGCCCATATTAGTCAATAAGCATGCTTGTATGTGCTAGGACCTCCCTTGATTTTATGCTGACTATATAACAAATGCATATATAAGGACCCTGTTCTCTGCACTCATTAGAATGCCTCCTACAGTGGCCTGCGGGTACCGTAAGATGCAATCTCCCTCATCTGAGGTTAATAAAACATGTTTTTTTGATATTACAGCTTCTGTGCCAATCTCTTCTTTGTTGGTCTTAAGGACCAGATGTATCAGTGAACCCTTAAGAGGATTTGTATTTCTACAATACAAGGGCCGTAATTCACACTATCCTGCAGTTTGTTACAGTGAGTCAACAGCGATTACAATTCATCTTCCCAGAATGGGGAATAACATGTAGAATTTGGAATACCAGGTACAATTCCATGTTTCTCCCCTTCCAGAGTAAACAATATGCCCAACTCCATGAACATTCAAAACATGCTAGTCGCAGGTGGTAAATGTTCCAAGGACTTTTTCTATTGCCCGTGGGTGGGATGAAGAGGGCTGAGGACCGGTGGAAGGGAAGTTTCCTTTTTCATCAGCTGTGGGAGGTATCTTCTTCTGCATTTCATTTGCTGAAATAAGCAGGCTGCTGGGACTGGGCAGAGCAGCCTCCTGCAGCCCTCTCAGCTCTGCTGTTGATTCTGGGTTGTGTGTCTCTGGGCCGTAATTCTCAGCTGCCCAGAGTGGTATTCACCCCAGGGGTACTACTCCAGGTCACTTTTATAGGGCTCTTTGTCCTCACATGTGCAGGCACCACATTTGGCAGGTCTATTTGCTCTTCTGTTTATTGAAAGTTTTGTGTATTTGAAGACTATGAAAACGTAACTAGTGCGACTGAGCATGAAAGACAATCATCTGTTGGCCAAGCAGCATTTTCATTTCCAATGCTCTGACAAATAATAGCGTGTTTACAAACATGAGGTCTATTGCATTGGCAAATGTTTGTTTCAAATATGTGTTTTTCTCGTGGATCAATAGACTTCTTTTCTTGATTCTATGTTGTGTGTTTTTTTTTGTTTTCTTTTGCTGTTCTCTTGTGCTGTTGCTTCATGATGTTTCTTGTCAAGTTTTTTTTTCCTTTCCTTTTATTTTTTTATTCCTTTCTGACCTACCGGTTTTTTACTCTGTTTTGGGTGGTTTAGTGTCTCTGTGCGCTTTCTCACTGCTGTCCAGTGTTAAAGTGCAAGTGCTCCTATTGTAAATTGTATTATGGATTGGTGTTTCCATGATTGGCATATTTGATTTACTGGTAAGTCCCAAGTAAAGTGCACTGATAGTGCCCGGGCCTGAAAATCAAATGCTGCTAGTGGGCCTGCAGCACTGACTGTGCCACCCATAGGAGCAGCCTTTTAAAGGGTTCTCAGACCTGCCACTGCAGTGTCTGTGTGCAGTTTTTCCTGCCATGTCGACTTGGCAAGTGCACCCACTTGCCAAGCCCTAAACTTCCTTTTTATTACATGTGAGTCACCCCTAAGGTAGGCCCAAGGTACCCCTATGGGCAGGGTGTAGTGTATTTGAAAGGTAGGACATGTATTGGGGTGTGTGACATTTCCTGATACGGAAATACAGTCTATTTCGTTTTTCACTGTTGAAAGGCTAACTGTCCTATAGGATAGAATGAGGAATACTCTGTAACATTTTACAAGTATATCTTCCCATTGGGACAAGACAGGGAAATGGAGTTTAGTATGCCTGAACTCAGAATGTAGAAATGCATCTTTTAGTAAAGATGATTTTTTTGTTCTGTGTTTGAAAATACCACTTTTAGAAAGTAGGTATTTTCTTGCTTAGCCATCCTGTGTGCTTTTGCTGGGTTGTGGGTTGACTGTCTGAGTGACAGGGACTGGGGATGTGCATTCTCTTCAGACACCCACTCGGGGGTTGAGGTGTGTCCTGCCTTCCTGGATGAAGTCAGGGCTGGGTCGACAAGACATGAGCGGCATTTAGAGTAGGGGGAGGAGGTTTCCTTGCACCTGAATGGGCCTGGTCTGCCTTGGACAATGCTGTCTCCACCTCCTTCCGGGAAGCAGGGCCAGAGAGGGACAAACTGGTTTGGACTAAGCACAGACACTCTCTGCCCAAGAGAACAAAGAGAAATGCTGTATAAATATTGGGGCCCAGACCCCAGAACTTTAGAACTCACTTCGATCAAGGAACCTGCCAAAAAGAAGAGCTGGAAGAACTGCTAGGAGGAGTACTGCCCCGCTGCTGTGTTGTTGCTTTGTCTGGTTGCCCTGCAGTTACTGCTGCACCTTTGGAAGTGAAAGGACTGGACTGAACTTTCTTTACTTGGGCTGAGTATCTCCAAGGGCTTGAAATAGAGCATGCCTCCTGTTCACGAAGTCTCAGGGACAGCAAAGACTTCATCTACCTCTGGGGACCGCCTGTGGATCTGCAGTTTTAGTTGCCACACAGGGGGAAAGCAGCCAGCTCCATCACCGACTCCGCCGCTGGCTCCATGTCCTGAAGGCACCACAGAGGGCAACACCGCATCTCACATCGGAACCCTTGTGTCACTGACGATGACAACCACTGCCTCCACCGAGCCGCTGCTTGCACCGTGACTTGTGGGCACCGCACTCTGCACCGCCTCGCTTCAATCTGCAGCGCTGGTATCACCGACAACATCTCTGCCTGCTGACTTTGACACCCGTGACCACACCATGGCCTGGGGGCACCGCTCGTAAGTCTCATGACACACTGGCTTGACCCACAACGCATTCTGGACAGACCGCCACCAGCTCCCAGCAACCGCCACTGTCTCCTGCACCATGACCTGTCAGCACTGCAATGAGCACCGCCTCAGTCCGCACCGCAGCCCTGGTCTCACCGATGCCACTGGACGACCGTCACCGAGCCGCTGCTTGCACTGAGCCTTGAGGGCACCGCACGCCGCACCAATATGCTTCACATCGCAACTGTTGCCATGACCGGCCCGCACCAAGTTGAGTGGCCACAACAAAAAGGTACTGTTTACGAGTCTGCCGACACCAAGACTGACGTGGTCAGGCGGAACTGTTGGATTCTGTTGTTTTCAGCACCGCGGTAGCACCGGACGGAGCTACCGACTTCAAGGAGCTGCATTTTTTAAGGTTATTCTTGCAACATGAATATTTTTAAGTATTGTATATTGGATTCTTATCGTTTTGGTCTTGTTTTGAATATCTAAAGTATTGGATATTTTTCTAAACTGGTGTGGTGTCCCTTTGTAGTGTTTTCACTGTGTTACTGCTGATTATGGCCAAATGCTTTACACACTGCCTCTGAGATAAGCCTGACTGCTCGTGCCAAGCTACCAAGGGGGTGAGCAGGGGTTCTTTAGGAGTGTATCCCAATTATCCTGACTAGAAGGAAGGGCCCATATTTGGACAAAGGTGCAAACTCTTGCCAACTAGAGACCCCCATTTCTAACAACGTGCTCTTGGGAGTTGCAAGGTTTTGATGCTGCCCCAAGTTTATCTGATGTTGTAAATCTGCGGCAGCGTCAAATTCCATGGGTGTTAAGTGGGAACACCCACAGCAACACCCATGGAACGACTCTTTCACTCAGAGTGAGGCAAGGCAGCAACTTGTGCTGCCTTGCCTTACTCCATATCTACAAGGGCATGAAGAGCCAGGCAGCATGGCTTTACGTGGCCTTGTAGATATGGCTAACCCTTTGCATCACCGGAACGTCACAAAAAGTGTTGTTCTGGTGGCACACAGAGCTTGTAAAATGCCCCCCAGTTTGGAAATATACAGACGAAAAAACATGCAGTTGCCTTTTCAGTACATATAGCTTTCTCCTTGTTATTTCCTCTTTCTAAGTGTGCTGCATTGTGTAGCACACATGGCAAGAGGAAAATGTCTTTAAGGATTGTTTTTGTGCAGGAAGGTACCGTTCTGCACAAAAACAATCCTGCCTGCAACATGACTCAAGGGTACCAGCATTGGCACTAGGCAGCCAAAAGTGTGCCAGCACTAGTAAAAGACAGGACTTAGCTGTATAATGGTAAATGCAGTGCAGTCCTGTCCTTTCTCTTTCACGCAGAGCAGTGCAACAAAGTGACTTGCTGCATTGAGTTGTGTGAATTTTTTTATAATTATGGGCCTAAATATTGGAAAGAGGGTGCTCTCTCCAAATGTAAATTTAATTTTTGCTGCGGGAATGGGAAGCAGAAGTACCTTGCTGGCTTGGTACTTGGGGAATGAGCACCTCTATGTAGTATTCATTTAGAGACTAATTGTGGGGAGTGCTGCCCTCAATGATTGTTGCCTTAGCTGCCCATGGTATCTAACTAACTCACTTAATGTGTTTAGTGTACAATGTGCTTATAAAATGCCACATTCAAAATTCAGTACAATGCGCCTCATTGTGTTGCACCAAATTTATTTATTTGTTTATATAGCGCTAGAATCGACCCCCGAAGGGGTATCTCTGCGCTTAGAGCGGAACGTGAGGGTGTAAAACAATTCCAGCAGAGTTTAACAGGTGCGAAAAAGATTGGTTTTAAGCAACTTCCTGAATTGCAAGTGATCCAGACACTGTCTTAAGGGCAAGGGGAGTTCATTCCAATAACGAGGGCCAAGATAGGAAAGAGCTTTTCCTCCTAATCTTGCCTTACTTACTCGAGGCACCACCAGAAGGTGTTTAGCACTCGAGCGGAGGGATCTTGATGGTACATAGGGCGTGAATTTCTCGGAAAGATAGGAAGGGCCCAAGTTGAGCAGTGCCTTATGAATGGTGCAGCAGATTTTAAATTTGACCAGTTGGCGGATGGGGAGCCAATGCAACTTCATAAGAAGAGGGAGGAGGGGGTCCTGGAAGGAACATTAAGGACCAACCGCGCCGCCGTGTTCTGTACCACCTGCAGTCTACTGAGTGAAGCATCATTAGCAGAGACCAGCAGGCCGTTACAGTAGTCCAGACGACTCAATACCAGCGCCTGGACTAGGGTTTTCCGGGTGGAATCAGGAAGCAAGGGGAAAACTCGACGGAGCAGGCCTATTACATGAAAACAGGAACCAGCTGTCTGAGCAGCGTGCTCCTTCAAGCTGAGGGCTTGATCTAAACGGATACCCAGATTTTTTACTGTAGACCTGGGGGCAGGGTGTGGACCCAAGTCGACCGGCCACCAATCCGGGGTCCATAGAAGGGGGGCCTCTCCAAAGAGCATTATCTCAGTTTTTCCCACATTACACTGGAGGAAATTATTCTTCATCCAGTGTTATATGGCTCTCATCCCATTGGAGAAGGCTAGCCGGACCGCCGAGGTGAATTTATCAAATGGAAAGAGTAACTGGGTATCATCGGCATATGATATGGGAATGAACCCATGTGTCCTCAAAAGATTGGCCAAGGGAGCAATATAGATGTTGAATAATGTAGGGCTCAAACATGAGCCCTGGGGTACTCCCTTGGTCAAATCTATAGGGGCCGAACGATACGAGCCTAGGTTGATAATCTGGGAGCGATCAGACAGAAAGCTCCTCATCCATTGTAAGGCTGATTTTCTTAGCCCAACCTCTTCCAACCTTTTGATCAGAATACTATGGGAAACTGTGTCGAACGCTGCGGATAGGTCCAACAGCACCAGAATCATAGAGTGGCCTTTATCTAGGGTCATCCTGATGTTATCTGTGACCACTAGTAATGCTGATTCGGTGCTGTATTTGGGCCTAAAACCGGACTGGGAAGGATCTAAACATCCTGTCAGTTCGACATAGTTGGAAACGTGGGTATTAACATGTTTCTCCATTAGTTTGCTCAGGAACGGGAGGAGTGAAATAGGACGGAGGTTAGAGAAATCCGTCCATGGTCTTTTAGTATTCTTACGGATGGGTCTAACCTGGGCAACCTTCCACTCCAGTGGTATATGGCCTTCCGTTAGAGAGAGATTAATAAGAGATTGCACCGAGGGGGACAAATGTTTAGCCAAAGACGGAATGACTTTAGCTGGAATATGGTCAGAAGGGGACCCAGACTTTATCTTGTGAATCAGTGATTCAACCTCTGCTAATGTAATTGCAGGGAAGTTCTCTAACAACTGAGAGTTTGTTAGATTCAAATGGTCCAAGGCCATAGGGATCTGCTGCAGGTCTCCCATTGCGGTAATTTTTCCATAGATAAGCTCTATCTTTTGTACAAAATAGAGAGCAATATCATTACACAGCAATTGGGAGGGAACCTCTAAGCTTTCACATGCCTTAGGGTTAATGAAAGACTGAAGAATCTGGTACAGGGTTTTAGAGGCGTTGCCAACCTCGGCTAACTGAGCTGTTATATGGGTTTTCCGTGCTATTTTTATATTTTTATGATAGCTGGACAGAGTGGAGTAAAACCGATCTCTGTCCGCCTCATTATGAGAAGCACGCCAGATTCTCTCCAACTTCCTGCAGAGTTGCTTTTGATCTCGCAGTTGTGTCGAGAACCAAGCTGCCTGTGGGCGATTAGGATGGCTCAAGGAGCATTTCAGAGGTGCAATGTGGTCAATGCTGTTAAAACCGCCGAGTTATATTTAAACAGTGCTTCCTCAATGTTGTCCGATGCAGAGTTTTGAGGCCTCAAAAAACTGTTTGAAAATTTTCAGCGGAGACTTTCTGCCACTGCCTGCGTAGTATAAGATGTAGCTGGTTTAGGTATTTTAAGATCTATAGGGTCCTGAATAAAAAATTCAATGACTGAATGATCAGACCAAGAAAGTTGTTGGGGGGTTCGCACTGAATCTTAGAAGAATTTGAAAATATAATATCCAAAGTATGACCAGCTATATGGGTAGGGCCTTCATTAAGCTGGGATAGGCCTAAAAGGGATAGGTCAGCCAAAAGAGTCTGTGCATCTGAGTTGGAGAGGCAATCACTATGGATATTAAAATCTCCCAAGAGTAGAAAGTTATTGCACGCGTTCACATACGGGGCTAATAGTTCAACCAATTGTAGAGAAAAATCAGCTAGGGGTCCTGGGGACGATAAATTAACGCTCCTTTCCAGCTAGCCTGCATGGAGGAATCTATCCTAAAGACCAACATCTCCATAGTAGCATCGCCACGTTGGTCTAGGACGGAGACATTGATTCCATCTTTATGCTCAATGGCGATTCCACCCCCTACCTTCATAGGTCTGTCCAGTCTAACCATTTTATACCCCTCCGGTATGCCTAACGCTATAGCGGGCACAGAATGGGGTTTGAGCCATGTTTCGGTTAGAAAGCCCAGTTCAGGTTGAACCGAAGACACTAGGTCCCATACCTCAACAGAGTGTTTGGGCAGCGATCGTACATTGCACAACAAGTTTTTCCACCCCTTCCGTGAATTATCCACGGAAGTGTTGATAGCCTGACCAGGAAAGATATAATTTGCCTGAAATCGGCATACTCGGCAGGAAAACGGACCTTCTGGATAAGGCCAGATTTTTGTCCGACAGCTAGGGGTTACATTAGTCTGTAGATTAATTAGCTCTTGTCTAGTATAGTGTATTTGCATGGGGGGACCGTGGGTGACATACACCTGACCAGGGTCTCCGGCTCCTACCACAAAGGGCACGTGCTAGCACTCTCCAGGAAATGTTTTGTGCCCTGGCTGCTGAGCCGGAAGGAGCGGGACGGCAGATTCAAGAAAACACCAGAGGCCGCTCAGTGTAATCTAAAGTCGCTGCCATATCTGGAAGACTTTAACTGCATAGATTCTACTTTTAGGTCGAGCCTACAACACACATGCCATGTCTGCAAGACCTTTTCTTTTGTAATCACTTAAACCGATGTTTTTCCCGCCTGCTACTTGTGGTAGGTTTGCTCCAGAGCCAATCTAAATTGCTGCATCCTGATTCGTTCTGGTTGCCGATAGCCCACTTCCGTTCAAGGTAGAGGAGCACCGGCCAATTGCAGTCTCCATACGTTTACATTTTTTGTCTGTGCTGTATGAAGATCTATTTTTTTTTATTCTTTCTGACCATCACTGCAGACCAGCTCACATCCTGCGCTGCCCACCCCACACCACCACTTTCTGCCCATCGCTGCAGACCAGCTCAAGTCTCACGCTGCCCTCCCCCCACCACCACTTCGTGTTGCTTTCTGCCTGTCGTTGCAGACCAGTTCACATCTCGCGCTGCCCTCCCCACACCACCACTTCCTGCCGGTTTCTGCCAATCGCTGCAGACCAGCTCACGACTCATGCTGCCCTCCCCACACCACCACTTCCTGCCGCTTTCTGTCAATCGCAGCAGACCAGCTCACGACTCATGCTGCCCTCCCCGCACCACCACTTACTTTCTCTGCTTGCTTTACTTCTCCAGTCACTGCTCGCAACAGCCGCCTGCTAAGTAAAACAGGTAACCGGAGGCTGCTTCTCCGTGCTTCCTAATTGCTGGAGCACATCGTGCCTCATATGCCTGCCTGTGCCCATGATGCAGCCCCATTACCAGCATCACTGCCCCTGTTTATCCCACAGATGGCTGAGCCTCCGCTCCTATCACACAGGTAACTGGAGGCTGCTTCTCCCTGCTTGCCGGACCAACACAAGCTCCAAATGTTAACGCATGTACAGCCCATAAATGATGCAATCCATGACTTGCAGTGCTAATAACCCTAACCTTCCAGAGAAGCCACTTGAAGGAATGTAAACAATGCAAAATATTGTATTTTCTGGTCACTGTGTTAAAAGTATGTGCCGTGCAGCTCATTAAAGCAGTTGCTCAAAAGTGTTTGCTAAAGTATTCAACAACCACAGAGCTGGTTATTGCTTTGCTCTCGCTGTCTTTTTTTAATAAAAAAACATTTCTTTTTAGTGAAGTCTCCGTCTATTTCTGTCTCTTTTAAGGACGTATACTGTTTTTTCGTGACCTTTTATGTTATTTAATGAAGTACATTGCATACAATGTTGTGTGCTCTCTGTTGAAGCCGGCACCATGTGCTGTCCGCTTTCTGCAAACCTTCCTCGTTTTACTTCATGTATGAGGCACAATAGGTGATAATATTTAACTCTGCTTATGAAGCACAACGCACACGATGTTGTCTTTGCACTATATTTTTTGTAAACAGAAAGGGTAAGGTCACCTTTATTTGCACCATGACATTTGAGCGGCACATGCCTATAATACCCTTATTTTTTTAAATTCACCTACTTTGATGTACTTATTTCACAACTGTGTCACGCTAATTATGTTACCCTTTTTCCTTTATATTTTGAACACACACGGTTTAATGTTCATTGCACCATGCTAATTAGATTTTCTAAATGTAAACTTTCATTTCATTTACACAAACACCAACCTATACAATTTTGTGTTTGCGTGATATTTATTATGAGCACAGAGGGTAAGGTAACCTTTACCTGCAGCATAATATTGTTAGTCTTTTTGTCCATTTCTAAACTGGTACCCAATTTTTCAGAGCAAAAAATAAATAAATGTTTGGGTGCTGTCTTGGTGGTATTCTTCCCAGCCTCAAATTAAGGTCAATTGACTGAATGTTTGTGGTAAGAGGCAGAACGCATTGTCAGGCCCCGATACCGATCTTTACTGCTATGCATTGCCATTTACAACACTAGTAGAAATTCTTGAGTCCTTTTTCACACATCCTTCCTTCCCCAACCCTTCTTGCATGAACTACAATAAGGTGTGAACAGAAAATCAGACTGCATAGTCTAGTGTGTAGAAATGGTATAGCTCTTCAATCCCTAGCGGCACAGCAACAAAAATTCAACAAAACACCACATAATAGAATTACACTGCATAACACTCCACAACACAAAATACCATTCCACATAATTACACTCACAACACACAATTCCACTCCACACACTTCCAAAACACTCAACACCACATAATTACTAGCCACATAATTCCACTGCTCACCATACCACATATTTCCACTGCACAAATCCACTCAACAACACACAATTCCACGCCACACAATTCCACAACCCATTCAAATTCAACCCACATAATTCCACTACACACCACATCCATACACTCCATAACACATGGATAAAACACATTGCCATTTACAATGCCAATAGCTCTAACTCAATCAATCAATTAATCAATCAGGGGTTTGTTAAAGCGCGACTACTCACCCGTAAGGGTCTCAAGGCGCTAGGGGTGGGGGGGGGTGCAGGTTCCATCCATCAAGGAGGGGGTCTGTCGAAGAGCCAGGTTTTGAGGTTTCTTGCGAAGATGGGGAGCGATGTTGTCTGTCTGAGGTGGAGCGGAAGGGCGTTCCATGCTTTGGCCGCGAGGAAGGAGAAGGAGCGGCCTCCCGATCTGGTCTTTCTGGTGCGGGGGACCACGGCGTAGGAGAGCTGGGCTGATCGTAGGGTCCTTTGGGGTGCGTGGAATTTGAGTCGGCTGTTCAGGTATGCTGGTCCGGTGCCGTGGAGGGCCTTGTGTGCATGGGTGAGCATCTTGAAGGTGATTCTCGCCTCGACAGGGAGCCAGTGGAGTGTGCGCAGGTGCTGGGAGATGTGGCAGTGTTTTGGCAGGTTGAGGACCAGTCTTGCGGCGGCGTTCTGGATGTTCTGTAGCTTGCGGGTGAGGTTTTTGTTTATTCCGGCGTAGAGTGCGTTGCCGTAGTCGAGTCTGCTGGTGACCAGGGCGTGAGTGACGGTCTTTGGTGTTCGAGGGGGATCCATTTGAAGGTCTTACGAAGGAGGCGGAGGGTGTGGAAGCAGGAAGACGAGGCAGAGTTGATCTGGCGGTCCATTTTGAGCTCGGAGTCCAGGATGATTCCCAGGTTGCGTGCGTGGTCCGTGGGGGTTGGTGGGTTTCCGAGGGCAGGGGGCCACCAGGTGTCGCTCCAGGCATCGGGGTTTGGGCCCATGATAAGTACTTCTGTTTTGTTGGTGTTTAGTTGTAGGCAGCTGTTTTTCATCCATTTGGCGACGGCTTCCATGCCTTCTCGAAAGTTGCGTCTGGCGGTGTTGGGCTCGTTGGATAGGGAGAGGATGAGCTGGGTGTCGTCTGCGTATGACACCTTGTTGAGTCCGTAGGTTCTGACGATGGGGGCGAGTGGAGCCATGTAGACGTTGAAGAGCGTCGGGCTGAGGGAGGAGCCCTGGGGGACTCCGCAGGTGGTAGGTGTGGGGTCCGAGAGGAAAGGGGGGAGTCTGACCCGCTGCGTCCTGCCGGAGAGGAAGGAGCGGATCCAGTCGAGGGCCTTGTCCTGGATTCCTGCGTCGTAGAGCCTGCGTATTATGGTGCGGTGGGAGACTGTGTCAATGCGATACCTATTGCATTTCCAATGCTTGTTGGAAGTTGTTGGCCTTCTTATGGACTTGAGAAGTCCCAAAACATCTTTCTAGGAGTCCCTGTGATATTTGATCTGATAACCCGTTTATCTCTGATCTACAATTACATAGAATGATATACCACAGTGCACAGCGATGGATATCAGCCATTTAACGACCTTCTTACGTCATAGAGTCGTTTCAATTAGTGTTGTGAAGTGTTTTGTTTTTTGTTGGACTTCGTTTCTGCAAAAGTTGTAAAACTGACAGCGTTTGTGATTTAGCAGCACACTGCATTAAGGTTTTCTTTGACGAAGAATTTGTCAAAAACCTATCACCTGGACGTCTGCAAAAAATTTAATATTTTTCAAGGAGCTCATCAGCTCGTAAACTTTACAAACTTTCCAGCTTTTCCACATGAGTCCGATTTCGGCATCAGAAACATTGTTTTCAGACTATGGAGAGGTTTGGAGCATCGACACACTGTCTCCGAGAGCATGAACAGAGCATGCGCACTGCAGGAGCTGCTATCGATTCCTGGAGAATCGAACCAGATATTAGTGCCGCCCAAAGGAGAGCAATGCAAGTGATCCAAGGTCATTGGCTTGAGGACAGACTTACCTTTCAATGGCCAATACATTACAAAGAAAAACTTATTTTTGGGGGGGGAGTTTTATGAAGCGCAAACTGGCCCCGAAGTTATCAGAGCGCTTTACATGCACACCAGTTGGATACATTCATTTTTGTTAGACTCTGAGAGATTATGTGATTTGCCCAGAACCACAGGATTTTGTGCATCCCTGCCGAGATTCAAGCCAGGTTCCCCAGCTTAGAGGTGGACCGCCCTAGCCGTTAGGACACATCCATCTGTCCCAAAATGAGACGCAATAGTCCCACTTCATCAAATCGGTGGGATGCACTTACCCTGAAATCCAACAGATTGTCAAAGGAAGCAATCTCCTTCTGTGAAGCAGGAGTCAGTCAGCACTCTGCAAAGGCAGAGCGTTAAACGCCAGGGCATTTATATTATTTCTGATTGCAGCGAGGTACCAGGGGAAAATAGAATATTTCTACCAGGGACTTTGACCGTCTAATCCCGGTGTCAATTAGGAGCGTGGAGGACATTAATTAAACGCTTTTCATTAGGTATAAAATGACATTTTATTTCTGGGAGTTTTGTAAAGCGCAAACATATACCCAACGTTGAGTCTTTTATCACTGGTAGCATTGACAGATATGTGCATAGTAACCAGGTCATCAGAGCTTTGAGGGAAACAAAAAGAGTGGTTTCAGAATGTAATTTTAGTGGAAGTATGTTCCAATGTCTCGGAGCTGCCACAAAGAAGGGCCTGCCATCTATGGTCTATATCTATTATCATGAGCATTTCATTACCAGGACTTAGGGCTTCAGATTGTATTATATTGATTGCAGTATTTATATATAGGATAAAGGACCCCTGACGTACATTATAAGGATACTGCAAGCAACAGAGGTTATGGCCGGCACTCACAGGGATGGTGGTCTGCTGGGGTCATCAGACCACCATGTGTATGAGTGTTTTTAATTGAAGCAATTTTTTTGTAATGCAGCCCATTTTCCTTAAAGGAAAACGTGAAGCATTTCAAAAATGAAAATGAAAAGATACCTTTACATTTTTAAAGAGTAGGCTGTGGTACGTGGAACAACTGCCTGCTCTTAAAAAATCTTGGTGCCCACATTCACAAAGGGGGAGGGGGCCCTTGGGGACCCTTTCCCATTTGCTAATGGGTTACCACGAACTTTAAGTTGGTGGTAACTGCAAATGTTTTGCAACCGCATTTCAGGTTTCAAAACATTCCTACACACCAGTGTGACTCGCTATTAGGAAGGGACGCCCTTAACATGCCCCTTCCTAATAGCGACTCTCAAACCCTATTTTGCAAATCGGTAATAGGTTGCCAACTCGCAAAATAGAGTTGGTACATGCCAAAAAGCATTTTACCAACCGCAAACTGCCCGATGGGCCGTTTGCGAGGGGTAAAATGCTTCATACATTTGGCCCTTAGAGACAGGCTTTTTAAACAGGGATTGCAGAATCTCATGCATTATATAGCACTTACTGCCCCTATGTGGGGACACTGAAGCACTTGCCTACACGAGTAGCATACTACACTGATAGGATGTTGTGTGGGAAGTCTTTACATGTTGTGTATGATGACCACCGAGGTGCAGTTATCGTATTATGGGGCACAGCACTTAGCAGTGTGATGGGTGATGAAGTGAAAGAGACAGATGTGCAGTTTTATGGTTTTCATCTTACTGGTAGCTTTGAACAGCTCTGCAGGTCCCTTTGTGGTATTTCTTATGAAAATAGTATGCCGAGCTGGTTACTGCACTAGGTTGTCAAATTGGATGTTTTTTTAATAGTTTTGGGGATGATCTGGCATGGCTGGAAGGAAAGAGAAGTGAAGAGACCTCTTGCGATGTGCATTTTTATTATCAGTCTCTAGGGCTTTAGATGGCATATTTCGGCCTACCTTTGCATGCAGCAGGATAGACAAAGAGTTGTGTAAGGACTTAAGGATTAAGCACATTTGTTGGAAAATGGTTTATTAGCAGTGATAATTAGGAACATACCAGTAGTATTATGGCCACAAACACAATATAAGGTCCAGTCAAGGTTTCAATAAATTATTCCCTTTGCCCAACCTTTGGTAGCTGGCAATGAGCAGGCAGGTGTTACTTAGGAGACAGATGTGTAAAGAATTTATAAACACCAATACACACAATAAAAATCCAGCAACACTTTATAAAAATAGATTATATTTTTTATGAATAAACGCACACCAAAGCAACAGAAATCCAATGAGGGGAACCGGGGATATGAATTTTTAAAGAATAAACACTTTCTAGTGTTTAAAAAACAAGAGCTCCAAATTGGGATATCTGGTCACGCTTGACCAGGACAAAGTCAAAGTTTGAGGCCAACTGCGATGGAGCCGTCGTTGAATACACTAAGCGGGAGGCCTCGGTCAACATTTTACCTGTGAACTTAGAAACGTTTCAGCTTTTCTCTTGACGTTGAGCAAGCCTCCTCTCCAGACCGGGTTTCGAGACAACGACAGCGTCTTGGCTCAGCACATGCTCTTGGTGAAATCTTGGAAGTCTTGAGCTTCGAGCTTTCAGTGGGATAAACCTGAAATCCAGGCTGGGTCGGGATTCGGTTCCGGCGGCTTGACTCGTGTTGTCAGTTCGGTCTCCTTATGGAACTTTGTGTTAAAAATTCTCCAGATTTCAGGATCTTCTTTCTGAAGGTCCATTTTGGGTTTCAAACTGTCCACAACACCAATCCAATGTTCCACAAGTTCTGAGTTGCTCCTTGGGATATCAAGAAAACGTTTCCCAAGTGCACCATGCCAAATCCTTAAAAGTCCCCTGGATGCACTCCAGCTGGGTTCTTCTTGGTGAGGGTGAGTTTGGTGGAGCTCTTTTAACCTGTTGCTTTCAGGCAGTCCACACCTTAAACTTTCAGAGTCAGCCAAAGTCCTTCTTTTGCTTAAGTCCCAAAGAGTGCAGCATGTGCAGTGCTTGTGAGTGCAATCATTTAAGTGCAGGTCAGGATTCAGCAGGCCAGTCCTACTTATCTTGCTTCTTTCTGGCAGGGATCTGAGTTGCTTAGCAACTCTTCCATATTCATGCAGTGCTCCTGAGCATCAAGCAGGGCGGCACACCTGACCAATGGGATGCAGTATACCACCCAGGTGTATGACCACTTCGTCCAAAGTAGGGTGTATTCTTCTCCCAGAAACACTATTCTTCCAAAATGGATAAAGTCTCTTGTTGGAGGTTAGATCAGGCTAAGCCAACCCACTGGTGTGGCTCTAGATTCCCCAACACTCCCCTTTCATTCCCTTCCCTAATCTAAGTACAGGGGCTCCTGTCTGGCTGGGGTTGCAGTGTGAGGGGGTGAGCCTGTGCTCACCTAAGGTGCCATTCTTCCTTTGAAGACTAGTTTGGCCACCTTACCCCACTTCCTGCCTCTAGCTATTGCAGCTGCAGTTCTCATCCCACAGGAAATCCATTGTCTCTCCAGCAGGCTACTTCGCACCTCATTAAGACAGCTTGGCTCAGCCTGGTAAAGGCTAGCCAATCTTGGAGAGGGCAGCTGGAAGAAAATAAAGTTTAATAACGTATGTTCTGTGATATTTATTATAAATCCAACAGTGGCAAATTGTTGGATTTATCATAGCTAGCATTTTGATACCTTGAATGATATTTTATCTCAATCCTGTCAATATTTATAATTAAATAAAATGTTCCAATGTTAGCCTATGGAGCCATTTGCTACAATGGGGAAAATTAATTTGGCAGTTTTTTCTCCTCAGGGCTTATAAAACATCTTTTATAATGTCCTTGCTTATAGTTACAAGCACCCTGCCTCAGTGGTATCTGTGGGAGACCTTAGGGGTGACTTATTTGTAAAGATAAGGTGGTTTGAGATTCGGAAGTACCTTTAAATCCAAAGTCGAATTTGCATATAATTTAAATTTAAAGACAGTCTGTCTGGCCCCGTCCACTGCAGCCTGCCTAATTGACAGCTTGGGACAGAAGATGCTACCAGCTGGTTTGACTACTGTGGCGAGAACAGTCATTTGCACCTTGCTGGGGGGACGCCCCCCCAACTTCCACCTTAAGTGTCCCCAGGGATGCACCACAGCGCTGGTACACCTACAGTGCACCACGCATGTGTCCGCTAAGTAAAAGCCTCTGCAGCTGTCACTCATCGACTGTGGAGAGCAACCCCAAAAAGACATTGGTTCCTGCCACCCTCCTTGTCCTGGTGTCTGACCCCACAGGACCAACCTTATGGGTCACTCGGCCAGGCACTGCCCAAGCCACCACCTCAGGTTCACAACAACACACTATAAGATGACATCCTTCCGCTTCCTTGGGTAACTACCTACCCTACCCTAACACATCAGGGTCCACTACTAACCCTCTCAGATCTCCTCAGGGTCAGTTACCTAGCCCACCTAGGGAACCTAAGGGCGACCATTACACCTCCTATCTCAGGAACCGCCCTCCTTTGGGACCACCCACCACTATGGGCAACCCAGGGGTTGCTCACTCTCCCGACCAAATAACCTATGGGGACTGCGGGAACCACAACTTTCTCACCCCCCTCCAATCGTGGGAGCATTTCTCAGGGGTCCCCCACCATGGGAACCCTTGTGGGTGTCACTACCCATTGTAAAAAAACTCCCGTCCCACCCTTCCAGTGGTTTTTGTCTGTCCCAATGGCGGGAACTTTTTCCAGGCAGAAAAGCTTGGGCCTCCCTCTTTGGAAACCTGCCCTGCCTTTGACAAGTGAGGGAATTTCCTGGGGCCCCCTAATCTCCTGCTGGCCTCACGAAGTAAGGTCCACACCTACATACCAATCTGTAGTGTGGGTATCAGTTGCTATCCCTAAACCTTTAGAGAAGAAACCCACCTCATACAGGCCTAGTATGTGTAGTGTTAGGGTTCAAAGAGTACCCTATGGCTGGGAACAACTCTATGTAAATATTTCTTTGAAAGCCCCACCCCAGCAACCTGTCCTTTGTGAATATAAACAAGTGAAAACAACACAGTTTGACCATTGACCCTACATTTCTTCCTATGACATATATGTGCGTGTGGGGTTTCCTTTCTCATACCTTTAGTTGACATTATCAAACCTTTGAACCCTTTTCAGAGGCTTGCACTCTAATATTTGCCCATTAATGTATAGGTAACGTGAGGCAAAACTGGACTTTTCAAATGCCATCAATGCATAATGGAATGGGATATTATGTTTACCGCCACTGAAAACCAATTTAAGAAATTGGGTCAATAGTTGTTTATAAAACAGGTAGATTAGAATATTATTACACTGACATAGACACTGTTTTTGCGAAAGTTCCCGTAATCCCTGAACTAAATAAGGTGAAAAATGCAAAAATGTTTGGAGAATTTTTCTTAGAAAACTGATGCAGCGGTAATTTCACGGTAATTTCTCAATGCAAAACCTCATTTACCTCTATTTACTGCTGTAAAGATGTTGGGCCCTTGACACCATGTATTACCTTCAGGAGACTTTATATAAACATGAAAAATCAAAAATGCAATTAATATTTAAGCCAATAAAGAGAGTTGTGAGTATTTTAAAGGGTTTTATTTTCTAGTCAAAAGTTAAGGTTATCTGACTCTTTATTCATTAGTCAAATATCAATCAGGTAACAGAATTGAAAAAATAGGAAAAATACCATTAATACAGAACATATTACAGTCTGCATACGAGGCATTCCATGTAGGAAGAAAATGTGGCGCAAAATTGTCAGTCAGAAACTCTTAAAGAGTTTCTAAGAAAAGAGTGAGTCTTGCAAGGCTAATCAATAATTAATAATGGCAAAAATCTCCCATAAAGAGAAATAAATGCATAGGACAAATACATCTTTTCAAAAGCAGTTAGTCAAAGCATGAAATTTAAAGCTTAGCACCTAAAATCTAAACCTGTTCTGATCCTCTCAGCTCTCTCTCTCTGCCTCGCTGTGCTGGTCTGTCTCTCTGTCTCAGGAGCTGCAAAATAGCCCCCACAGAGGCAGCCCCTCCTTCTCTCTCCTCCCCGTCTCTGTGTCCAGCACAGAAGCTGGGCCTGGCCCTCAGGAAAACATTAGCAAAAAAGCCACCCCTCCCACTTGTAAGCCATATTTCAAGCAAAAGTCCACGTGCTTGGTCCTCATAGCCGGTCCAATCAGAACTTCAAGACACATCATCTCCCCATGGGCTGACTGAATACGTCATTAATCAGGCGTGTTCCTGTTCAAATTTTAGTCTTGTGCTAGATGACTTCACATCCTTATACTTTAAAAACAATTACATTTTTCTGTAACAAAAAGTATTAATTGTGAGTTTTTCTCTTCACTCCACTGTTTAAACAGGCTACAAAAAAAAATATGCGAACATAGTGAAGGTCGAAGAGACGGAAACAGGATGGCATGATTTATTACCAAAGCCCTTTCATTGAAAGTTGGTAGGGAAGAGGAGCACATTCCATTCTAATCTTCAAGGGCAAAACTGCAGTAAGCTGAGTCTACTAAAGCAAACTGAAATCACGTGGTTTTCTACACCGCAAAAACACATTTCAGCACATTTCTACTCTTGCAAAAAAATACAAGTTAAATCAGTACAATTATATGCTATTTTGAAAGTACAAATATATTTTCTAAATTAATGTGCATTCTATAGTGAGATTACATATTGATTAATCACATTTAAACATGGCTGTTTAATTAATTGAGCATGTTTTTACATGAAAGTACTTTTAAACTGAAAGCATTCTGACCAGGCCTTATTTAATATTTTCACTTGTAGGCATCAAAAGTGTTACCCCTTTAAAAGCATCTGATTCATGTTTTCACTTTTCATGCACCAAAATCTGCCACTTAAAAAAAGAATACATTTGACCAGGCCTTATGTCATGTTTTCATTTTGCTTGCGCCAAATCTGCGTGCCAATTTAGAAATGCTGTCTGCAGCTTTTTGTCATATAATAATTGTAGGAGAGTAGGATCTGCTTCACATGGCTACCCCCACTTTTTGCTGATGCTTCACTGTTTTTCGACCTTAGTCTGGCTGGGGCCCTGCTAATCAGAACCCCAGCCTAGCTGCTTCCTCTCTAAAATGGTTTCCATGTGCCTTAGGCACATCTCTGATTGGAATCTGGAGTGCCCTTATAAGTCCCTAGTATATGGTATACTATGTACCCAGGGCATAGGTACCTCAGAGGCCTACCAGGGGCTGCAGCATGTATTGTGCCACCCCTGGAAGGCCATCCAAACTGACACCACAGGTCTGCTACTGCAGCCTGGGTAAGGTGGTGCATGCACCCCTTACTGTGATATAGGCTACCTATATCACTATATACATACACACATATAAACCTATAAGTCACTCCTATGGCAGGCCTTATCAATCCTGAAGGCAGAGTGCGTGGTTCCTATGTGAGAGGGTGCCCCTGCATGAGCAGGGCCCCTCTGCAGCGTTCGGAGACCCTTCTCTGATGCTGTTTGTAGTGCAGCCTGACCATATACTCTTAAGCGCATTATAACCTCGCGTTAAATGCTAACTTTGGGATGGCTGCACGGAAACATGTCGTGTTTGGTGTCAAACATCTTGGAATACTACCCCCCGCCAGTTCTGGCGGCGGGGGTAGCATTCCACCCTTCTAGAGGGAAAGACATGTACACACCGGTATGCCCGGTACTGACTTTCCAAGCCCTGGCATCACAAAATGGATGCCGCTGCCACAGACACGAGTCTGGCCTCCTGCTGCTGACCGAAACTCCGGCAGGGGAGGCCTGGACAATAGGTTTCCTGTCCCAGGGAGGTGTGACCACCTCCCCAGACAGGATAGTGTGTATTGGGGCTGGGCGGGAGCACTCTCTGGTGCTTTGAAGTCCTGCACTGGGGGCACACTTGGTGTCCCTGTGCATACCCCAGTTCAAACCGGCTCAGGGGCTTCCAGCCCCTGCTCTGGCGCGAAACTGGACAAAGGGAAAGGGGTGTAACCACCCCTCTGCCCTGACCCTCCCATAGGTGGGGTCACAGAGTATGTCCAACCCCCTACCTTAGTATAAGTAAGGGAACCCAGTCCTTAGGACTTTAGATTTACCTGGACGAAACTCTGATACAGAATCCTGGACCTTCGACGCTCTACTTTAAGATTAGAGGACTGAAGAATCTCCCTTGGGGTCAAGGAGTGACTCCCCTGCTTGGCAGGCACCAAAGAAGCAATTGTCCGGTCTGCATCGCTGAAGCTCCCGTCGGACGCCGAAGTCTTTGCATCACCAGAGGTGGATTTCCAGACTTCCCCGAGGCTGCCCTGAGTTCCCAGCAAAGCTGAGGCCCGTAGCTGTCGTGGGTAACGTGGAACCGTGACCCCTGGACACTGAACGCATTTGCAAGTGCATCCTCTTCTGGGTCTCCCACGAAGTCATGCTTTGGGCTCCGAGTAGCCCCAGCCTCCAGCACCAACTGCACCGAAGATCACTGGCCTCCACTCCACGAGTGTCCTGTGAGCCAGCTCCACGTGCACCGTCTCGAGGCTCCTTCGCGGTCGCTAGTCCGTTGGCTAGTAGGCCCTCCCGAAAGCCAATCTTTTTCTGCTTGGGCTCCCTGGTTGCTCCAGGTGTGCCCTGACTTATCCTTGCTGGGTGAGTCCCCCAGACCTTGCTGGTCTGCAACATCGTCCTTCTTTGCTTTCCACGAGACTTGCCGTTGCCAAGGCTTGTTGGGTCCAATCCGGTCGCCGACACCCCTGCAATCGACAGACGTCGTGGGACAGCTCGAATCCAGCTCCTGGTTGTCGTCAACGACTCCTGGACCTCATGGCTGAAGAGTCAAGACGACCGTCAACCTACCTGAAGCACTCAACATCGGTGGGCATCTGCTCATCGCCTTCCTGGTCACTGGCTAGTGACCCAGACTCTGTCCCCACTGCTTTCAGGTTCTTCAGATCTTCGATCCACCTTTGGATCCACCCGAACACTTTCGACTTGGTCGCCAGCAGCACTTTGCAGCAGATCGCCATAGAAAGCGACGACGAAACCCGACCCCGAAAGACACCTATGCACCCGGCTTCCCTGGGTGAGGTAACTCGAGTACTCCGGTGCTCCCGTGGGTATAGACACTAGAACAGCCTAGTTCTCAAAGGGTTTGCTCCAAGTCCTCCTCTAAGTGTCCCTTTTCTTTTAAATTCTAATCGCGACTTTCCCCATAGAAGTTAACGGTGGTTCGCGGTTGTGTTCATACACTGCACGCGTCCCCCGTGGGTCCCCTGTGTCACTGCCTTGGGTGGTTCCTTGTGGTCCAAGCACTTCTACAGGCTCTAGGCCTTGTGTCTAGCTCAGTCGTGGTTCTTATACCACTTTATTGGTATATGGTTTGGTACGCCCCTGGGGCTCAAACGTGTATTTGTGCTATTACTGTAGATAACTAACTCGTAACGTATGTACTTTGAACTCTAGCCTCATAAAGAGACTAGAGGGGTGTGTTTAGTAATAAATACATATATTTTGAATATATACCTGGTGTGGTCCTCTTTCATTTGGTCACTCAAGAGATTATAGACTGGTAAAACAAGCTGCTTTACATTCCTTCAAGACTTAGCCTGAAGGCTGCTCTCCATAGCTACCACTAGGATAGCTTTCAATAAAGGTTGTCTTTAACCTATCTCCAATAAGGGGTTGTTTGGACTGGTGCAAGGTGCCCACTATAATTAGTGGACAGCATATGCCAGGCCAACTTCTCACATTGGTGTGCAGCGTGTGGGATTCCAGCTTGCTATTGTTTTACCAGATAATCTCAATTGAATTGATCAACTGAAAACCACTAAGGGTACCTAAGGTACATATAATCAAGCTTAGTAATACAGTAAGTTCTACTGAACTTAGAGTTGTGTGTTAAGGGACAGCACACCCTTTCTACAACTCAAGAGAGTTTAGTAGGCCACACTAGAGTAGGTAGTGCATACACCACACCTCACTAGTGATGTCTTCAAAGCCAGGACCCAGTGAGTCCTTGCCAGAAGCCAGTGGGCTTCTTCCCTCCAAGTATGATAAACTCCCATTCTTGGAATTGAGAGCCTTATGCACTACTAGGAAGTTGAAGACAGGCAAAAGTGCCAGCACCCAACACCTCAGGGAGGTGTTACTAGCTGATGATCTCAGCAGGCCCCTAGGGTCTGAAGGGGTAGGCAAAGAGGGTGGGGCAGAAGATGAGGAAGGGGCCAGGGGTGAAGAAACCCAGGCCCCCCTCTGAAACTGGCCAGGAAGGTGAAAATGACCTTGTCCTGGAGAATCCAATTCCTCCTGTGGAGGAGGAGGAGGGAGAGGATCAGACTGACCTCCCCTTTGTCCCCCCAGGAAGAGTTCTGAGTGTGCCCAGAAGGTCTAGGTCTCCTTCTCAGGAGTCTAACCACTCTGACACCTCAATAGGGTCCTCTGTCTCCTCTCATAGGAGGGAATCCTCTCATGAGAGAAGAAAGAGACTGATTCAATATGAGCAAACTCAGCTTGAACTCAGGAAACAGCAATTGGCTATAGACAGGGAGTCCCTAGATCTCTATAGAGAGAGACAAAAGTTGGGACTAGAGTCCCATGGTGGCAGCAGTTTCCCCAAAGATAGGGAAAGGTCTTATGACCATAGAAACCTGAGCAAGATTGTCCCTCCCTACCAGAGTGGGGATGATATCCACAAATGGATAACTGCTCTAGAGAGGGCCTGTAAAGTACAGAGGGTCCCTCAGGAGCAGTGGGCAGCAATCTTGTGGCTCTCCTTTGCAGACAAAGGTAGAGACAAGCTCCTCACTGTTAGAGAGGAGGATGCTGATAATTACAAAGTCTTGAAGAGTGCTCTAATTGATGGGTTTGGCCTAACCACTGAACAATACAGGTTAAAGTTCAGGGATACCCAAAAAGCACAGACTCAAGACTGGGTGGACTTTGTTGATTGTTCTGCCAAGGCTCTGGAAGGTTGGTTATTGGGCAGTAAGGTATGTGACTTCACAGGATTGTACAATCTGATAATGAGGGAGCAGATTCTTAATAACTGTCAAAATCAGCTGTTGCATCAGCACCTGGTAGACTCTGATCTGACCTCTCCCCAAGAATTGGGAAAGAAGGCAGACAAATGGGTCAGAACCAGGGTGAAGCAGAAGGTACAGAACCAAGGTGGTGACCCTAAGAAGCAAGATTCGAAAACCTCTGATAAGGGTGGGGAGAAGGGTAAAGATCAAAAGTCTTCACAAGGCCCCCAAAAATCTTCTTCAGGTGGGGATTCACAGTCTACCAAAGGGAAAGGCCAAAGAAAACCATGGTGCAAGGTCTGTAAGCAAAAGACCCACTGGACCAGTGATTGCACCAAGTCCAAAGACTCGACTCCAGCCCCCACCAATGCCCCTAAGGCACCTGCTCCCCCTAGTGCAGTTACAGTTGGTGGTGGGACTACACAAGCCAAGGGTTTAGTAGGGTTGACCCTGGGTAAAGAGATGAGCTCTGACCTAGTCAGAGAACTCACTCAGGCTGTCCTAGTCTGTGATGGAGGCATGGATATGACCTCCTCTGTGAGTCCCAGTAATCTGGGCAAGTACAGACAACAGCCTTTAATCAATGGAAGAGAGGCTTTGGCATTTAGGGACACAGGGGCAAGTGTCACCATGGTGACACAAGACCTTGTGAATCCTGGGCAGATTATACTTGGTGAAATGTACCAAGTGACCAATGCTAGCAACGTCAGAACAGACCATACTCTGGCAGTTGTTAACTTCTCCTGGGGAGGGGTAACTGGCCTTAAGAAGGTTGTGGTAAGTGCAGACCTACCCGTTGAATGCTTGCTTGGCAATGACTTAGAAACTTCAGCTTGGGCAGAAGTGGAGCTCAGGACCCATGCAGAAATGCTGGGGATCCCTGCAGATGTGTTTGCTGTGACCAGGTCACAAGCCAAAATGTCTAGCACTGAACAGGCCTTGGATTCTGGAATAATGGACCAAGTGCCTTCCAAGAAGAGGAGTAGTAGGGTAAAGGCAGTGCCTTCCCCCTTGGCTCAGAAGGAAGATCAGTCCCTTGAGGGGGATGATCTCAGTCCTGAGGAAGGAACTGTCCCAGAGGAGCTTGAACCTGAACAGGTTGAGTTCTTGGGGACAGGGGGACCTTCCAGGGCAGATCTGAGCCAGGAGCAGCAGAGCTGCCCCTCTCTTGAACCCCTCAGACAGCAAGCTGCTGCTGAGGCTGCTGGGAAAGCTAGTGGTCCCCATACTGTGTATTGGGATGATGGACTCTTGTACTCAGAGTGTAGAGACCCCAAGCCTGGTGCTACCAGGAGGTTGGTTATACCTTTGAAGTTCAGGGGCTTCCTATTGACCCTAGCCCATGATATTCCCTTAGCAGGTCACCTGGGCCAGAACAAGACTTGGGACAGAATTGTCCCTCACTTTCACTGGCCCCACATGTCTGAAGACACCAAGGAGTTTTGTCGCTCCTGTGTAACCTGCCAGGCCAGTGGCAAGGCAGGTGGCACTACAAAGGCCCCCTGATACCACTACCTGTGGTGGGGGTTCCCTTTGAAAGGGTGGGGATTGACATTGTTGGTCCCATGGATCCCCAAACAGCATCTGGGCACAGGTTTATCCTGGTGGTAGTGGATCATGCCACCAGGTACCCAGAGGCTATTCCCCTTAGGACCACTACAGCACCTGTGGTGGCAAGGGCCCTCCTGGGAATTTTCTCAAGAGTGGGCTTCCCTAAGGAGGTTGTATCAGACAGGGGTGCAAACTTTATGTCTGGATACTTAAAAGCAATGTGGAAGGAGTGTGGAGTGACTTACAAGTTCACCACACCCTATCACCCACAATGCAATGGTTTAGTTGAGAGATTCAACAAAACCTTGAAGGGCATGATTAAAGGGCTCCCAGAAAAGCTTAGGCGAAGATGGGACATACTCTTGCCCTGCCTTTTATTTGCGTACAGGGAGGTGCCTCAAAAGGGGTTGGCTACAGCCCTTTTGAACTTTTGTTTGGTCACCCTGTCAGGGGTCCACTGTGCTTGGTGAAGGAAGGATGGGAGTTACCTCTCAAGCCCCCAAAGCAAGACATAGTGGACTACGTACTTGGTCTCCGCTCCCGGATGGCTGAGTATATGAAAAAGGCAACTAAAAACCTTGAGGCTAGCCAGGAACTTCAAAAGGCCTGGCATGACCAAAAGGCTGTACTGACTGTTTATCAGCCAGGACAGAAGGTGTGGGTGTTGGAGCCAGTGGCCCCAGCAGCTCTCCAAGACAAATGGAGTGGACCCCATACCATTGTTGAGCAGAAGGGTGAGGTTACCTACTTAGTAGACCTAGGAACACCCAGGAGTCCCCACAGGGTTCTCCATGTCAACAGGTTAAAACCATATGTGGACAGGGCAGACATGGGCTTGCTCATGGCTACTGATGAGGGACAGGAGGAAGAGAGTGACCCACTCCCTGACCTGCTCTCACAGAACCCTGATGATGGGTCAGTGGATGGTGTAGCCTTGGCAGGCAGCCTCACTACCCAGCAGCAGACTGATTGCAGACAAGTGCTCAATCAGTTCAGACACATATTCTCACTGACACCCAGTCAGACTACCTGGTGCACTCATGAAGTGGACACTGGGGACAGTCTGCCTATTAAAAATAAGATTTATAGGCAACCTGACCATGTCAGGGACTGTATCAGGACAGAAGTCCAGAAGATGTTGGATTTGGGAGTTATTGAACCCTCAGATAGCCCTTGGGCTAGTCCAGTGGTCCTTGTGCCAAAACCTCACACCAGTGGTGGGAAAAGAGAGATGAGGTTTTGTGTGGACTACAGGGGTCTCAATGCAGTCACTAGGACTGATGCCCATCCAATACCAAGGGCAGATGAGCTAATAGACACTTTGGCCTCAGCCAAGTATCTAAGCACATTTGACCTGACAGCTGGCTACTGGCAGATCAGACTAGCTGATGATGCAAAGCCAAAGACAGCATTCTCAACCCCTAGTGGGCATTATCAATTTGTGGTGATGCCCTTTGGTCTGAAGAATGCACCTGCCACTTTTCAGAGGTTGGTGAATACAGTCCTTACAGGTCTGGAAGCCTATAGTGCAGCATATCTAGATGATATTGCTGTCTTTAGCTCCACCTGGGAGGATCACCTGGTCCACCTCAGAAATGTTTTACAGGCCCTGCAGAAAGCAGGCCTGACTATCAAGGCCACCAAGTGCCAGATAGGGCAGAGTCAGGTTGTGTACCTGGGCCACCTTGTGGGTGGAGGCCAGGTTCAACCACTGCAGAGCAAGATCCAGACCATCATGGACTGGACTGCTCCAACTACCCAGACTCAGGTGAGAGCCTTCTTAGGCCTGACTGGGTACTATAGGAGATTTGTCAAGGGGTATGGATCAATAGTGACACCCCTGAATGACTTAACTTCCAAGAAAATGCCCAAAAAGGTTCAGTGGACAGTTAGCTGTCAAAAGGCATTTGATGACCTGAAGCAGGCCATGTGCACTGCTCCCATTCTACAGAGTCCTGATTACTCCAAGAAGTTCATTGTTCAAACTGATGCATCTGAATTGGGGGTAGGGGCTGTACTGTCACAATTGAATGAAGAAGGTCAGGATCAGCCAGTAGCTTTCATTAGCAGAAGGCTGACCCCTAGAGAGAAACGTTGGTCAGCCATTGAGAGGGAGGCCTTTGCTGTGGTCTGGGCTCTGAAGAAGCTGAGGCCATACTTGTTTGGTACTCACTTCCTTGTTCAAACAGACCATAAGCCCCTCTTATGGCTAAAACAAATGAAGGGTGAAAACCCCAAACTGCTTAGGTGGTCCATTTCCCTACAGGGGATGGACTTCACAGTGGAACATAGACCTGGGAGTAACCATGCCAATGCAGATGGACTCTCTAGGTACTTCCACTTAGAACATGAAGACTTAACTGGGCAAGGTTAGTTTAATGTCCCTACGTTTGGGGGGGGTTGTGTAGGAGAGTAGGATCTGCTTCACATGGGTACCCCCACTTTTTGCTGATGCTTCACTGTTTTTCGACCTTAGTCTGGCTGGGGCCCTGCTAATCAGAACCCCAGCCTAGCTGCTTCCTCTCTAAAATGGTTTCCATGTGCCTTAGGCACATCTCTGATTGGAATCTGGAGTGCCCTTATAAGTCCCTAGTATATGGTATACTATGTACCCAGGGCATAGGTACCTCAGAGGCCTACCAGGGGCTGCAGCATGTATTGTGCCACCCCTGGAAGGCCATCCAAACTGACACCACAGGTCTGCTACTGCAGCCTGGGTAAGGTGGTGCATGCACCCCTTACTGTGATATAGGCTACCTATATCACTATATACATACACACATATAAACCTATAAGTCACTCCTATGGCAGGCCTTATCAATCCTGAAGGCAGAGTGCGTGGTTCCTATGTGAGAGGGTGCCCCTGCATGAGCAGGGCCCCTCTGCAGCGTTCGGAGACCCTTCTCTGATGCTGTTTGTAGTGCAGCCTGACCATATACTCTTAAGCGCATTATAACCTCGCGTTAAATGCTAACTTTGGGATGGCTGCACGGAAACATGTCGTGTTTGGTGTCAAACATCTTGGAATACTACCCCCCCGCCAGTTCTGGCGGCGGGGGTAGCATTCCACCCTTCTAGAGGGAAAGACATGTACACACCGGTATGCCCGGTACTGACTTTCCAAGCCCTGGCATCACAAAATGGATGCCGCTGCCACAGACACGAGTCTGGCCTCCTGCTGCTGACCGAAACTCCGGCAGGGGAGGCCTGGACAATAGGTTTCCTGTCCCAGGGAGGTGTGACCACCTCCCCAGACAGGATAGTGTGTATTGGGGCTGGGCGGGAGCACTCTCTGGTGCTTTGAAGTCCTGCACTGGGGGCACACTTGGTGTCCCTGTGCATACCCCAGTTCAAACCGGCTCAGGGGCTTCCAGCCCCTGCTCTGGCGCGAAACTGGACAAAGGGAAAGGGGTGTAACCACCCCTCTGCCCTGACCCTCCCATAGGTGGGGTCACAGAGTATGTCCAACCCCCTACCTTAGTATAAGTAAGGGAACCCAGTCCTTAGGACTTTAGATTTACCTGGACGAAACTCTGATACAGAATCCTGGACCTTCGACGCTCTACTTTAAGATTAGAGGACTGAAGAATCTCCCTTGGGGTCAAGGAGTGACTCCCCTGCTTGGCAGGCACCAAAGAAGCAATTGTCCGGTCTGCATCGCTGAAGCTCCCGTCGGACGCCGAAGTCTTTGCATCACCAGAGGTGGATTTCCAGACTTCCCCGAGGCTGCCCTGAGTCCCCAGCAAAGCTGAGGCCCGTAGCTGTTGTGGGTAACGTGGAACCGTGACCCCTGGACACCGAACGCATTTGCAAGTGCATCCTCTTCTGGGTCTCCCACGAAGTCGTGCTTTGGGCTCCGAGTAGCCCCAGCCTCCAGCACCAACTGCACCGAAGATCACTGGCCTCCACTCCACGAGTGTCCTGTGAGCCAGCTCCACGTGCACCGTCTCGAGGCTCCTTCGCGGTCGCTAGTCCGTTGGCTAGTAGGCCCTCCCGAAGGCCAATCTTTTTCTGCTTGGGCTCCCTGGTTGCTCCAGGTGTGCCCTGACTTATCCTCGCTGGGTGAGTCCCCCAGACCTTGCTGGTCTGCAACATCGTCCTTCTTCGCTTTCCACGAGACTTGCCGTTGCCAAGGCTTGTTGGGTCCAATCCGGTCGCCGACACCCCTGCAATCGACAGACGTCGTGGGACAGCTCGAATCCAGCTCCTGGTTGTCGTCGACGCCTCCTGGACCTCGTGGCTGAAGAGTCAAGACGACCGTCAACCTACCTGAAGCACTCGACATCGGTGGGCATCTGCTCATCGCCTTCCTGGTCACTGGCTAGTGACCCAGACTCTGTCCCCTCTGCTTTCAGGTTCTTCAGATCTTCGATCCACCTTTGGATCCACCCGAACACTTTCGACTTGGTCGCCAGCAGCACTTTGCAGCAGATCGCCATAGAAAGCGACGACGAAACCCGACCCCGAAAGACACCTATGCACCCGGCTTCCCTGGGTGAGGTAACTCGAGTACTCCGGTGCTCCCGTGGGTATAGACACTAGAACAGCCTAGTTCTCAAAGGGTTTGCTCCAAGTCCTCCTCTAAGTGTCCCTTTTCTTTTAAATTCTAATCGCGACTTTCCCCATAGAAGTTAACGGTGGTTCGCGGTTGTGTTCATACACTGCACGCGTCCCCCGTGGGTCCCCTGTGTCACTGCCTTGGGTGGTTCCTTGTGGTCCAAGCACTTCTACAGGCTCTAGGCCTTGTGTCTAGCTCAGTCGTGGTTCTTATACCACTTTATTGGTATATGGTTTGGTACGCCCCTGGGGCTCAAACGTGTATTTGTGCTATTACTGTAGATAACTAACTCGTAACGTATGTACTTTGAACTCTAGCCTCATAAAGAGACTAGAGGGGTGTGTTTAGTAATAAATACATATATTTTGAATATATACCTGGTGTGGTCCTCTTTCATTTGGTCACTCAAGAGATTATAGACTGGTAAAACAAGCTGCTTTACATTCCTTCAAGACTTAGCCTGAAGGCTGCTCTCCATAGCTACCACTAGGATAGCTTTCAATAAAGGTTGTCTTTAACCTATCTCCAATAAGGGGTTGTTTGGACTGGTGCAAGGTGCCCACTATAATTAGTGGACAGCATATGCCAGGCCAACTTCTCACAATAATACATACATTTTATAGGTGAAATCTGAACTCCATCAGTCTGCACAAGTAATGGGTCCACATTTGTCCTCCACAGGGAACCAAACACCCTACTGTAGCGCTTGACTCTCAGAGGATAGTGAAGCGGAACAGTTTAAGGCCTACTCAAGGAAGGTGGTGTAGGCTAGTAATCACCATTTACAGATACACAATAATAACACTCAGTAAATGATTGTTCAGTCTGTGCTTTTTCTTCTGAAAGAGTAATACGTACATTTTTTACACACACACTGCTCAATACTACGCAGCAACTTACAAATATACACAAGCTGCTGGAAATACTTTTGGACGACATTGCATAATCATTCTTACCCCTCCTAATGGGAGGTCTAGATCCACAAATCACATGTCAGGACATTTACGTATATTAAAATGAAAAAATGGAATATCAATTTGAATGAACGCACTTACTATTGACAATAAAGAATGTTTACTGGGCCTATGAGTGGTTGTCAGCATCATTACTTCATCAAAAAATTCACAAAAGAAAAATGTGTAGGCATGTCTAGGTGATCTGGGTTATCAGAATTACCTCTAGCATGAAATACTCACTTTAAGCATAGTCCCTAAAGGACATCACTTTTCTAAATTCACACTGGTGCAATTATGACTCTTCACCCCTAGAGGGTGTTTCAACATGAAAACTCATATTGAACATTTTCAGGCCACAACTGGTTGCAGCCACAATCTTTGCCCCCAGAGGGTGCAGCCTTCCCAACTGTAAAACAAAAGTTTCAGCTTGGAGAAAGCTTGATAAACACTTGGAACCCGTGAGGGGCTATCTTTCCAGAGTCCCCCAAACTTAGGGAGGGGACTCTAGCATTTTCTTTATGGGGAGGCTACGCTACTCCTACAGCTCCCCCCTCACTTTGACACCATTTTGGTGGTGACTCTTCTCTCATGGGGTCACCACAAGCCACAAATGAGTGGTTTTCATTTTAACATGTGGGCAAAACTGACGAGCCCCTCAGGGCATTATTGAGCAGAAGCTCCCCCACTGCATTGGGGAGAGCCACAATGCTTTCCTTCCTTTGTTTTTGTTTCTTTTTGGTGCTACTGCACCATGTTTGTGGTGTCTTGGGGTGCCCAGTCCCACTCAGGCACCCCGCACATTTGCCACATCTGAGATCAGTTTGGGGAGCCCACCCCCGGTTGCTCCCGCCGGCTCCCCGCACAGCCAGCACACTCACGTGCTGCAGCGGGAGCCGACACTTCACTCCAGTCTGACCGCTCCAGCGGACAGACCTGTACTGCGCTGCTGGTCTTCTTTGCCACACAGGGGAGCACAATGACACTCTCCCCTCCCTGCTCTGGCCTACGGGGCCCAGGGATGGGGTCCTAGGCCCCCTCTCACCTTCACGGGGGTGTGATGGCACTCCTCCATTATTGACTCCTCTCAGGGCCCAGGGATGGGGTCCAGGGCCCCTTTCCCTCACTCACCGGGGAAGCCCGATGGCGCTATCTTGCCGTTATTCTTTCTTGGGGCCCAGGGATGAGGTACTGGGCCCCTCCCTCACATCACTAGGGGGCGCAGTGCCACTCCCTCGAACAGTTTCTTCTCGGGTCCAGGGATGGGGTCCTGGGCCCCCTTCCAGCTTCTCGAGGGGAAAGCTTTATCCTCCTGTGAATATCTCTGCATCAACATCGCAAATGACAAGTGCCTCACTAGCAAACTTCACATAATATTCCACCCACCTGGTGACAATCTGTCGTTCATCGATGAGCTAATGGAAGTCATTACATCCAACGACAACTCACAAGTGCCGCAGATTATTCTGGGAGGCTTCAATCTCCACTGGAACAACACGAGCGATCATGATGTTAGTTGTCTTAAATCCTTTCTGTCAGATCAGGATCTGTCCCAATTCTGAGGCAGTCCAACTCACAACAAGGGAGAGACATTAGACCTCATCATAGCAAAAACGAACAATGAATCATTAGAATCCATTATCCCATGTGATTGGACTGACCATTACAGCATCTTCTTCTCCATCAATTTTGAGGTAACTCCAAAAAGATGCCAACCTACAAAAACAAAACAATGGAAAAGGAATATCCAAAATATAAACCCTATCACGCTGGTAAACCGATGCAACTCTGACCTGATCCCCACGACAGGCATGGTTGATGTCCATGACCTCACAGACTTTTACAATTCCACTATTCTGGAAATACTTGACTCTACAGCGCCCCTCTACAAAAAAAAATGTTTCTACCAAAATCTCCAAACCATGGTTCAAGTAGAACATGAACTCCGATCGGTGCAAGCTAAGATCAGCTGAATGAATATGGAAATTGGTACCCTCCATTGAACACCTATATCACCTTAGAGCGCTGAGGAATACATACAAAAGGAAAATCTTAAAGGCCAAGGCAGACTTCTTTAAAACCCAGCTGAACCAAGCCATTAATCGTCCCAAAAAACTATTCGAAATCGTCAAACAACAATCGCGCAACACTCCTAATGCTACGGATCTAAGCGAATCGGCTACCCCTAACTGCAATGAGCTTGCCAATTTCTTCCTAGAAAAGACAAAAATCGTTGAATACGACATTCAATCTAAGAATGCCCATCCACAAACTACTGCTCATGAGTCTACATTTTACTCACAGATCAAGGACCAATTTAGTATACCGATGGAAATTCCAAAAAACAATGCCTCTTGGCACACCTTCTCGCCCATCCCTGAATACGAAATCTATAGCACTCTTCCAGCGATTAACCCCTCCAATCACTTCTCTGATCCCTTACCTCCTTCATTATTCAAAATGATAAAAACGTCTATACTACCCTTATGGTCAAAGATTGTAAATGCCTCTCTTAGGCAAGGCACCATACCTGACTGTCTTAAAGTAGGGCAGGTCACACCCATACTAAAGAAAGTCAACTCCCTCTCCTCAGATCTCAACAACTACTGCCCTATATTCAACATCCCCACTCTGGCGAAACTGCTGGAAAAATGTGTACAAATTCAATTATGCAACCACATCGAGAACTACAACCTCCTGGACAAACACCATTCCGGCTTCCGTCAAGGTCACAGCACTGAATCAGCACTCACCCACATAATGGATGACATATTAAAAATGTTAGACCATAGCGAATCATGTCTTTTGATACTTCTTGATTTATCCTCCGCTTTCGACACGGTTAAGCATGACAAATTACTGCCCCTACTGGAACGAAGGATGGGCCTATCTGGCACCGTGCTACAATGGTTTACCGCCTTCCTAAATAACAGAACCCAAAGGATGAAGCAATCACTTTCTCAACCCTCCATGGTCACCTTAGGGGTTCCACAGGGCTCAGCACTATCACCCATTCTTTTATTAAAAAGAATGGGTGATACTCATGGAACCCCTGGCAAACGCGCTGAACTCTGCGAACATTCTATATCACCTGTATGCGGATGACACACAACTGTATATGAAAATCTCCTCCGCAGAAGACTTCATCTCCCTCAACGCTATTCTACATAATACTCAAAGTTGGCTCACTGACATCCACCTCATGCTTAACACCCAAAAAACTGAATTCCTCCTCATCTCCCCCCCCAATCACACACCCAAGATAGACCTGTGGCTGAAGCATCTAACTTCCTTTGACTCCCCACATCATTGACTCCGCAAAATCCTTGGGAACCACCCTAGACAAACACTTAAATATGCAGGCGCATATCAGTAATGCCACCAAGGGAGCTAATCATCAGATGAGCATCCTAAGGAAACTTAAACCCTTCCTCCCACAGACCGACTTAAAAATGGCGGTACAAGCCCTAGTGCTACCAAGATTGGACTATGGAAGCTCCACTCTATGCGGACTTTCCAAATACAAGCTGGCCCTGCTGTGGGCAACTCTTAACGCTGCGGCCAGACTGGTCTCTGGGACAAAAAGAAATAACCACATTTCTCCGACCTTGAAAGATCTGAACTGGCTACCCTACGAGGCAAGAATACAACTAAAGATCGCCTGCATTACCCATAAACAGGGCCGGGCTGGCTACCGGGCGTTTTGGTGTGCTGCCAAGCTGGGGGCTGATTTCGTTGATGGGGACCTGCGTGTAGCTTAAAAATATTCGTTTTGCTTTGTTTATTTAGAAGCTCACGCAGGTCCCCATCAATGAAATCAGCCCCCACCACAGTGAAATCAGCCCCCAGCTCGGCAGCACACTAAAACGCCCGGTAGCCAGTCTGGCCCTGCCCATAAAGCCCTGCATAGCAATACCCCCAGTTACTTAGCACAAAAGCTAGAGCGGTCGGGAGGATGCAGACAATTGCGACGTGCAAGTTCGCTACTACTGAAACCACAATCCTTCCACAAAAAGAGAACCGGTTGCAGAGCATTCTCAGATATCGCACCGAAGATTTGGAACTCTTTACCTCCAGATGTACGCAGAATCTAATCCTTTTCCTCCTTCAAAAAAGAAGTAAAAATGCTTCTAATGAACAAATTCACATCCTAAGACTTTAACTCATACGTGACTATTACCCATAAATGTTATCCTATATACCACTGTCTACCTCTTTTGTATTGACTGTTGAATATTGAATGTGTGTATATTACCCCAATCACCTAATGTTTCAAAACAGTGTAATGTAAAGCGCTCTGATACCCTCTTGGGTCATGTTCGCGCTATATAAAACTTTATAAATAAAGCAAGACAGTGCTTCCCGCATTTCTTTTGCTTTGGCCACTCCATGGACAAGATGACTCATGGCAGCGGAGCCCCACGCACATCGTTGCCAGCTGGGGGAGGTCAAAGCTTGCCCTAACTTTAGACTGGGATATCTGAGTTTGATGATCCTGGTCTCCTTTTCCTCCTGGTAGTGAGCCCTTGCCACCTGGAGCACTTTCTTCATGTCTCCTGGGCTCCAAGATACCAAAAGTTCTAGGAGCAAGTTTCACTGGCTCCCTGTGCCAGCCTTTCACTTGGTTATTTCTCTGGGCAGTGCTCCCTCTTTGTGCAGAATCCCACTCTTTACCCAAATTAGTCCTCGGGTTGTACGGGGAGTGTCCCACTAGTCCTGGGGTCAATCAGAAGCAGAGTCCTTGATGTATTGGGCAGTCAGGGGATTCTTCCTTCCAATTGTCCATGGCATCAATGGACAGAGATGTATTTGTTTTATTTTTCTTAAAGAAAAAATTATTTATCTCTCACTATTTATTTTCATCCCTAAAATATAATAAAAACTGCGTAAAAAGAAAATGTCACAGACATGTAGTTCAATAATACTTCATTAAATACATTTTAAGTCATTATTGAAATATAGATTTGATCAAAATTATTGGTAAGATTTGAAGAAAGATGATAGATCTGCTTTTTATATAGGGTGTTATAGATAAGTGGGTGTTTGGTGTGGAGGGGAGGGGGAAGGTTGAGGGGGTTGTTTGACTGCCTGATGGGGTTGACCCTGGCTGCAGGCTGTGCACAGGGTTGGGCTGGCTGACTACGTGGGGTTGGCTTTACATATGGCAATAAAATATTACTTCACATTAAAAAAAACAAAAGGTTAAATTAACGTTATAGTTAGGTGAAATGTTCAGTAACAATGTAACATTTTAAACTCTAAAATCTACAGAAATTCACTAGTTACAGTTAACTTAGGTAACTATAACTTGTGCCCTAAGGTAACTTTAACTTGTGCCCTCGCCATGCACTGCTAATTACCGCACATATTACATCACTCAGTACATCATTGATAATATCACTGCAATCTTGGCAAGTAAACTATTGATGAGAAAACTGTGCATGGCGAGAGTGCAATAAATATATAGAAAAATAGATAGATAGATAGATAGATAGACAGACAGAGAGACAGACAGACAGAGAGACAGACAGAAAGACAGACAACAGACAGACAGGCAAGCAGATAGATAGATAGATAGATAGATAGATAGATAGATAGATAGATAGATGTTGTAGGGATCTGCTGCTATAAGCTGCTGAAAACAAAGATGGATGCAGGACGTCCATTCATGAGTGGGAAGACATGCATACATTTTGTCACTGTTAATATAGTGTTTTTGTAAGTTTCTGTGTAGATAATATAGTGCTGCCCAGCACTTCAGGCATCAGCATCACAGGAGCATTTGCTTTATGCTGCTGGACTGCTTCCATCTGCTTATTTCTTCTGCCAGTGTGCACTGAACCTGCAACTATTCCCTGACCAGGCACCAGCCCCACCTTTCATCACTTCAGATCACCCACCAGAAATCTTTTGGTGCTTCTGGATGCCACACTGAGCGCTCCTCATGAACTCATGGGTTGTACACTACAGATTCTTGGCTCAGGAAGACTAGAAGAAAGAGCAACTCATGGCTCAGTGGCCACAGGTTTTTTATTTAGAGTTTTATATAGCGCAAACTCGACCCAAAGGTTTCAGAGAGCTTTACATGAGCACCACTTGTGTTACAGATGGTCACATAAATTTTTGCTAGGCATGGGTAGTTTAAGTGATTTGCCCAGAATCACAGGATGTTGATCGTCCCTGCCGAGACTCGAACCCCAGCTTTGCGGTTGACCACTCTAGCCATCAGGAATGGTGGACTGCAGTTGGTGGGATAATTTATGAGAACAAGGATGCATCACTGTTAGGCAAACTGGCAGAAGCGTGCTGGGGATTGTCCACTATAAGGAGTAGGGAGTTCATCACCATGGATCTCGACCCCTTGGACTGTGCTCCAGATGCAGACACCTGTGTATTCCTCAAAGTCTGATTGCGGTCCAATGCTCCTGCTAGTAATGCTCACCTTCTCTTCTCATAAAAGTGAAGAGCTGAGACACTTTATGCAGTTAGTGCTCAGCGCTCTTACCGATTACTCCACTCCCCGTTTGAGTTTAACATTTCATTACTTAATTTCTACTGGTGGTTACCATTGGGCACCATCAGCACTTACCCCAGGAGACCAGAATCCATTAATGCCTTCAGTGCCATCCTATTCCTTAGCTGACCTTACTGCCAGCTCCTCCAGGCCTGCCCCTGAGGTACAGTAATTCATTGCTGTGCAGTGACAAGTGGTTCAGCTGGGCAATCCGGCCCAGCCTGGGAGGGCATATGGAGAGGACTGGTGATGCTGTGCAGCAATCCTTCCTCAACTCCTCTTTGTCTCTCCTCTTTTCCTTCTTTTTTCATAGCTTCAAGCTGCTTGCACATGCAGTATAGTGGTCACTCACCCCCACCCTCAGTCTCCTGCCACTTTGAACCATTACTGTCATGTACCTCGGGCCTTAATGTCGAGGGTCCCAGAGTGGCAGAGGATAGGACTAGAAGAGCAACCCAGCTGCCAAAGGTCTGATTTGAGCCCTGGTGCACATGCATTAAAATTCATTGTTATACCTGACATCCTTGGTGTAGTCTTCCACCACACATTTTGCCTAAGCCCTCCTGTTTTCTGAAATACATGTTGTTGGCACTAGGACCCTAGTGCACTTTACCACGTTAACAATTGATAACATGCTAGTGTTCTCTCCTTGAAACAGAGGAAAACAGACTTATACACACTGACATATTTATTTTATTTGTACATCCTTAGTAAAGTGGTGCTACATATACCCAGGGCCTATAAATTAAATGATACTAGTGCCACCAACTAAAATAACACATTAAAACATTTACCAGGCTTGCCACTGCAGCCTGTATTGCAATTTTAAATTGCTTGAGTGACAGGCATGAGATATATTCTCAAAGTCTTTTTTTAGTGGGTGACACAATGGGGCATATTCTTAAGGAGCTATCGCCGAGTTATCGGCACTTTATCGCAGCCAAAGTTGCGAAACATTTATCACCCAATTCACAAGCCGGTGATAACAGCCCATAGCACCAGTTTACCTGCGATAGCAGCCGCAAAAAACATCGCCACAGATGAGCCCAGCAACTATCACTAATGAGATGCGGAATAGGCGTTCCCTTGCAAAAAGCCGCGTCAACACCACTCCTCAACATTCTCAACGACCAGCCAGATCTGCGGTAAGTCCACAAAACATGCGATATGGCGCGTTAGCTGCAGGAAATTAACACCTGCTCTGACCTAGTGCAAAGTCGGATGACAGCCTGCACCACAAAAGGGAGCCCAGCCCACAGCCACACCTGCAGGACAACAGATGCCATAGAGCCGCTCAACATGCGGGCCGGACACCCAAGAGGGCCCCAACACCCACCGCCACCACCCCCAGGACCACCCCCACCGCCCCCGGACATCCACCGCCCCCCCCCCCGGACCAACATTGAGGCAGCGCAGACAAAGACAGCGACCCTCCGAAAATGCACCAACCTCACAGACCCAACACCAGAGAATGTCATAGCCCACTATATGCTCAAAGGGGCAACCCTCCTCGGCATCCTGACCACCATTGCCAACAGGCTGACGGTGCCAACACAGCGGACAACCAACATCCCACCTCAGACAAAGCTGTTGGCCGTGCTGCACATGTCAGGGGGCAATTGACTGCACACATGTCCCACTAGTGGCCCCTGGCAACACTGCACACAATAAGTGCAATAGAAAGCGCACGTATCCCACCAATGTGCAGGCAATAGTGGACCACCGTGGAATCTCTGCCAACGCCGCCGCCAACCACCCAGGCAGTGTGCATGATTCCTACACCTTCCGACAGCCCATCATCAACCTGCGCCACCAGGATGGCACCCACGGAAATGCACTGCTCGTTGGCCAATACCAAATGCACACACCACACACCTCAACTCCACAATCATGCAACACACAACACAGGAAATGCACATGACACAAGCTCACATACAACATGCACACCTACCAGACACAACAGCACAAGTCACTGTGGGAACCTGGGCCAGCCATGTACATGAGCCATCAACGGCATGGCACCTCGGCCACACAATAGCAGAATGTCGTAAGAGGTGGGGACCAGGCATGTGCGAAGGAGGTAAGGGACCAATGAATGAGAATGTACACAATGCCAAGTGTGGCGTGGATGTGCTGGCCAGACTGCAGCATGCAGACCACACACATATCCATGTCGACACACACCGCTGATGTTTGGAGTGTAGTGGACAGTGGACGCAACCATGTCACCCCAGCCAGTGGGGGAGTTCGCGGAAATGTTGCCTGTTACGTCCCCCCCGTAAGCGTGAGCGGAGTGGGATGGCCCAGCGTACGCCAGGCCAGCGTAGGGGTGTGAATAAAAGGCACATAACTCTGGGCGTGGTCCTCTTCCGGAATGCCCAACGTCTCTGCCAGGGCGGCGCCTCTCACCCCGCCACGAGGCCGATGCCGTGAGTGGTGTTGCCAGCGATCCTGTGCACCTGCTGCACCCCGGGGCGCTGGTCCCCGAACCAGTCCTGCCTGCCCCTGTGCACCCAGGCCTCGATGCCCACCTGCCGACACCGCCGTGTGTCAAAGAGGGCCCACCACGTGCCGGTGCAATCTCCAAGCCCAAGGCCTGCGACCTTGGCAGCCTCCTCAGACCATCACGGCCTCCGCAACACAGGCCCGCAGTACTCCTTCCTCGTTGAGGTACTCCACCGGCATGCACAGCGGACAAGTAGGTCACACATTTGGAACTGAGTCTTGATTACACCATGGCAGAGCACATTAATCATGGCTGAGTGTATGTCACTATACAACCTTCGATGTGGTGCCAACAGGTCTTAGTAGTACATCAGAACTGCAAGATTCTGTGGGCCCACGCGGACTACTGTTATCGGCCTACGCTGCGCTCGAGTAGGTCACACAATTGGAACTGAACATCGATTATTCAAAGGCAGAGTGCATATCATTGCACGCAAGGAGAGGCGTAAGAGGATGGTGCGTTGCATTTGGGAGGTAAAAAGGATCATCGTTACGGAGGTGATCGAACACTGCAGACAACTGCCCTGATGTCACTAACTCTGTGCATCGCGAGCCTACGACACGTGGCATGTTCACACTGCTGACCGCTGCCTCCGGTCTACACTGCGGTCCAGTAGGTCACAGAGTCTTGATTTGGCAATGCCGGAGTTCATATCAGTGTATCGGCATCATCGCAGACTGCATCTCCTCTCAGCCCCGGTGCCACTAAGTCTGTTCCCCGACATTCATGGACACTCTCTGGTCGTACATTGGTGGCGTCTGAGTCTATGGACTAGGGGGTAGTTTTCATCCTCATGCAGCTGATATCGAATAGGTGGTGGCAACGAGGCAGTCGCTTTCCACTCCTCCATTTGCTGCTTCCGGATAGCTTCTGCCCTCTGCATCATGCCCTGGAGGACACCTTCCACTGTCCCCCGCAACCCTCCGCCACATTCACCTTCGACATCGACGAGGACCCGCTCAGTCTGCGTGGCCCTACCTCAGTGGACCGCAAGTCACCGTCCCGTGGCGGAGTGCCTGTGCCGGCCGCTGTGCATCCGGGGCCACTAACTCTGTGCAGCTCAAGTCAGGGACCCTGTCTGAATGAATATTGGATGACCTCTGTGACGGTGGTCTTGGGGTCATCGACGCCATGTGCATGTGGCCCTGCACTGTCCGCTGCCTCCGGCCTCAACTGCGGACCACCAGGGCTCACACATCAAATCAAGTCCTGACCGGCACGGATGTCGCATCACCGCAGGAGACACACGCCACCATCGCCAGGGCCAACTCCAACCACCATCTGCCAGAGTCGAAACAGTGGTACTGGCAGACTGACAGAGTTGCTCAGACCTGTCGTGGATGCCATCATCTGCATGATCCCCTGCTCAGCACTCCAGGTGCCACTGACTCAGTGCACTGCAACTCATGGACACTTCTGTTTGTATGTTGGGTGACCTCTGTACTTGCTCCGGCTCCCTCCATGTTGCTCAGCAGTTGCCTCGGTTATGCAGGTGTTTTCTGTTTCCATTGCACTGGTGTCCACTGTTCAAGTTGTTGCCAGCACCAAGCACTCCGTGTGGGCTGGCTTATGCTCACCCCACACACATCCAGCACAGGCGTCACTGTACATGTGGCCCTGCCAATAAAGGGGCCGGGCGCACGTGCCCGTAGCCAGTTCAACATAATATCTGCGTGTGTCTATGTGGTCTTGTTGTATGCATGAGGGCCCTGGGCCCTATGACATTACATTGTGCTGTGTACAGCGGACGCAGACATGTCACCGCAGGCAGCGGGTTGGAGCTTGGACATGTAGCTTTGTCGTCACCCTCTCAATTCGTAAGGGGAGTGGACTGGGCCATCGTACGCAGAGCCAACGTGGGTGTGTGACTGATATGTGCGTGCCCCTGGGCGTGGTTCTGTACTGGGAATGTGCATCTGCATGTGTCTCTATGGCAGTGTGGGTCTCCTTTGTGGGGTGTAGGTGGTCCCTGAAGGGTAATAGACACCCACGTATGTGATCTAGTTCGCCTTCCATGGTTTCGGACCACACCCCCCCCCTTTCGGCCACCTCCTTTTGGCGTTCTGACACCTGGCATTGGGGTGCCATGTGTGGGTCGGTGAAGTGTTGTGAGCCAGCCGTGCTTGCGGGTGCGTCATGCTGTGTGGTCTGTTGCAGGGGCTGGGTTCTCCTCTAAGTAGCTTGGCTGCCCTGGTCCTGGTGGTGGGTTGCGTGGGATGTCCATGGGCTGTTGTAGGGTGTCGGTGTCGAAGGTGTGGTGGTCCTCTCCGGCATCACTGATGTGTGGTCTTCTGTGCTCTGCTGGAGGTGTTGTGTGTCCCTCTGCAATGTGAAGGGGAGATGCATGTTGACATTGTGTTGACATGTATGTTGGCGCATTGTTCTTGTTTACATGCAGACTGTATGTCAATGTACATTGTGACTGTTTTGGAGGTGCAAGATTTAGATGCGGGACAGTGTACATTTGGACTATATGACAGATGTGAGGTTGTACGCGTACATTTCCATTTCACAGTTTCCAGCTCTGTCAGATGTAGTAGGCCTTTTTCTGCGCGTGTGCGGAGCCAGTTGTGTCCTCTGTTCTGCAGTGTAGGGGTTGCGCATTGTACCACATTGTTGTCAATGTGGATGTGCTGTTATTGCTATGTGTGTGTGCTGCAGTGTGCCACGGGGATGAGGGACATGATCCAGGGTCATTGTGGGTGTGCGGTGTGCTAAACATCGTTGTGCATGTGTGCCATTGTGCCCATCTCCCCCGTCCCCCCAGTCCCTGGTCTTTACTCACCCTGTTGATGTTGTGTCAGGTCCTCTCAAGCTGTGTCCGTACTCCCACCTCCTTGCACCGTCTCCACATTGATGATTGGCCTCTATTTCCTCCAGCTCCTCCTGTGGCGCAGGACTCCCATCTCCTGTCGCCGTTGCTGCCTTCCTGTTGGCAGTGGCTTTGGGCCTCGTTTAGGTTTTCACATCATGCCAGCGCCTCTTGGCCTCCTCCATTGGCCTCCTCAACACTCCGGCTGCATTCAAGGTAGTCTGATTGTGGGTCAGTTGCTGGTAGTGTTCTGTCACCTCCGTGACGCTGATCTTGTTTTCCTGCGGACTGCACCCCGTCTTCCTCTCCCTCTTCTCCTTGGCCTTCTCCGACCCAGTTGTTCCTTGCTGGTGGTCTGTGGGGCTTGTGGGGTTCGCGTTGGCCTCTGCGCTGGGTCAGGGTGCATCCATGTTGCTATGCACATTGGATTGTTTCTGGTGTGTTGTTTGTGTAGCTTTTATAGTGCATTTTCATGCCAGACGCGTGGGATTTGCAGGCCTGTTGCTGGTTTTCGCTGCTTTTTGTATCGCGATTGGCCTCATCGCAACTTTATTTGCATTGCTGTTTCGCATTTTTGCGGTGTGGCGTTGGTTTTATCGCGGTCATTTGACACGTTATCTGGGGACTATTGCATGGTGCCGCCTTGTTGTGAATACTTAGTTGACACGGCGTAAATTTCCGGCGATAGACTGCGATGTTGGAGGTTGCGTTAAGTAACTTTTGCGATGGTTAACACACGTTCTTGAGAATATCCCCCAATGAGTGCTGCAGGCTCACTAGAAGCATTTAATTTATAAGCCTTGGTACATGTAGTAACATTTGCTAGGTACTTGCAAGTACATTAAATTTGCCAGTCAGGGGCAGTCCAATTTTACCATGTTTAAAAAGATGAGCACATGCACTTTACCACTGGTTAGCTGGGAAGAAGTGCAAAGAGTCATAACACCCAACAAAGACAGTTTCAGCAAAGGGAGGCAGATGAAGAAAAAAAGCGCCAGATCCAATGTATTTAAAAGCAACTTTCATAGATGAAAAGGCCTAAAAGATTCACCTCTGAATTTCAAAGCCCACTTTATTGATTGGCAACTTGGACAGCTTATATTGGCATCCAGGTCTCAACGCATGCTAGCCATGTATTAGGTGGCCTTGTGAATCACACTTCAAGGCTGATTAAAAGGAAGATCCCTTTGATTGTTGACCACCATAAACAGTGATGGCTCAAGAATACACAAGATATCTAGAAAGATCTGAAATTGTTACATCCAAGTGTGAAAACAGATATGTTTTTAAGGTTTGTTTCAGAGACAGCAGAAATGGTCTGAAATGATAAAAGGCACACAGAAGAAGGAGGTCCTGTGTCCCAGGCTCGTCATGATGTGTTCACAAATAGTGTTAGATTGCTAAACATGGAACAATATCTGTTCAACGTGAAGCTTTGTATGTATGTCTATATGTATATATATATAACGTCATTCATTGGGAATTTCATACAGGTTTCCAAAGACCAGCAGGAAGAGGCATCTTACCACCATTGCTTTGCTTGCAGCGCCATTCATATTTCAAGCCTTTACATCCTGTATTGATATATTTTTCCTTAGAAAATTGTAGGTTCATGTTTACTTAGTCAATGTTTTGAAATGTTAGTGGAATTAAGGGAGCAATATGGTCTAGGGATCACATGTCCCGCTATCGATCAATTAGCCCGAAGAGCAAATCCTGGCTTCAATGGTGAACAACACTTTGTGATCCTGGACACATTTCTTCACTCCCTGTGTGACAGTTTCCATTATCTGGGCTGTCTCCATAACTAACTGGATATCTATGTTCATTGTACTGTGAGGCATGTTCAGCACTGTGAGGGTACAAAGCAACAGCACTCCAAGGTCTGGACATAACAGAAAAGACATGAACATAAAGAAAACTGTGAGGCCAGGCTACAGATAACCAACACAGTGAGGTCAGGATACATAGTAGCTCATACACAGAACTGTGAGTCCTGTGCACAAACAGCACTGTACGTCAACAGAACTTTTGTTGTGTCAATAGTTTATGCATTTGTTTTATTTGCATTCTGACTCATATAGTTATATTTCTATTATGTGGAAAACGAAAGTATTAGCACCAACATGCCAAGAAATACAGACCTGCACATCCATAGTACTGTGAAGGCTGTACATAAACTCCACTGTGAACTGTGCCATAAACACGACTCTGAGACTCGTGTGTGAGCAGCACTGTGAGGTTTTCCCTAAAGAGCACTGTTGGGCTTGTACCTAAGTGATCCTATAAGGCCACGCTACACATAACTTAGGAGTTAGGATGGCTCAGTGATTTAAGCACTCACTGTTGAAACATGAGGTGATCTGAAACCCTCAAGTTTGAATTCAGGCAAGGCTCACTCAGCCTTTCATCCTGCAGAGGTCATTAAATTGGTTATTATTAAAGTGGGTAATAGTAACATCTGTATTTCACTGCTCCTCGGGAAGGAAGAAGTGAGCTACTGAGTGCGCTCTATAGCATTTTTAATAAACAGCACTGCGAAGCCTGTGCCCAAGCCTCACCATACAGTCTGCACATAACCAGGATTATAAGGCCAGGGTACCGAAAACACCACTGTTAAAACTGTCTTTATTAAGGGCTTTAATTTTAATAGCGAGTGTTTAATATGAACTATAAGGCGTGGACATTAACAGCGCTAAGGCCTGCGAATTAACACTGTGATAATTTTAAATGAGAGGCTTTTCTTCCAAAGGCTTTTATGTGTATCATGATAGCACCTCACCTGAACAGGCATTTCTATCCCTAGGAGCAGGGCCAATGGAATTATGCGATTTTGCACTTTCATTGTTTTCTGCAAAATTATGGATTTCTCCCATTTGCCAATCATCTGATGCATAATTGGCAGATTTTAACAAAAAATAGTTTCCAGTTCAAATGGATAAAATGCTACTAAAACATGGCTACACGTGCTGCCGCAAAGTGAGAGACTCTTCACAAAGGTTTATCCGTCCCCTTTCCGTTGCTTATTGCTGTATTTGGGTGTTAGCCTGGTACTAATGCGGTGAAACATTTGCCCACACAGTGTTAGCATATGTAAAAATGAGAAAATAATAAAGTAATACTATCTATCAAAAAATGTGTCACAATAATCGCATCATTTGCCTTTTCTTGACACATAATATAGTCATCACTGCCACATAATTTGACCCTCCTCTGATGCATAGTTCCAGTGGCCCTGCTTAAGAGTTTAGTAATACTGTGCCACCCTGTACTTTGCATCATTGCCCCTACCACTCCAGCAAGGTTGCAGGTCTTCTATTGACTACTCCATGGGTGGCAATGTTGACAGAGTGGGCACATCAACCTGTAGAAGGAGCACTTTCTTGGAGGTTGGTTACCTCATATCCAGGGTCAGGCTGGGACAGAAAATAGGCCCACGCAGACAAAACAAAAGTGGCCCATGTATTAAATATGACAGTCAAAAACGTGGCTCAATATCTCCAATTTTACTCTCTTTCCTCCCACTCACTCTCTTTCTCTTAACTCCTTTCACTTACTGGTTCTCTTCTTTTCTCTCTTCGCCCCTTTCATCTCTTTCACTCTCCTGTCTTCTCTTTGTACTCTCTTTCTACACCTACTCTTGCCTCTTTCTCTGCCTAGGCTTTCCCAGCCCTGGTGGACCACTATGGTACTGGGGAGAGAACAAGGTAGCTGTTGAGACGAGTTCCCTCTCTGCCAACATATAAATCATAGAATGCACAGAATGAGTTATTGAAAACGCTAGCTTACATAGAGAACACGGACATTGAGGCACTAAGAGGAAAATAAATTAATCTTTTAAACACAGTATCATCTCTGTTATTTAATTTTTTTTGCTAGGGACTGCTAAATATTTCTGCACAAAAAAATGTGCCTCCTCCTGTGGTGAGTCATCCCTCTCCATAAACCGTGGCAGATTGTGAAACATGCATTGGTAAAGCATCGGTTTCGACTATGTGATGAATAATAAATCAATCACCGTCTGTCCCAGACCAATGAAAGAGCTCCCTTGCAAGTATCAGAGGAGCTCAGAGGATGCGGTGCAGCTGACTCGAGAGCTTGGGATCCTGGTTCAAGTCTCGGCAGCGCAACATCCTGCGATTCTGCGCAAATCACTTAATTTTTCCTGGTGATACGTTGTGCTATATAAATCTGCTGCAAGAGGAAACAGCATTAAGAGGCAAAACTTTATGAAAAAAATAGTTCCACCATTGCAGATGTTACCAGTATTTTGGCAACTGGAAACTGATAAGAGAAGAAGATGAGGAACAAGGATTGGTAAATGCAGGAAATATGCTACAACCAATAGAAATGGAGGAAAAGTAGATGGCAAGCACAGTGAAAAGGCAGGAAAGAGCCAGTCAATGAAATTCCAGGAAAGAGAGGGGGTGGGGTGTAAGCCCCTTCTAAGTTTATACTAAAAACAACAGCTTCCACAAGCACAGTGCAAGAGCTGTGCAGGCGAAAGCTAAAAAGAACATCCCAGCAAATCTGGAGCACCTGTTCACCCTAATCCGTTCTCTTTCTATCTCTTTGAGCACCTCTAAGTGTTCCTCTTCATCCCTGCTGGAAGATCCCAGGGCCGGCATTCACGATATCCTGCAGTATGTTACTGTGAGAAACAGCGATTACAAGTTATCTCTCTAGAATGGGAAATAACGTGGAATTTGGAATACCAGGTACAATACCGCGTTTCTCCCCTTCCAGGGGAAACAATGTGCCCAGCTCCATGAACATTTAAAACGTGCTAGTCACAGGTGGTAAATGTTCCAAGACTTTGGGGTATATTCACAAGAACGTGCGCTAAACATCTCCAAAAAATGTTAACGCAACTTTACACATCGCAGTCTATCACGGGAAAATAACCCTGTGTTAACGTGGAATTCACAACACGGCGGTACCATGCGATAGTTTGCCAAAAACGCAGCCAATGTCCGCGATACAACCACCGCGACGGAGATAAAAACACAAACCCCAACGCAAAAAAAGTGTGATGAGCCCATTCGAAATGAGGAAAGCAGCGATAAGCAGCGCCAGGCCCGCGACACACACACGGCAGGCGGGAATAAGCACAACAAAAGCAGGAAAAAGGAAGACAAACCAAACAGAAAACAACAGTGAAGCACAATGGAGGCAGTCAGAGCTAGTACACAACCCCACAAGCCCCATTGGCAACAAAACATTGTACATGGCAGTCCATCGTGGACAAGGTGAATGCAGTCGGAGAGCGGAGGAGGACAATGGAAGAAAACCAGAACAGCTAGAATGATGCGAAACGCAAAAACAAGCAGAAACACGCCAACAGCCAGAAGGCAGCAATGCACACCGGAGGTGGGAGTCCAGCGCCACACCAGGAGCGGGATGACATGGAGGAAATGGTGTCCACCACATCAGTCTGGAGATGGTGACAGGAGTCGGGGACCGGAAACTGCTCAAAATCAACTGACACAACAGCAATAGGGAGAGGAACGACCAGGGACTGGGGGGACGGGGGGAGATGGGCACAATGGCACACATGCACAATTAAGCACAGCACAACTGCAGACAAACCATGCACAAGAGTAACAACACCAACCAAGAGCACAAGTCACACAAGTCGGCAATATCACACCACTGAACAAGCACAGAAGTGAAAACCACACTGCCTGAAAGGGAGAAGGGTGAGCCAAATCAGAGCTGAAGGGCCATCTCACACATAATGCAGCACACACAGATAGGAAGCAGAGCACCCCAACATCGAATACAAAGTGGTACAAACACCAACATTTGCACAACCGAACACAGGACACAAGTGCACCCACTTGTGGCCGGTAAATGGCCATACGCATCTAGCAAAGCACGAAACAGGGACATGATAATGCACAAGTACCAACCCACAGCCCTGATGGGGTAGCAATGCATGTATGGCAGTGACCCAGATAGGCCGTGACACACACATTTGCATACATATCAACACTTATCACAGTTGGAGACAAGTGAAGGTGCGGAAACTTCATCAACAATTGCGTGTCAGTACGGCCAAGAGAAGTGCCACAACATGCAGACCAATGCAGCAGCATGTCTGAATGAGGAACGTTGGAAAGCGTCCATGTCCACCCCTGGGGAGTCCATCACCCACACAAGTCAGTGCCAACGCGTGTTGGTTGTCCGCGCATGTATCCGGAGTCCAGGCCAATGCAGCCATGTCCACTGTCGTCTTGGGACATGTGACCAGATCCCCAACATGCAACCAGGCGCCGGGACACGTGCAATGGGTCACATTCAGTTGTGGCTGCTGGTACGTTGTCACTCGTCCATGAACGCGAGTGCAGCATCGTAGGCCAACATTTCCAACATGAGCTCGTTGTCGACTACATCTAACATGTCGGCGACGTAACCCATCAGCTGTCTCGGACAGATGTGCTGACTCCAACCCCTGGCAGGCATACATGTCGAGTGACACCTGTGTTGGATGTGTGTGGGGTGTATGTACACCAGCCTTCATGGAGTGCCTGGTGCAGTCAAAATACGACAACAGTGTCCATCGTTAAGGACAGAACCATTCAACCATAAAGGCGACATGACTTGAGCTGCACAGAGTCAGTGGCCCCGGATGCACAGCGTCCTGCACGGGCCTACCGCCACGAGCCGGTGACTTGCGGTGCACTGGGGCAGAGTCACGAGAGCAGAGCAGGTTCTCGTAGATGACAAAGGGGGTTGTCGCGGAGTGTCTCGGTGGACAGTGGAAGGTGTACCCCCATGGCATGATGCAGAGGGCAGAACCACGCAGAAACAGTCACTATGGTGGAGATGAATGGAACAGACACATGACGAACACCAAGTCCGTCCCAGCCAGATGATGATGCAGACAACCCCCAGGCCATGGACTCAGACGCCACCAAAGTCCAACCAGAAAGTGCCCATGACTCATTGCGCACAGAGTTAGTGGCACCAGTGCTGATAGGGGATGCCGCCTGCGATGAGGCGTGTCCAATGGTGTGGACTCCTCCATATCTTACGCAAGTCACAGTTCCACATGTGTGACCTACTGGACCGCAGTGTAGGCCTGAGGCAGCGGTCAGCAGGGGCCCTCATCCGAGTGTCGCTGGCTTACGTTGGATGGTCCCACCGGCCTGCGCAGTTCAGGTTCAGTGGCACCACGGGACGCGGACTTGCGATGAACAGGGTTAGTGGCACCAGGTCAGTTGTTGCTAGTGTTCGGTCACCTCCGTGATGAGGATCCGTCTTTCATCCGGACTGAGCCGCATCTTCCTCTTACTCCTCTCCGTGCGTTCACTGGTATGGACTCTGCCATTCATGAATCACGACTAAGTGCTGGATGTGGGACCTACTGGACCGCAGTGTAGGCCGGGGGCAGCGGTCAGCACGGGCCCACAGACACGTGTCGTGTGCTTGCGATGCAGGGTTTGGGACACTGATCGAAGGGAGTTCAGTGACATAAACTTTGCAATAAACATCTGGTCACTGCCGTTCTGTACACAAGACACAGTTCCACATGTGGGACCTACTGGACCGCAGTTTAGGCCTGAGCCCTCATCCAAGTGTCGCCGGCTTGCGTTGAACAGGGTTAGTGGCACCACGTGTCGCAGGCTTGCGATGCAGACTTTGGCTTCACTGATCGGAGGGAGTTTAGTGATGTGGACGCTGCCACAGACTTGGGGTCACTGCCATTCAAATCTCAGGACACAGTTCCACATGTGGGACCTACTGGACCGCAGTGTAGGCCTGAGCCCTCATCCAAGTGTCGCCGGCTTGCGTTGAACAGGGTTAGTGGCACCACGTGTCGCAGGCTTGCGTTGAACAGGGTTAGTGGCACCACGTGTCGCAGGCTTGCAATGCAGACTTTGGCTTCACTGATCGGAGGGAGTTTAGTGATGTGGACGCTGCCACAGACTTGGGGTTACTGCCATTCAAAACTCATGACTCAGTACAACATGTGCCAACAACTGGGCCGAAGAGTACGCCATTGGGGTATGTCAACGAAAAAGGAGTAATGTGGGCCAGCGTCGTGGAGGCCAGCGATGGTCTGCGGAGGCTGCAAAGGTCGCGGGACTGGGGCTTGGAGCTTGCACCGGCATGTGTTGGGTCCTCTTTGACACACGCCGGTGTCGGCAGGTGAGCGGAGCCTCCTTGGTGCGCTGGGGCAGGCATGACGGGTCTGAGGACCAGCGGCCCGGGGAGCAGCAGGCGCACAGGGACGCCGGCCCCGCCGCACACAGCGCCGGCCTCGTGGCGGGCTGAGAGGCGCTGTCCTGTCAGACACGTTGGCCATTCCGAATGAGAACCACGCCCAGTGCGACGGGATTTTTATTTGCACCCCTATGCAGGCCTGGCGTACGCAGGGCCAACCCACTCCGCCCGCGCATACAGGGGGGACGTAACGAGCGACATTTCCGCGTTCTGCCCCACAGCCTGTGGGGACATGGTAGCGTCCACTGGCCACTACACTCCATGCACCAGCAGTTAATGTCCACATGGCCATTTCCGTGGTTTGCACACTGAAGTCTGTCCGGCACATCCACGCCACACATGGCATTGGGTAGGTTCTCATTCATTAGTCACTTGCCACTCTCGCACATGCCTGCTCCAGGCCTCTCCTCACATTCTGCTATTGTGTGGCTGTGGTGCCATGCCGTGGCTGGGTTGTGTGCATGGCAAGCCCAGGTTCCCAATGGAGTCGTGTCTGGTCGGTTGGCATGTTGTGTGGCATGTTGCATGTACTTTTGCTGCGTGCCCATTGCGAGTGTCGTGCGTTGCATGACTGTGGAGTGGAGGTGTGTGGTGTGTTCATTTGGTACTTACCAACGAGCAATGCATTTCCATAGTTGCCATCCTGGGAGCGCTGGTTGATGATGGACTGTCGGGAGATGTATGAATCATGCACACTGCCTGGGGAGTTGGCCACAACATTGTTGAGGAGTCCCCGGTGGTCCCCTATTGCCTGCACATTGATGGAATGTGTGTGCTTTCTGTTGTGGTAGTTGTGTGCAGTGCCGGCAGGGGGCACGAGGGGTACATGTGTGCAGTCGATTGCCCCCAACACGTGAGGGAATCCAGCTATGGCGTAGAAGCCTTGCTTGGTCTCCAGCTGCTCCTGCGCAGTGTGGGTGAAGTGGAGGTGCTGGGGTACCAGGCTGATGATGGCATCCAGGACAGGTGTGATGAACTTGGATTGGGCTGGCTGTGAGACTCCTCTGACTCTGGCAGTTGTGGGTTGGAAGGTACCAGAGGCCAACATGTGCAGCACAGCTGGCAGCTTTGTCTGCGGAGGGATGTTGGTTGTCTGCTGTGTTGGTACCGTCAGCCAGTGGGCGATGTGGGTCAGGATGCGGGGGATGGTTGTCCTTTTGGGCCTGTAGTGGGCAATGACCTCCTCTGGCGTTAGGTCTGTGCGGCTGGTGCGTTTACGGTGGGTCCCCTGTCTTTGTGTACGCTGCCTCTGTGGTGGTCCGGGGGGGGCGGCGGGGCGGGTCCTGGGGGTGGTGGCGGGCCTGGGGTGGTGGCGGTGTGTGTTGTGGCCCTCATGGGTCTCCGAGCTGCATGATCATTGGCTCCATGGCATCTGTGGGTCTTCAGATGTGGCTCTTGGCTGGGCTCCCTTTCATACTGCAGGTAGTCATCCTGCTTAACACCAGCAAAAGGCAGGTGTTAATTCCCTGCTGCTACCGCGGCTTATCGCCTGTTTTTGGTTCGCATCGCAGATCTGGCAGTTCGTTGTGAAAGTGGTGTTGTGGTGTTTTCGTGAGTTTTTGCACGGGAACGCCTACTCTGCATCTCATTAGGGTTAGTTGATGGTGTCACCCATGGAGATACATTTTGCGGCAGTTATCGCGGGAATACTGGCGATGTCTGCAGTTTGCACCCGCTTGTGAATGAGGCGTTAAATCTATCTCCACTTTTGATGCGTTAAGGTGGCGATAACTCGGCGATAAGTCCTTCTGAATGTGCCCCCTTATCTCTTGCCCGTGGGTGGGAGGGAGAGCTGAGGAGCGGTGGAAGGGAAGTTTTCTTTTTCATCAGCTGTGGGAGGAGGCTTCTGCTGCATTTCAGCTGCTGAAATATGCAGGCTGGTGGGACTGGGCAGAGCCGCCCCTGCAGCCCCCGCAGCTCGGCCGATGATTCTGAATCTGGGGTCTCCGGGCCATTATTATTGGGTCTGGAGTTTGGGGATCCGATAATTCCAGACACTGCAAAACTTGTAGCTGCCCAGAGTAGTATTCGCCCAGAGGTACTACTCTAGGCCACTCTTAATAGGTACCTTCGTTCTCACACATGCAGACTCTTCTGTTTACTGAACGTTTTGTGTATTTGAAGACTATGAAAAAGTAAGTAGTGTGACATGAAACACGATCATCCATTGGCAATGTGGCATTTTCAGTTCAAATGACCTGACAAAAAATAACGTGTTAACGAAAGTTAAGTGCATTGCAGTGGCAAATGTTTATTTCAAATATGAGGTTTTTTCGTGGTTTGATAGACTTTTTTCTTGATTCTATTGCTTTTTTTTGTTTGTTTCTTGTGCTGGTTACTTCGTGATGTTTTGTGTCAAGTTTTCTTTTTTATTCCTTGCACATAACATGCTACTTTAATGTCTAGGTCGTGCAACTGTTCAAATGTATCATTTGGAGATTATTTTAGGATCCTCTGGAACATTTATTGCCTGTTTATCGTACAACTCTATTAACATGACGCAAGGGTGCCTTCGCTGGCACTAGGTTACCAAATGTGCACCAGCGCTAGGAAAAGACAAGAATGAGCAGTATAAAGGTAAATACGGTGCAGTCCTGCCAGGGCTTTAAGTGGTCCTGGTCCTAAGAAGCAGGTGCTGAGACGGGTCCCTATCGGGCTTTCCATTTGTGCCCTCATACTCAGGATGAAAAAAAATTCTTAACTCTGCGGCAGTGCCACACTTCACTGCCTTTGATGTCTTACTTCTTTCACAGTCTCATCAGTTCAGAATTGAAGCGTTTTCAATATTCTATACAATGAAGCCATAGTTGTTGTTTATTTATCTTATGCAACTAACAACCATTGGCAGACCCAATACTCTTGGCTTGTTGTAGGTACTTGTTGGTTACTTGTTGCATTATATATCTGGAAGCATTGACAGAAGCAGCAAATTACCAGTTAGGTGGCACACTATACTAAGCGAAGATTTTAGCTTACATGTTTTAAGCCACGCCCTAATTACATCAGCTACACCCTTTTGAGAGACCCCCAGTTTTTTCATCCCACTTAAAGCCCTGAGTCCTGCACTTTCTCTTTCACGCAGAGCAGCGCAACAAGGTGACTTGCTGCATTGAGTTGTGTGAATTTTTTATAAATATGGGCCTGAATATTGAAAGGAGGGTGCGTTCTCCAAATGTAAATTTTTATTTTGCTGCGCGATTTGGAAGCAGAGGTACATTGGCGGCTTGGTACCAGGGGAACGAGCACCTCTATATAGTATTCATTTAGGGAGTAATTGTGGGGATTGCGGCCTTAGGTGCACATGAATTTTAACTAACTCACAAATGTGTCCAGTGTACAATGTGCTTATAAAATGCCACATTCAAGATTGAGCACAATGAGCCTCATTGTGTTGTGCCAAATACTGCCCCCTTTACCACAAAGGGCACGTGCTAGCACTCTCCAGAAAATGTTTTGTGCCCTGGCCGCTGAGCCGGAAGGAGCAGGACGGCAGATTTAAGAAAACACCAGAGGCCGCTCAGTGTAATCTAAAGTCACTGCCATATCTGGAAGTCTTTAACTACATGGATTCTATTTTTGGAAGTTATTGGCCTTCTTATGGACTTGAGAAGTCCTAAAACATCTTTCTAGGAGTCCGTGTGATAATTGATCTGATAACTGGTTTATCTCTGATCTACATAATACATAGAATACATACCACAGGGCACAGCGATGGATACCAGCCATTTCATGACCTTCTTACATCATAGAGTCGTTTCCATTAGTGTTGTGAATGTTTGCTGTTGGACTTCATTTCTACAAAAGTTGTAAAACTGACAACATTTGCGATTAAACAGCACACTACATTAAGGTTTTCTTTGATGAAGCCTTTGACAAAAATCTATCACCTGGATGTCCGCAGAAAATGTAATATTTTTCAAGGAGCTCGTAAGCTCACAAACTTTCCAGCTTTTCCACATGAGTCCTATTTCGGCAGTAGAAACATTGTTAGCAGACTATCGAGAGGTTTAGAGCATCGACATCTCGTCTCCAAAGGCTGTTTGCGAGGGGTAAAATGCTTCATACACTTGGCCCTTAGAGACAGGCTTTGTAGGCAGGAATGGCAGAACAGTATATATTATATAGCGCTTACTACCCCTATGTTGGGGCACTGAAGCACTTGCTTACACGAGTGACCTTGCCAGGTAGGTCACTCCCCCACCACACAGCTCCGCCTGTGCTGTCCGCCCGCTGCTGCTGCTGGTAAGCTCGCCCCTCTGCTTGTGGCCTCGGTGCCCGTTTTCCTTCTGTTTCCCTCGCTGCCCCCACCTCCCTTGTGTCCATTTTGCCTTCTGTTTCCCTCGCTGCCCCCACTGTACTGTGCCCGTTTTTTTCCTCTGTTCCCTCGCTGCCCCCACCTCCCTTGTGTCCATTTTGCCTTCTGTGCCCCTCGCTGCCCCCACTGTACTGTGCCCATTTTTTCCTCTGTTCCCTCGCTGCCCCCACCTCCCTTGTGTCCATTTTGCCTTCTGTTTCCCTCGCTGCCCCCACTGTACTGTGCCCGTTTTTTCCTCTGTTCCCTCGCTGCCCCCACCTCCCTTGTGTCCATTTTGCCTTCTGTGCCCCTCGCTGCCTCTCTCCATTTCCGCCGCTGCGTCCCCTGCGGCCCCGCCCCCCTGACGGCCCATTCGCTGCCCCTGCCTCCCGCCTCCCAGCTGCTCCTCCCTCCCACCTCCCCATATATGGCGGCCGCTACGCGGCCGCACCGCTGGCGCGCCAAAGGCGCGCCTAAGGCAAGCCCGTCTGCGCCCGTCCGCGACTGGACCGCGCCCAGCGCCAGAACTCCTGGGCCGCGCGCCCCCCGCTCCAGCCTCGAGGACCGACGCCGATACGATGCCACCACACTCCACGCTCTCAACCCCGGACGGACGCACAACTGCTTCAAGGCCGCCCCGAAACGCACCCATGGTCCCTTCACCTGCCGGAACTGCAGCTACACCAGCCTCAGAGCCACTGATGCGCCCGCCAAGAAGGACCTCAACCACCTCCGGTGCATCCTACTGAACACCCGCTCCGCACGCAAACACGCCGTCGAGCTCTGGGACCTGCTCGACACATCATCACCAGACGTCGCCTTCCTGACAGTGACCTGGATGAACGACTCCTCCGCCCCCGACATCGCCATAGCCATCCCAGACGGCTATAAGATCACCCGCAGAGACCGCGTCAACGCAGTAGGAGGAGGAATCGCCATCGTCCACAAGAACACCATCAGGGTCTCGACCAGCACCGACGACACTCTCAGCACCGCCGAACACATGCACTTCCAGATCCACACGGACCCCAACACCACCCTTAGAGGCACCCTTGTCTACAGACCCCCTGGGCCCCGACCCCAGTTCAGCGACTCCATCGCCGACTTCATCAGCACGCACGCCCTGACCTCTACCGACTACATCCTCCTCGGAGACCTGAACTTTCACCTGGAGAACAACAACGACAGCAACTCCACCACCCTGATCGACAACCTCGCCAACCTCGGGATGAGCCAGCTCGTCACAACACCGACCCATTCCGCCGGCCACACGCTTGACCCCATCTTCTCCTCAAGCTCCCACGTCTCCTTCAGCCACACCACGGAACTCCTCTGGACCGACCACCGCTGCATCCATTTCACCTTCCAGAAACCCACCACACACCACCGCACCCAACAGATCCCACGCCGCTGCTGGAGCAAAGTCACCGAAGACCAACTTCGGGCAACCCTCGCTCTCAGCCCTCCCTCCGACCCATCCAACACCGACGACACTGCCTGCAACCTCAGACGATGGATGGACGACTGTGCCAACACTCTCGCCCCGCTGAAAAAACTCACCTACAGTGACACCACCAAAAGAGCCAGCTGGTTCACCTCGGAACTCCTAGCTTCCAAGCGTACCTGCCGGAAACTAGAGAAGAAATGGCACAGTGATAAGACACCGGACAGCCACGCAGCCCACAAAGACGCCATCCGTAACCACCACCACCTCATCAAGTCCGCCAAGAGAATCTCCTTCAAAGACCGCCTCGACAACAACGCACACAACAGCAAGGAGCTTTTCAACATCGTGAAGGAACTCTCCAACCCCAGCTCCAACACCAACGACATCCCGCCGTCGCAACCCCTGTGCGATTCCCTCGCCACCTTCTTCCACCGCAAGATCGCCGACATCCACGACAGCTTCAACACCCAGACAGCCCCAACTAAGATCGATGCACCAGACCCGCCGCACACCATCGACCACGACCCCCTGCCAGCCTGGGCCAGCGTGAACATCGAGGACACCATCAAGACCATGAGCACAATACACTCCGGCTCCCCGTCAGACCCTTTCCCGCACCACATCTTCAACAAAGCCAGCAGCTCCATCGCACCCCACCTGTGCAACGTCATCAATCTCTCCTTCGAGACCGCGACCTTCCCAGAGAGCTGGAAACACGCAGAGATCAACGCCCTACTAAAAAAAAACAAGGCGGACCCGAGAGACCTCAAGAAATTCCGGCCCATCTCCCTGCTTCCGTTCCCAGCCAAGGTCATCGAGAAGATCGTCAACAAACAGCTAACCCGATACCTCGAAGAAAACAGCATCCTGGACCCATCCCAATCGGGGTTCCGCAGCAACCACAGCACTGAGACTGCCCTCATCGCCGCCACCGACGACATCAGGATCCTGCTGGACAACGGTGAGACCGCAGCCCTCATCCTGCTGGACCTCTCCGCCGCCTTCGACACTGTCTGCCACCGCACTCTACGCGCACGCCTCCACGACGCAGGTATCCGAGACAAGGCCCTGGAATGGGCCACCTCCTTCCTCGCCGGCAGAACCCAGAGAGTCCGCCTCCCACCATTCCGATCCGAAGCCTCCGAGATCATCTGCGGCGTACCCCAGGGATCGTCCCTCAGCCCAACACTGTTCAACATCTACATGGCCCCGCTCGCACACATCGCCAGACAGCACGACCTCAACATAATCTCCTACGCCGACGACACTCAACTGATCCTCTCCCTCACCAAGGACCCCCTCGCTGCCAAATCCAACCTCCATGAAGGAATGAAGGCCGTCGCCGATTGGATGAAGATCAGCCGACTAAAACTGAACACGAAGAAGACAGAGGTCCTCATCCTCGGCTCCAACCCCTCAGCCTGGGACGACTCCTGGTGGCCAACGACGCTGGGAGCAGCCCCGACACCCACCGACCACGCACGCAACCTGGGAGTCATCCTCGACTCAACGCTCTCCATGGCCAAGCAAGTCAACGCAGTCTCATCCTCCTGCTTCAACACCCTCCGCATGCTTCACAAGATCTACAGGTGGATCCCGACAGACACAAGAAGAACAGTCACCCAGACCCTCGTCAGTAGCAGACTTGACTATTGGAACGCCCTCTACGCGGGAGCCCCGGCCAAGCTCATCAAGGACTGCAACGCATACAAAACGCCTCCGCACGCCTGATCCTCGATGTACCACGCCACAGCCACATCACCCCCCACCTGAGGAACCTGCACTGGCTCCCCGTCGACAGGAGAATCTCCTTCAAACTCCTCATCCACGCACACAAGGCACTCCACAAGACTGGCCCAGCCTACCTCAACAGACGACTCCTCTTCTACGTCCCCAACCGCCAACTCCGCTCCGCCGACCTCTCCCTCACCACCGTCCCTCGCAATCGAAGAACTACCACCGGCGGCAGATCCTTCTCCCACCTCGCCGCCAAGACCTGGAACACCCTTCCACTAAGCCTACGACAGACCCAAGACCTGCTGACCTTCAGGAGGCTACTCAAGACCTGGTTGTTCGACCAGTGTGAGAAGTTGGCCTGGCATATGCTGTCCACTAATTATAGTGGGCACCTTGCACCAGTCCAAATCGACTCTTATGGTAGGTAGGTTAAAGACAACCTTATTGAAAGCTATCCTAGTGGTAGCTGTGGAGAGCAGCCTTCAGGCTAAGTCTTGAAGGAATGTAAAGCAGCTTGTTTTACCAGTCTATAATCTCTTGAGTGACCAAATGAAAGAGCACCACACCAGGTATATATTCAAAATATATGTATTTATTACTAAACACACCCCTCTAGTCTCTTTATGAGGCTAGAGTTCGAAGTACATAGGTTATAAGATCTTAAATCACAGTAATAGCACAAATACACGTTTGGGCCCTAGGGGCGTACCAAACCATATACCAATAAAGTGGTATGCGAACCACGACTGAACTAGACACTAGGCCTAGAGCCTCTAGAAGTGCTTGGACCACAAGGAACCACCCAAGGTAGTGACACAGGGGACCCACGGGAGACGCGTGCAGTGTAAATACACAACCGCGATACGCCGTTAACTTCTATGGAGAAAGTCGGGATCGGGAAAATAGAGGAAAGGGACACTTTAAAGAGGACTAGGACAAAACCCTTTGAGATCTAGGACTTTGAAGAGTCTCTACCCACGGGAGCACCGGAGTACTCGTGTTACCTCACCCAGGGAAGCCGGGTGCATAGGTGCCTTTCGGGGTCGGGTTTCGTCGTCGTTTCTTATGGCGATCTGCTGCAAAGTGCTGCTGGCGACCAGGAGAAAAGTGTCCGGGTGGATCCAAGAGGGGATCGGAGTTCTGAAGAACCTGAAAGCAGAGGGGACAGAGTCTGGGTCACTAGCCAGTGACCAGGGAGGCGATGGACAAATGCCCACCGATGTCGAGTGCTTCAGGTGCGTTGACGGTCGTCTCGTTTCTGCAGCCACGAGGTCCAGGAGGCGTTGTCGGCGACCAGGAGCAGGATTCGGGCTGGTACACGATGTCTGTCGAGTGCTGCGGTGTCGGCGACCAGATTGGACCCAACAAGCCTTGGCAACGGCAAGTCTCGATGTAGCTGAAGATCGTCGATGGTGCAGACCAGCAAGGTCTGGGGAACTCACCCAGCAAGGGTAAGTGAGGGCAGGCCTGGAGCAACCAGACTGCCAAGTAAAGAAAAGATTGGCCTTCGGTAAGGGCTACTAGCCAACGGGCTAGCGACCGCGAAGGAGCCTCGTGACGCCGCACGTGGAGCTGGCTTACAGGACACTCGTGGAGTGGGGGCCAGTGATCTTCGGTGCAGGTGGAGCTGGAGGCTAGGGCTACTCGGAGCCCAAGCACGACTTCTTGGGAGACCCAGAAGATGGTGCACTTGCAAATGTGCTCGGTGTCCAGGGGTCACGGTCTCACGTTACCCACGATAGCCACGGGCCTCAGCTTTGCTGGGGACTCAGGGTAGCCTCGGGAAGTCTGAGAATCCACCTCTGGTGATGCGATGACTTCGGCGTCCGACTGGGAGCTTCAGTGATGCGAACCGGACAGATGCTTCTTTGGTGCCTGCCAAGCAGGGGAGTCACTCCTTGACCCCAAGGGAGATTCTTCAGTCCTCTAATCGTGAGTAGAGCGTAGAAGGTCCAGGATTCTGTTTCAGAGTTTCGTCCAGGTATAATCTAAAGTCCTAAGGACTGGGTTCCTACCTTTATTCCAAAAATAGGGGATGGACTACTCTGTGGCCCCACCTATGGGTGGGTCAGGGCAGAGGGGTGGCTACACCCTTTCCCTTTGTCCAGTTCGCGCCAAAGCAGGGGCTGCAAGCCCCTGATCCGGTTTGAACTGGGGTATGCACAGGGACACCAAATGTGCCCCCAGTGCAGGACTTCAAAGCACCCGAAAGTGCTCCCGCCCAGCCCCAATACACATTGTCCTGTCTGGGGAGGTGGTCACACCTCCCTGGGACAGGAAACCTATTGTCCAGGCCTCCCCTGCCGGAGTTTCGTCCAGCAGCAGGAGGCCAGACTCGTGTCTGTGGCAGCAGCATCCATTTTGTGATGCCAGGGCTCTGGAAAGAAGTTACCGGACTCGTCAGAGTTAACATGCCTTTCCCTCTAGAAGGGTGGAATGCTACCCCCGCCGCCAGAATTGGCGGGGGAGTAGTATTCCAAGATGTTTGACACCAAACACGACATGTTTCGGTGCAGCCATTCCATAGTTAGCATTTTACCGCGAGGATATAATGCGTTTAAGAGTATATGGTCAGGCTGCACTACAAACAGCATCAGAGATGGTCTCCGAACGCTGCAGAGGGGCCCTGCTCATGCAGGGGCACCCTCTCACATAGGAACCATGCACTCTGCCTTTAGGATTGATAAGGCCTGCCTTAGGAGTGACTTATAGGTTTATATGTGTGTATGCATTTAGTGATATAGGTAACCTATACCACAGCAAGGGGTGCATGCACCACCTTACCCAGGCTGCAGTAGCAGACCTGTGGTGTCAGTTTGGATGGCCTACCAGGGGTGGCATAATATATGCTGCAGCCCCTGGCAGGCCTCTAAGGTACCTATGCCCTTGGTACATAGTATACCATATACTAGGGACTTACAAGGGCACTCCAGATCCCAATCAGTGATGTGCCTAAGGCACATGGAGACCCTTTTAAAGAGGAAACAGCTAGGCTGGGGTTCTGAATAGCAGGGCCCCAGCCAGACTAATGTCGAAAACCAGTGAAGTATCAGCAAAAAGTGGGGGTACCCCTGTGAAGCAGATCCTACTCTCCTACAACCAGTAGCAGCACCCCCCCCCTTTTTTTCCCTAGCGCCTTGAGACCCTCGCGGGTAAGTAGTGCGCTTTACAAATTCTGTGATTGATTGATTGATTGAGTAGCATACTACACTAGTAGGATGTGTGGTTTGAAGGATGTTGTGTGAGAAGTCTTTATATGTTATGTATGATGACAACTGAGGTGTAGTTATTGTATTATGGGGCACAGCACTTAGCAGTGTGATGGGTGAAGAAGTGTATGAGTCAGACCTGCACTTTTATGGCTTTCAGTTAACTGGTAGCTTTGAACAGCTCTGCAGGTCCCTTTGTGGAATTTCTTATTAAAATAGTATGCCTAGCTGGTTACATCACTAGGTCGTCAAATCAGATTTATTTCTATAGTTTTGGGCCTGATCTGGCATGGTTGGAAGGAGAGAGAAGTGGAGAGACCTCTTGGGTTGGGCATTTTTATTATCAGTCTCTAGGGGTCTAGATGGCATATTTCGGCATATCATTGCATGCAGCAGGATAGACAAAGAGTTATGTACGGCCTTTAGGATTAAGCACATTTGTTGGAAAATGGTTTATTAGTAGTGATAATTAGGGACCTACCCGTAGTATTAATGCCACAAACACAATGTAAGGTCCAGTCAAGGTCTCAATAAATGATTCCCTTGCTCAACCCTTGGTAGCTGGCAATGAGCAGGCAGGTGTAACTTAGGAGACAGGTGTGTAAAGCATATAAAAACACCAATACACGCAATAAAAATCCAGCAACACTTTATAAAAATAGATTATATTTTTATGAACAAATGGACACCAAAGCAACAAAAATCCAATGTAGGGAACCGGAGATATGAATTTTTCAAGAATAAACACTTTCTAGTGCTTAAAAACCAAATGCTCCAAAATGGGCCTTCTGGTCGCACTCAACAATGACAAAGTCAAAGTTTGAGGCTGTGAGAAGTTGGCCTGGTACATGCTGTTCACTAGTTAAAGTGGACACCTTGCACCAGTACAATTCGACTCTTATGGTAGGTAGGTTTAAGACAACCTTTATAGAAAGCTATCCTAGTGGTAGCTGTGGAGAGCAGCCTTCAGGCTAAGTCTTGGAGGAATGTAAAGCAGCTTGTTTTACCAGTCTATAATCTCTTGAGTGACCAAATGAAGACACCAGACAGGTATATATATCAAATATATATGTATTTATTACTAAACAACTCTCTACTAATCTCTTGTGAGATTAGAAGACATGAACATATGCACAAATCAACGTTTCACAATAAATTAAGCACAAATATGGCTGGGGCCCTAGGGGCGTACCAGACCATATACTAAAAAAGAGACTTAAGAACAACGACTTGCAAAGGGACAAGGCCTAGGGCCTTCAGAAGTGCTGGGGCCTCACAAAACCACCCAAGGCAGGTAAGTAAAGGACCCACGGGGGACGCGTGCAGTGAGTGAACACAGGCGCGGATCGCCGTAGACTTCAATGGGGCAAGTCGCGGTTGGAAATTAAGAGTTTAAGGGCACTTCAGGAGTAGCTACAAGCAAGTCACTTACAGGGTAAGTAGTTCTAGGGCCAACACCCACAGGAGCACCGTAGTGCTGGAGTTACCTCACCCAGGGAAGCCGGGAGCATAGGTGTCCTTTGGTGTCGGGTCGCGGCGTCGTTTTCAATGGGAGCCAATGAAGACTTGCTGCTTGTGAAGACAGAAGAAGTGGCCGGTGGAATCCAAGCCTGGATTCGGAAGAAGGAAGACCTGAAAGCAGAGGGGACAGTGTTCAAAGTCACTGGGCAATGACCCGGGGCAAGGAAGATGAATGCCCACCGTCGTCGACAGATTCAGGTCGTTCACGGGAGTCTTGACTCTTCGGCCACGAGGTCCAGGAGGCGTCGAGGACAACCAGGAGCTGGATTCAGCGTGTCCCACAAAGTTTGCAGCTGACTGCGGTGTTGGCAACCCGATTGGAGCCAACAAGCCTTGATAGCAGCAAGTCTCGTGGAAAGAGTAAAAAGTCAATGGTGCAGACCAGCAAGGTCTGGGGAACTCACCCAGCAAAGGTAAGTCAGGGCAGGCCTGGAGCAACCAGGGGAGCCCTTTGGTTCTGTAGAAAAGTCTTCAGGGGACCCACAAGCCGGCTGGCAAGGGATCGCGTAAGACGCCTCGGGAGGATTCCTTCAACAGGGGCCCACGGTCACTCGGGACAGGGTAGACCTCTGATCTTCGGAGGGTTTCCTGCTAGAGGCTGGGACCACACGTGGTCCAAAGCACAGGTTCGTAGAACATCGTGAAGGGGTTGCACTCGAAAATAGTGCATGGTACCCAGGGACTGCGGTTCCTCGTCACTTGTGGGGTCCACTTGCCACAGCTTCGATGGGGACTCACGATGGCCTTGGAGAAGTCAGGAAATCCTCATCTTGGGCTGCAGGGACCTCGGGCTCCAGCGGGAGCGGCGTAGTTTGCAACCGTCATTTCAGTTTTTGGTGCCTGCCAAGCAGGGGTCACTCCTTGACTCCATGGGAGATTCTTCAGTCTTCCAGAGGTAGTGGAACGTCAAAGGTCCAGGATTCTTCTTCAGAGCGTCATCCAGGGATATCTAGTTTGCAAGTTCAAGGGTTCCCTACCTTATACTAAAAAGGAAGGGAGGGACTAGCTCTAAGACCCCCACCTATGGGAGGGTCAGGGGAGTGGGTGGCTACACCCACTTCCCTTTGTCCAGTTTCACGCCAGAGCAGGGGCAGGTAGCCCCTGAGCCGGTTTGAACTGGTGTATGCACAGAGGAGCCTTCTGCTCCCCCAGTGCAGGACTTCAAAGCACTCTAGGAGTGCACCCACCCAGCCCCAATACACTAAACCCTGTCTGGGAGGTGGTCACACCTCCCTGGGACAGGATACCTATTGTTGGGCTTCCTCCACTGCGAGTTTCGGTCATCAGCAGGAGGGCAGCCCAGTGTCTGTGACTGGTGGCATCCATTTTGTGATGCCAGGGCTCTTCAGGATTCTACCGCGTTTCCACAGTAGGTACATGTTTATCCCTCTAGAAGGGTGGAATGCTACCCCCGCCGCCAGAACTGGCAGGGGGTAGTATTCCAAGATGTTTGACACCAAACACGACATGTTTCCGTGCAGCCATCCCAAAGTTAGCATTTAACGCGGGGTTATAATGCGCTTAAGAGTATATGGTCAGGCTGCACTACAAACAGCATCAGAGAAGGGTCTCCGAATGCTGCAGAGGGGCTCTGCTCATGCAGGGGCACCCTCTCACATAGGAACCAAGCACTCTGCCTTCAGGATTGATAAGGCCTGCCATAGGAGTGACTTATAGGTTTATATGTGTGTATCTATGTAGTGATATAGGTAGCCTATATCACAGTAAGGGGTGCATGCACCACCTTACCCAGGCTGCAGTAGCAGACCTGTGGTGTCAGATTTAGTCTGCTTCCCAGGGGTGGCATAATACATGCTTCAGCCCCTGGTAGGCCTGTGAAGTACCTATGCCCTTGGCACCTAAGGTACCATATACTAGGGACTCATAAGGTACCACAGTATCCAATCACTAGTGCACCTAGAGTGCACTCCAAGTCGTTTAGAGAGAACAGAGAGGCTGGGGCCCTGATTGGCAGGGTCCCAGCCTGACTATAGCCAGAAACCAGTGTAAACATCAGAAAAAAGTGGGGGCAACATAAGAGGCAGATCCTACTCTCCTACACAACCCCCCCCAAACGCAGGGACACTAAACTAACCTTGACCAGTTGAGTCTTCGTGCTCTAAGTGGAAATACCTTGAGAGTCCATCTGCATTGGCATGTTGGGTCCCAGGCCTATGTTCCACTGTATAGTCCATCCCCTGTAGGGAAATGGACCACCTCAAAAGTTTTGGGTTTTCACCTTTCATCTGTTTAAGCCATAGGAGGGCTTGTGGTCAGTCTGAACTATGAAGTGAGAGCCAAACAAGTATGGCCTCAGCTTCTTCAGGGCCCACACCACAGCAAAGGCCTCCCTCTCTATAGCTGACCAACGTTTCTCTCTAGGGGTCAGCCTCCTGCTAATAAAAGCTACTGGCTGGTCTTGACCTTCATCATTCAGTTGAGACAGTACAGCTCCCACACCCAGCTCAGAAGCATCTGTTTGGACAATGAACTTTTTGGTGTAGTCTGGACTCTGTAAGATGGGGGCAGTGCACATGGCCTGCTTTAGGTCTTCAAATGCCTTCTGACAGCTAGCTGTCCACTGAACCTTTTTTGGCATTTTCTTTGAGGTCAGATCATTCAAGGGGGTCACTATAGATCCATATCCCTTCACAAACCTCCTATAGTACCCAGTCAGGCCTAAGAAGGCTCTCACCTGTGTCTGGGTGGTTGGAGCAACCCATTCCATTATGGTTTGGATTTTGCTCTGTAAAGGCTGAACCTGGCCTCCACTTACAAGGTGGCCCAGGTACACAACCTGACTCTGCCCTATCTGGCACTTAGTGGCCTTGATAGTGAGGCCTGCTTTCTGCAGGGCCTCCAAAACATTCCTGAGGTGGACCAGGTGATCCTGCCAGGAGGAACTAAAGACAGCAATATCATCTAGATAAGCTGAGCAATAAGTTTCCATCCCTGCCAGAACTTTGTTCACCAACCTCTGAAAAGTGGCAGGTGCATTTTTCAATCCAAAGGGCATCACCACAAAGTGGTAGTGCCCACTAGGGAGTCGAAAATGCTGTTTTGGCTTTTGCATCATCAGCTAACCTGATCTGCCAGTAGCCAGCTGTTAGGTCAAATGTACTCAGATACTTGGCTGAGGCCAAAGTATCAATCAGCTCATCTGCCCTTGGTATGGGATAGGCATCAGTCCTGGTGACTGCATTGAGGCCTCTGTAGTCTACACAAAACCTCATTTCTTTCTTACCACCCTGGGTATGAGGCTTGGGTACTAGGACTACTGGGCTAGCCCAAGGGCTATCTGAAGGCTCAATCACACCTAACTCCAACATTTTCTGGACTTCAGTCCTGATACAGTCCCTGACATGGTCAGGTTGCCTGTAGATTTTACTCTTGACAGGCAGACTGTCCCCAGTGTCCACCTCATGGGTGCACCAGGTAGTCTGACTAGGGGTCAGGCTAAACATATGTCTGTACTGCTGCAGAACTTGTCTGCACTCAGTTTGCTGACGGTCAGTGAGGCTGCTTGCCAAAGCAACACCATCTACTGACCCATCATCAGGGTTCTGTGAGAGCAGGTCAGGGAGAGGGTCACTCTCCTCCTCCTGTTCCTCATCAGTTGCCATGAGCAAGCCCATGTCAGCCCTGTCAACATATGGCTTTAATCTGTTGACATGGAGCACCCTCAGGGGGCTCCTGGGAGTTCCAAGATTCACCAGATAGGTGACTTCTCCCTTTTGCTCAACTATTGTATGGGGGCCACTCCATTTGTCTTGGAGGGCTGCTGGGGCCACAGGCTCCAGCACCCACACTTTCTGTCCTGGCTGGTACACAGTCAGCACAGCCTTTGGTCATGCCAAGCTTTTTGTAATTCTTGGCTGGCCTCCAGGTTTTTGGTTGCCTTCTTCATGTATTCGGCCATCCTGGAGCGGAGACCAAGTACATAGTCCATCACATCCTGTTTGGGGGGTTTGAGAGGTAACTCCCAGCCCTCTTTTACCAAACATAATGGACCTCTTACAGGATGCCCAAACAGAAGCTCAAATGGGCTGTAACCAACCCCCTTCTGTGGAACCTCTCTGTATGCAAACAACAGGCAGGGAAGAAGAAGGTCCCATTTCCGCCTAAGCTTCTCTGGGAGTCCTTTAATCATTCCCTTCAGGGTTTTGTTGAAACGTTCAACCAACCCATTGCATTGTGGGTGATAGGGGGTGGTGAACTTATAAGTTACACCACACTCCTTCCACATTGCTTTCAAATATCCTGACATGAAGTTTGTATCTCTGTCAGAGATGACCTCCTTTGGGAAACCCACTCTGGAGAAAACTCCAATGAGGGCTCTTGCCACCACAGGGGCTGTGGTGGTCCTCAGAGGAATTGCCTCTGGGTACCTGGTGGCATGATCCACTACCACCAGGATAAATCTGTGCCCAGATGCAGTTTGAGGGTCAAGGGGACCAACAATGTCAATCCCTACCCTTTCAAAGGGTACCCCCACCACAGGTAGTGGTATCAGAGGGGCCTTTGTGGTGCCACCTGCCTTGCCACTGGCTTGGCATGTGACACAGGAGCGACAAAACTCCTTTGTGTCCTCTGACATATGTGGCCAATGAAAATGTGGAACAAGCCTGTCCCAGGTCTTGTTTTGGCCCAAGTGACCTGCTAAAGGGATATCATGTGCTAGGGTCAAGAGGAACCCCTAAACTTCTGAGGTATTACCAACCTCCTGGTGGCTCCAGGGGCTGGATCTCTACCCTCAGAATATAGGAGTCCCTCATCCCAATAAACTTTATGGGACCCACTAGCACTCCCAGCAGCCTCAGCAGCAGCCTGCTGTCTGAGGGGTTCAAGAGAGGGGCAGCACTGTTGCTCCTTACTCAGATCTTCCCTAGAAGGGCCCCCTGCCCCCAAGAACTCAACCTGATCAGGCTCAAGTTCCTCTGGGGCAGTTCCTTCTTCAGGATCTGCTCCTCCTCCCTCAAGAGGGGAATCAGTGATCTGAGACAGAGGGGAAGGCACTGCCTTACCCCTACTGCTCCTCTTCTTGGGAAGCATCTGGTCCATGGTTTCAGGATCCAGAGCTGGTTCAGTGTCATGCATTTTGGCCTGTGACCTGGTCACAGCAAATACCTTTGCAGGGATGCCCAGCATCTCAGCATGAGTCCATAACTCTACTTCAGACCAGGCTGAAGTTTCTAGATCATTGCCCAATAGACATTCTACAGGGAGGTCTGCACTGACTACAACCTTCTTGAGGCCAGTTACCCCTCCCCAGGAGAAATTCACAACTGCCAGACTATGGTTGGTCCTGACATTGCTTGCATTGGTCACCTGGTACATTTCGCCCAGGATGATCTGTCCAGGGTCCACAAGATCCTCTGCCACCATGGTGACACTAGCACCTGTGTCCCTAAATGCCAAAGCCTGTTTGCCATTTATTACAGGCTGCTGTTTGTATTTGCCCAGATTACTGGGGCTCACCAGGAAGGACATGTCAATGTCTCCATCACAAATCAGCATTGCCTGAGTGGGTACTCTGACTAGGCCAGAGTCCACTTCAGAACCCAGGGTCAACCCTACTACACCCTTATTCTGAGTACCACCTCCACCAGTAGCTGAACTAGGGGGAACAGTTGCCTTAGGGGCAGGAGTGGTGGTGGTTTGGTCTTTGGACTTGTTACAATCAGAAGTCCAGTGCCCTTTCTGTTTACAGAATTTGCACCAGGGCTTCTTTTGGCCTTTTCCCTTGTTGGATTGTGACTCCCCACCAGATGCAGATTTTTGGGGCCCTTGTGAAGACTTCTGGTCTTTTGACTTATCCCCACTTTTCTCAGAGCCCTTAGAATCCTGCTTCTTTGTGTCACCCCCTTGGTTCTGGGTTTTCTGCCTCACCCTGGTTCTGACCCACTTGTCTGCCTTCTTTCCCAATTCTTGGGGAGAGGTCAGATCTGAGTCCACCAGGTATTGATGCAACAACTGGTTCTGGCAATTATTAAGGATCTGTTCTCTCATCATTAGATTATACAATCCCTTGAAATCAGTAACCCTACTGCCAACCAGCCAACCCTCCAGAGCCTTGGTTGCACAATCTACAAAGTCAGTCCAGTCCTGAGTCTGTGCCTTCTGGGTGTCTCTGAACTTCAACCTGTACTGCTCAGTGGTTAAGCCAAACCCATCTATCAGTGCACTCTTCAGGACTTCATAGTCATCAGCATCCTCTTCTCTAACAGTGAGGAGCTTGTCTCTACCTTTATCTGAAAAGGAGAGCCACAAGATTGCTGCCCACTGCTTTTGGGGGACCTGTTGTACTCTACAGGCCCTTTCCATAGCAGTTACCCACTTATGGATATCATCCCCACTCTGGTAGGGAGGAACAACCTTGCTCAGGTTCCTATGGTCTGGAATATATTCTCTGCCTCTAGGGACACTGTTGCTGCCACCAGGGGGTTCTAACCCCTCTTTTCTAGAAGCTCTCTGGAGCTCCAGGGCTTCCTTATCTAATGCCAACTGCTTGGTTTTGAGGGCAAACCTTGCTTCCTCATACTGCAGCAGTTTGTACATTCTGTCAGAGGAGGTCTCTCTTCTTGAGAAGTAGGAGTTCCTCTGGTAGACAGATTCTCTGCCAGAGTGATAGGAGTGTTCAGATTCCCTAGAAAGGGACCTAGGCCTCTCCTCCACTATGTCAGTTCTCTTAGGGAGAATTCCTCTGTCCTGTTCAGACCCCTTGGGACCTGGCCCTACAACCACAGAGTCTTGGTCATCCTGATGTCCATCATCTGACCCAGACACTGTAATTGACCCACTCACTGATTCAGACCCATTAGCTCCTAGAGCTAATCTAAGATCATCTGCTGTCAGCAGATCTATCAGGTGTAGTGTGGAGGGACTCTGTCCTAGCTTCAGGTGCCTTTCAGCACACATGGCTTTCAAGTCAAAGAAAGTCATGTCCTTATACTGAGGCTGAGTGGATCCACTGGGTCCACCCCTTAAGGACATTCTAGTGTTGTGCAGTGTTGTACTACCTACACTAGTTTGTGGCCTACTGATACTAGCTTGAGCTGTAGAAAGGGTGTGCTATCCCTTGGCACACAGCTCTAAGTTCAGTAGAACTTATTGATACTAAGCTTGACTTTATATGTACCTTGAGTACCTATAGTGGTTTTCAGTTAGTAATTCAAATAGAGATTTTCTGGTAAAACAATAGCAAGCTGGAATCCCACACGCTGCCACCAATGTGAGAAGTTGGCCTGGTATATGCTGTTCACTAGTTAAAGTGGACACCTTGCACCAGTACAATTCGACTCTTATGGTAGGTAGGTTTAAGACAACCTTTATAGAAAGCTATCCTAGTGGTAGCTGTGGAGAGCAGCCTTCAGGCTAAGTCTTGGAGGAATGTAAAGCAGCTTGTTTTACCACACAATCTCTTGAATCACCAAATGAAAAGACACCACACAGGTATATATATCAAATATATATGTATTTATTACTAAACAACTCTCTACTAATCTCTTGTGAGATTAGAAGACAGGAACATATGCACAAATCAACGTTTCACAATAAATTAAGCACAAATATGGCTGGGGCCCTAGGGGCGTACCAGACCATATACTAAAAGAGACTTAAGAACAACGACTTGCAAAGGGACAAGGCCTAGGGCCTTCAGAAGTGCTGGGGCCTCACGAAACCACCCAAGGCAGGTAAGTAAAGGACCCACGGGGGACGCGTGCAGTGAGTGAACACAGGCGCGGATCGCCGTAGACTTCAATGGGGCAAGTCGCGGTTGGAAATTAAGAGTTTAAGGGCACTTCGGGAGTAGCTACAAGCAAGTCACTTACAGGGTAAGTAGTTCTAGGGCCAACACCCACAGGAGCACCGTAGTGCTGGAGTTACCTCACCCAGGGAAGCCGGGTGCATAGGTGTCCTTTGGTGTCGGGTCGCGGCGTCGTTTTCAATGGGAGCCAATGAAGACTTGCTGCTTCTGAAGACAGAAGAAGTGTCCGGTGGAATCCAAGCCTGGATTTGGAAGAAGGAAGACCTTGAAGCAGAGGGGACAGTGTTCAAAGTCACTGGGCAGTGACCCGGGGCAATAAAGATGAATGCCCACCGTCGTCGACAGATTCAGGTCGTTCACGAGTGTCTTGACTCTTCGGCCACGAGGTCCAGGAGGCGTCGAGGACAACCAGGAGCTGGATTCAGCGTGTCCCACGAAGTCTGCAGCTGACTGCAGTGTCAGCGACCCGATTGGAGCCAACAAGCCTTGGTAGCAGCAAGTCTTGTGGAAAGAGCAAAAAGTCAATGGTGCAGACCAGCAAGGTCTGGGGAACTCACCCAGCAAGGGTAAGTCAGGGCAGGCCTGGAGCAACCAGGGGAGCCCTTTGGTTCTGTAGAAAAGTCTTCAGGGGACCCACAAGCCGGCTGGCAAGGGATCGCAAAGACGCCTCGGGAGGATTCCTTCAACAGGGGCCCACGGTCACTCGGGATGGGGTAGGCCTCTGATCTTCGGAGGGATTCCTGCTAGAGGCTGGGACCACACGTGGTCCAAAGCACAGGTTCGTAGAACATCGTGAAGGGGTTGCACTTGACAATAGTGCACGGTACCCAGGGACTGCGGTTCCTCTTCACTCGTGGGGTCCACTTGCCTCAGCTTCACTGGGGACTCACGATGGCCTTGGAGAAGTCAGGAAATCCTCATCTTGGGCTGCAGGGACCTCAGGCTCCAGTGGGAGCAGCGTAGTTTGTGACCATCGTTTCAGTTTTTGGTGCCTGCCAAGCAGGGGAGTCACTCCTTGACTCCAAGGGAGATTCTTCAGTCTTCCAGAGGTAGTGGAATGTCGAAGGTCCAGGATTCTTCTTCAGAGCGTCGTCCAGGGATATCTAGTTTGCAAGTTCAAGGGTTCCCTACCTTATACTAAAAAGGAAGGGAGGGACTAGCTCTAAGACCCCACCTATGGGAGGGTCAGGGGAGTGGGTGGCTACACCCACTTCCCTTTGTCCAGTTTCACGCCAGAGCAGGGGCAGGTAGCCCCTGAGCCGGTTTGAACTGGTGTATGCACAGAGGAGCCTTCTGCTCCCCCAGTGCAGGACTTCAAAGCACTCTAGGAGTGCACCCACCCAGCCCCAATACACTAAACCCTGTCTGGGAGGTGGTCACACCTCCCTGGGACAGGATACCTATTGTTGGGCTTCCTCCACTGCGAGTTTCGGTCATCAGCAGGAGGGCAGCCCAGTGTCTGTGACTGGTGGCATCCATTTTGTGATGCCAGGGCTCTTCAGGATTCTACCGCGTTTCCACAGTAGGTACATGTCTATCCCTCTAGAAGGGTGGAATGCTACCCCCGCCGCCAGAACTGGCGGGGGGTAGTATTCCAAGATGTTTGACACCAAACACGACATGTTTCCGTGCAGCCATCCCAAAGTTAGCATTTAACGCAGGGTTATAATGCGCTTAAGAGTATATGGTCAGGCTGCACTACAAACAGCATCAGAGAAGGGTCTCCGAATGCTGCAGAGGGGCTCTGCTCATGCAGGGGCACCCTCTCACATAGGAACCAAGCACTCTGCCTTCAGGATTGATAAGGCCTGCCATAGGAGTGACTTATAGGTTTATATGTGTGTATCTATGTAGTGATATAGGTAGCCTATATCACAGTAAGGGGTGCATGCACCACCTTACCCAGGCTGCAGTAGCAGACCTGTGGTGTCAGATTTAGTCTGCTTCCCAGGGGTGGCATAATACATGCTTCAGCCCCTGGTAGGCCTGTGAAGTACCTATGCCCTTGGCACCTAAGGTACCATATACTAAGGACTCATAAGGTACCACAGTATCCAATCACTAGTGCACCTAGAGTGCACTCCGAGTCGTTTAGAGAGAACAGAGAGGCTGGGGCCCTGATTAGCAGGGTCCCAGCCTGACTATAGCCAGAAACCAGTGTAAACATCAGAAGAAAAGTGGGGGCAACATAAGAGGCAGATCCTACTCTCCTACAGAGGCCAACTGCAATGGAGCCCTGGTTGAATACACTAAGCGGGAGGCCTCAGTCAAAATTTTACCTGCAAACTGAGAAAAGTTTTGCGAGGATTTTCTCTCGAAGTCGAGCGAAGCTCCTCTTTAGTCCTGGTTTCGAGACGACAACAGCATCTTGGCTCAGCACAAGGCCTCCATAAAATCTTGGACGTCTTCAGCTTCGAGCTTTCAGTGGGACAAACCTGAAATCCAGGCTGGATCGCGGTTCGATTCTAACGGCTTGACTCTCGTTGTCGGGTCGATCACCTTATGGAACTTTTTGTTAAAAATTCTCCAAACTTCTCCAAACTTTAGGATATTCTACCTGAATGTCCTTTTGTCGTGTAGCTCCTAAAAATTCATAGGATCTGCGCGTTTGTTGGACAACATAAATTGGAGGATTGGTGTCAAGACTGATTCGGACATCCCCGCAGAATATGTCGACCTATAGACCAGCTAGCTCACAGTGCCACCATAAGAACCCTAACCTTACCAAGGAGAAAATAGTTTCTGGCAACCATCGAACATGACAACCCTTGACCCTTGAGGGATTGTGTAAACAGTACATGACTTTTCGCTCAGTCAGTCATACTCACTTAGTCTCAGAGAGATACACAGAATAAATGTTGGGGACGTTTTCAATAAGCATTTATTGAACCAGCGTCATTCTAGTATAAAACATGTTTTCTGCTTCAATCAGTAGTCAGAAGCTAATGTAAGAGATTACAAGCACCAACAGAGTAAATAGAAGGTAGAATTCTACCACAGTGCTAAAACAGCGAATATATGCAGGCATATAAACTACAGTAATCAAGCGTACTCCTACGATGCGGACCCTACCTAAGTGTACCTAGCATGTATGTGGGTGTAAAGCCAAGAATCCTCTAGGAAAGAGCCAATCCCATTACCTGATGGGAGAGAATGAAGGACCCCGTCTTGATCATGAGTTGGACATCTCGCAAGGAATGTCTGACCGCTGAGTGTTGAAGCTTCAGTGTCGGGACCTCAGTGTCTGTGTCAGTGTGGAAGCGTCTCTTCTCCTGACTAATGAAGGTGCAGTTCTTTTATATCAAAAAGGTAGCCTCAGGGGTTCTACCACAATGGATATGTTGTGAGTACGATTATGTAGATGAGTCTAACTCAATAATTGTAATTATGCAACGTAGCCTGATCACCCTCGGATGAAAGATAGAGATGACTTTTGTAGAGAGTATGTTAATCCTGTTATGTACGTCATGAGGAGGGGATTTTACATGAATCCTCATGCATAATAATTGAGGCTAGTTTCAAGGAAACCAATCGACGTTTATTCAGCACATAACTGGGTAAAAGGTCAGTGCTAGAACCGGTATGCAGTGCAAGGTAGGACAAATGTAGGTAAAAGGTCACTTTGCTACTTAGATCTAGGTTATGGAACATAACATGTTTGGGTTTCAAACTGTCCACAACACCAATACAAGTTTCCAGAAGATCTGAGTTGCTCCTTGGGATATTGAGACTATGTTTCCCACAATGCACCTTACAAACTCCTTAAAAGTTCCTTAGATGCACTCCAGCTGGGTTTTTCTTGATGAGGGTTATGCAGGTTGAGCTCTTTTAACCTGTTGCTTTCAGGGAGTCCACTCCTTAAACTTTCAGAGTCAGCCAAAGTCCTTCTTTTGCTGAAGTCTCAAAGAGTGCAGCAGGTCCAGTCCTTGTGAGTGCAATCATTTTGGTGCAGGTCAGGATTCAGCGGGATAGCCCTCCTTCTTCCTGCTTCTTTCTGGTAGGGATCTGAGTTGCTTGGCAACTCTTCCATATTTATGCAGTGCTCCTGGACATCAAGCAGGGGGGCACCCATGACCAATGGGGTGCAGGGTACCACCCAGGAATATGACCACTTCTTCCAAAGTGCAGCATGTTCTTGTCCCAGAAACACTATTCTTCCAATCCTCTCTCCTTGGAGGTTAAATCAGGCTAAGCCAACCCATCGGTGTGGCTGAGATTCCCTAACACTCCCCTTTCATCCCTTTCCCTAATCTAAGTACAGGGGCTTCTGTGTGGCTGGGGTTGCAGAATGTGGGGGTGAGCCTGTACTCACATAAAGTGTCATGCTTCCTTTGAAGACCAGTTTGGCCACTCCACCCTGCTTCCTGCCTCTAGCTTTTGCAGCTGCAGTTCTCCTCCACAGAAAATCCATTGCCTCTCTAGCAGGCTACTTCACACCTCATTAAGACAGCTTGGCTCAGCCTGGCAAAGGCTTGCCAACCTGGAGAGGGCAACTGGAAGGCTGGATTTTGGCTTACAGTAAAGAAAGTTAATAACTTATTTTATTTTAAATCTAACAGTGGCAAATTTTTGGATTTATCATAGCTAGCATTTTGATACCTTGAATGATATTTTATTTCACTACTGTCAATATTTATCCTTAAATATATTATTCCAATGTTAGCCTATAGAGCCGTTTGCTACAATGGGGGAAAATGAAATTGGCAGGTTTCCTCCTCAGGGCTTATAAAACATATTTTTATAATGTCCTTGCTTACAGTTAAAAGGCACCCTGCCCCTGTGGCATCTATGGGAGACCTTAGGGGTTACATATGCGTAAAGATAAGGTAGTTTGAGACTTTAGAAGTACCTTTAAATCCAAAGTCGAATTTGCATATAATTTAATTTTAAAGACAGTCTGTCTGGCCACGTCAACTGCAGCCTGCCTAATCGACAGCTTGCAGTGACAGCCTGGAACAGAAGAGGCTACCAGCTGGCTTGGCCACTGTAGGCAAAACAGTCTTTTGCACCTCACTGGGGACACACCCCCTGACTACCACATTAAGGGGCCTCAGGGACACACCGCAGGGCTGGTACACCTACAGTGGGCCAGGCAGGTGTCTGCTATGTAAAAGCCTCTGGACCTGTCACTCATCGACTGCGCACAGCACCCCCAATCCACCACCTCAGGTTCACAACAACACACTCTAGGATGATATCCATTTGCTTCCTTGGGTAACTACCTACCCTACCCTGACACATCGGGGTCCACTACTAACCCTCTTGGATCTCCTCAGGGTCAGTTACCTAGCACACCGAGGGAACCTAGGGGCTACCACTACACCGCCTATCCCAGAAACCACCCTCCTTTGAGACCACCTAGCACTATAGGCCACCCCTGGGCTGCTCACCCTCTCTACCAAATAACCTATAAGGACCGCGGGAGCCACAATTTTCTCATCCTCCCTCCCACGGTGAGTAAATTTCTCATTGGTCCCCCTCCATGGGAATCCCTGGAGGTGTCACTACCCATTGTAAAAAAAAATAACTCCCGCCCCACCCTTCCAGTGGTTTTTGCCTGTGCCAATGGCGGGAAACATTTTTCCATGGAGAATGACTAGCCTTGGCCTCCCCTTTGGAAACCTGCCCTGCCTTTTACAAGCGTGGGCATTTCCTACGGCCCCCTAATCTCCACCCGGCCCCACGAAGTAAGGTCCACACCTACATCCAAATCTGTCATGTGGGTATCAGTTGCTGTCCCTAAACCTTTAGAGAAGAAACCCTCATGCAGGCCAAGTATGTGTAGTGTTAGGGTTCCAATTGTAACCCATGGCTGGGAACAAATCTATGTAAACACTTTGGGGCATATTCTCAAGGACTTATCGACGATTTATCGGCACTTTAGCGCCGTAAAAGTGGCGATAGATTTATCGCCCTATTCCCAAGCTGCTGCTAACTGCCGACATCGCCAGTTTCCCAGCGATAGCTGCCGCAAAAAACATCACCACGGATGAGAGCGACAACTAACGCTAATGATATGCAGAGTAGGCGTTCCCGTGCAAAAACACACGAAAACACCACTTCGCAATATTCTCAACGACCAGCCAGAATGGTGAAGCGATCCAAAAACAGGCGATAAGGCGCGTTAGCAGCAGGGATTTAACACCTGCTTATTACTGGTGTTAAGCAGGACGACAACCTGCAGTAGAAAGGGAGCCCAGCCCAGAGCCCCATCTGAAGACCAACAGATGCCATGGAGCCAATGATCATGCAGCTTGGAGACCCAAAAGGGCCACAACACCCACTGCCACCACCCCCAGGACCCCCCCCGGACCACTTCCCCTGGACTACCACCTGGGCAGCGCAGAAGAAGACAGCGGGCGTTCCTAAAACGCACCAGCCTCAGACACTCAAAGCCAGAGGATGCCATTGCCCACTACAGGCTCAAAAGGACAACCATCCTCCGCATCCTGACCCACATTGCCCAAGGCTGACGGTACCAACACAGCGGAGAACCAACATCCCTCCGCAGACAAAGCTGCTGGCTGTGCTGCACCTGTTGGCCTCTGGTACCTTCCAACCAACAACTGCCAGAGTCGGAGGAGTCTCACAGCCAGCCCTATCAAACTTCCTCACACATGTCCTGGATGCATGTCCACAAAAGCAACGGCGGGCCCCTGTATCCGCACCACATGCTAGTTCCAATTCGTAGTGTTCCTGCGCAACCAACCCCAACACCAGCCGTTGCGTGACGCCTCTGTGCTCCAGATCCACGATTGTAGTCACTGAAATGGGTGTGCGCCAGGTCATGAAGTCCAGTACTCAACAGTAGTGTAAAAACAGTTCTTTATTACAAATACATAAATCACAATACGAAAAGCTCAGCCAACGCGTTCCATTCCCAACGGGGAACTTCATCAGGGCAACATGTGAATTCAATTAACTGCATATGCTGCGGGAACTCCCCAGTACAATTCCATATTCCGAAAGTCAGTATTCAGAAACCTGTTGGATAAATGGTGACAATGGTCAAGCGTCCGTATAGTCACAAACGTAATCTGGTACAGTGTATTACACTTGGACAAACCGGAATGCTAACAGGTATGACAAATCCTGCATAAAAAGACCGTAACAGAAGTTTGTGTGGGCGTAACCTTCGTAGGAAAGAAAAGGAAGGTTACGACCACACGAACTTCTGTTACGGTCTTATTATGCAGGATTTATCATACCTGTAGGCATCACAGTTTGTATCAGCTTGATACCCCTGCACCTTCACTTCCCCCACACTGCGCAGGAACAGCTGGAGACCAAGCAAGGGAACTACACCATACCTGGCTTCCCGCACGTGTTGGGGGCAATTGACTGCACACATGTACTACTTGTGCCCCCTGCCGACACTGCACACAATAACCGCAACAGAAACCACACTCATTCCATCAATGTGCAGGCAAAAGTGGGCCACCGGGGCCTGTTCACGAATGTCGTTGCAAACTTCCCAGGCAGTGTGCATGATTCCTACATCTTCCACAAGTCCATCACCAACCAGCGCTTTGAGGATGGCACCTATGGAAATGCACTGCTCGTCGGTAAGTACAAACTCAACACACCACACACCTCAACTCCACAATCATACAACTCACAACTGTGGGAATGCACACGTTGCAAAATCACATACAACATGCCAATCAACATGCTCAACTACCAGACACAACAACACAAGTAACTGTGGTAACCGTGGCCAGCCATGTAGACAAACCATCCACGGCATGGCACCTCTGCCACACAATTGCAGAATGTGGGGAGAGGTGGGAACCAAGTATGTGTGAAGGAGGCAAGTGACCCATCAATAAGAATGTACACAATGCCAAGTGTGGCGGTGATGTGCTGGTCAGACTTCAGTATGCAGAGCACAGACATGTCCATGTGGACATATACTGCTGGTGTTTGTAGTGTTGTGGACAGTGGACGCAAACAGGTTACCTCAGGCAGTGTGGAAGACCTTGGACATGTAGCTTTGTCCCCCCCCCTGTAAGCGTGAGCGGAGTGGCCTTGGCCGGCATATGTCGTGAATAAATAGCCCGGGGCTCTGGGCATGGTTCAGCTCCGGGATGGCCACCAAAGTAACTACTGCGTGTGTCTCTGTGTCCACCATATCCTGTCCTTAGGCCTACACACACGTGGCAGACCACCTTCAACGGCCAGATTTACACTGGAGACGAGGTGGCTATGTCCCAAGCCAACCCGCGCACATCTCGTCATCGCATGCAGGGTCGTGTCTGCCAGGGTGGCGCCCCCCACCCAGCCATGAGGCCGCCGCCGTGACCGGTGGTGCCTGCGCGATCCTGTGCACCTGCTGCACCCAGCCCTGCTCCCCAGACCGGTCCGCCGCCCAGCGATAACTGGCCGCCCCTTCGCACCCATGCCTCAATGCTCACCTGCCGCCACCGGCGTGTCTCCAAGAGGGCCCACCACGTGCCGGTGCAACCTCCTCAGCCGATCGCTGGATTCTGCACCACAGGCCCCCAGCGCACCCTGTGGCACCGCAATGCGGAGTCATGTGTGTGCTGACTGCTGCCTTCGGCGTACACTGCGGTCCAGCAGGGCTCTCAATTCAATTAGAATCTTTATTGTCAGGACGGCTTATCGAGGTCTATGCATCATTGCAGGCTGCACACCTGCTCAGCTCTTCAGGTGCCCCTACCTCAGTGCAGTGCAAGTCACCGTCCCATAGCGGTAGGCCTGTGCCGGCCACAGTGCATCGGGTGCCACCAACTCTGTGCACCGCAAGTCATCGTCCCGTGGCGGTAGGCCCGTGCCGGCCACAGTGCATCAGGTACCACCAACTCTGTGCACCACAAGTCATCGTCCCGTAGCGGTAGGCCCGTACCGGCCGCAGTGCATCGGGTGCCACCAACTCTGTGCACCGCAAGTCATCGTCCCGTGGTGGTAGGCCAGTGCTGGCCGCAGTGCATAGGGTGCCACTAACCCAGTGCGCCACAAGTCATGGACCCTTTATGATTGAGTCTCGTGGTGCGGACGCCATCATGTCACCTCCGGCAGTGGGGAATGTGATGTGGTAGGCCCCTTTTATTGGCAGGGTCACATGTCCTGTGACGCCTGTGCTGGATGGGTGTGGTGTGGGTGTAAACCAGCCCTCAGGGAGTGGCTGTGGCATGCTGACAACTAGACCAGTGATCAGCAGATCACTACAGGGAAGACCTGGGACATGTAGCTTTGTCGTCCCCCCCTGTAAGCGTAAGCAGAGTGGGCTGGGCTGGGCTGGCGTATGCCAGTCCAGCATAGGGGTGTGAACAATGAGCCCGGGGCTCTATGCGTGGTTCAGTTCTGGGCTGTGTAGTGATCTCCACCGGGGGCTTACGTCGTGGATGTGCAGGTAGGCCGCTATTATGGGACAGTAATAACTGAACGCACACACACTAGTATTATGCTACGGGCCAAGACCCGAGCGGTCATGTGCCCCTTTATTTATACCTTTGGGTGTGCCCGCACTCCGGGTGCCTGGACTAGCTACAATATATAGTGCGGGCCGGGTGGCTCCGTCACTACAGGCTGGACAAGAAAGTAACTAATGCGTGTGTCTCTGTTGTAGTGTTGGTGCCACCCGGACCGCAATCGGCAATGTTGCACCCTGTGACTCAAGTCCCACAACATGAGCAACATGGACGTAAGGGGGAATCACTGACCTTACATTCATCCATACTTTCATACTTGAATGATCATAGACATGACACATCTGTGTGAATTTGAATGTTCTATTCACATTCAGTGGAGTGTTGAAGCTGGAGGAGTACAGGGCCATGCAAACACCACTTTACATTGTTGTCCCGTGGAGGGCCAGCCAGAGTCCTTGAGGGAATGACAAGTTCATAGAAAGAGGAAGAGTTCAGTCCACAGTCTGATTGCTGTGTCATTGGTAACCAAAGAGAATATGGCAGTCCATGTCGAGGTCCAAGGTGAGTGTTGCAGAGTGTATCGGGGGACAGTGGAAGGTGTTGATGCAGAGGGCAGAACCAAGCAGAAGCAGGCCATATGGCGGAGATGAATGCTACCGCTTCCTTCTTACCACTAAGGCAGAATCATCCACATCTTCGTCCTCTGATGTTTCATGTGCCTCACATGTGGGTGGTGTTGTTTTGTCTGCATCAATGTGTGGCAGTGACACATCAGTGTCCGGAGGAGGATTGGCTGCAGCACTGTGTGTCACTGACACATCAGGGGGCGGAGATGTGGATGTAGAAGCAGCAGCAGCAGCAGCAGCATTCATCTGCGCCAGGCCTTGTGGCGGCAATGATATGATGAGGGTCTGCAGGGCATGGAAGGACCCAGCTACATCTCGCTGGTGTGCAGCCGTGGCAGCTATTCTTTCCGCCTGCATCCGCTCCATGTTCTCCATGATCCTCCGCATGTGTCCCAACTCCCGGCTGACGTCGCTGGAGCCACTCTGACTAGACAGTTGTCCTTGTCTCAGAGTCAGGACTCCAGCGATGTCAGCCATGGGTCGTTGGAGAGCATGGAGCGGACTGTGGGTGTCTGTTAGGGACTGTAAGTGGTCCCTGATGGGACTTAGACACCCACATATGGCATCTGGTTTGGCTGCCATGAGGTCAAACCCCACCCGCACCTGATCAGCCATCTTCTCCTGGCACCCTAACACACGGCGTTGGACGGCCATGTGTTGTTCGTGGGGGTCCTGGGAGACAGCCGTGGTGGTGGGTGCTTCCTGCTGTGTGGTCTGTGCAGTGGGTGAGGTCTCCTCGATGCAGCTGGGCTGCCCTGCTCCTGGAGGTGGGGTGCCGAAGCTGTCCATGAGCTCTTGGAGGGCGTCGGTGTCGAAGGTGTGGAGGTCCTCTTCGTCATCAGTGAAGAGATGTTCGGTCTGCTCTGCAGAAGGTGTTGATTCTCCCTCTGCAATGTGAAGGGGAGATGCAGTTTAACATTGTGTTCACATGTATGTTGACGCATTGTACAAGTTTACATACAGACTGCATGACAATGTACATTGTGACTGTTTGGGAGGAGCTGCCTATTTGATGCGGGACAGTGGACATTTCGACAACATCACGGATGTGTGTTTGTACTTGTACATTGTCATCTCACATTTCCCTGCTATGCCAAATGTGATTGGCCAGTTTCTACACACAAGCGGCACCAGTTGTGTCCTCTGTTCTGTTGTGAACGTGTTGCAGTTTGTACCACATTGTTGTCAATGTTGATGTGCTCTGAATGTTATGTGTGTGTGCTGCATTTTGGGAGAGTCACCCCTGCAGTGCTGATTTTGCTGCCCCTTATCCCTTTCAGGCAGTGTGCCTTTGACTTCTGTGCTTATACAGTGCTGAGATGTTGCATACTTGGGTAAATTGGGCTCTTGGCGGAGTTGGGACTCTGGGGCATGGTTTGTCCGCAGATGTGTTGTTGACGTCAGGGGTTGTTTGTGCACATGGATGTGTCAGAGTGTGACCTGCTCCTTTATGGATGTGGTCCACACTCAGCCACCTCAGTGTCGTGGCGTGCAACATGTCATGATATATTGACTGCAGCCATGCTATTCGTCATGCAGTGTCATTTGCATTGTCAGTGTGACTCACAGACACACCGCTTTGCTGGGTTTGGCACATGTGCATGGGTTGGTTGTGAAATTGGTGATGTGTGGGAAGGGCCCCCTCTGGGCACATAGTCGACAGGGGCCTACTTGCTGTTTCTAGGTGTGCTGCAGTGTGCCAAGGGGATCAGGGACAAGATCCAGAGTCATTGTGGGTGTGCACTGTGCTATTCTTAATTGTGCATGTGTGACATTGTGCCCATCTCCCCCCTTCCCCCCAGTCCCTGGTCGTTACTCACCCTGTTGCTGTTGTGTCAGGTCATGTTGAGCAGTGTCTGGTCCCCCAAATCCTGCCACCGTCTCCAAATGATGACTGTGGACACCATTTCCTCCATCTCATCCAGCTCCTCCTGTGGCGCTGGACTCCCACCTCCAGTCTGCATTGCTGCCTTCTGGTTGTTGCCGAGTTTCTGCTTGGTTTTGCGCTTCACATCATTCCAGCGCCTCTTGAGCTCTTCCATTGTCCTCCTCAGCACTCCGACTGCATTCACCTTGTCCAAGATGGACTGCCATATTCCATTTTTTCTTGCCAATGACACAGTGGAGGTGACGAACAGTTGTTGATGGTGTTCTATCAACTCCGTTATCAGGATCCTGTTTTCCTGCGGACTGAACCGCGTCTTCCTCTTCTTCTTCTCCTTGCCCTTCCCTGACCCAGAGGTCCCAGGCTGGTCCTCCGTGGGGCGTGTGGTGTTGTGGTTGTCCTCTGTACTTGCTCCGGCTACCTCCATTGTGCTTTACAGTTTTTTTTTTTTTCCAGCTTTTATGGTGATTTTTCCTGCCTGACGTGTGTGAATTGCAGGCCTGGCGCAGCTTATCGCTGAGTTTTTTATCGCGGTTGGGCCCATCGCCACTTTTTTCACGTTCGGCTTTACATTTTTATTGCCGTCCCGGTAATTTTATAGCGGACATTTGACGCGTTATTGGGAAACTTGCATGTTACCGCCGTGTTGAGAATACGACGTTAACACGGAGTTATTTTCCCGTGATAGACGGCGATATGAAAAATTGCGTTAACCTATTTTGGCGATGATTATCGCACGTTCTTGAAAATATCCCCCTCTCTTTGAAAGCCCCACCCCGGCAAACTGCCCTTTGTGAATGTAAACCAGTGAAAACAACACAGTTTAACCATTGACCCTACATTTCTTCCTAAGACATATATGTGTGTGGGGGATTTCCTTTCTCATACTTTTAGTTGACATGACCAAACCTTTGAACCCTTCTCAGAGCCTTGAACTCTAATATTTGCTCATTAATGCATAGGTAATGTGTGCAAAACTGGACTTATCAAATGCCATCAATGGATAATGGAATGTGATATTATATTTCCCGCCACGGAAAACCAATTTAAGAAAATGGGTCATTAGTTGTAGTGTCTGCACAAGCAATGGGTCCACATTTGCTCTCCAAAGGGAACCAAACACCCTACTGTTTTGCTAGACTCTCAAAGAGTAGCGAAGCAGAACAATTTAAGGCCTACTCAAGGAAGGTGGTGAAAGTTAGTAATCACCATTCACAGATACACAATAATAACACTCAGCAAATGATTGCCCAGTCTGTGCTTTTTCTTCTGAAAAAGGAAAAAGTACATTTATTATACACACACTGCTCCATCCTAAGCTGCAACTTACAAATAGACACAAGCTGATGGAAATACTTTTGGACACCAATGCGTAATCATTCTTTCCCCTCCTAAAGGGAGGTGTAGATCCACAAATCACGTCAGAACACTTACTTGCAAAAATGGACTTTGAATGAACGCACTTACTATTGGCAATAAAGCATGTTTACTGGGCCTATGAGTGGTTGTCAGCATCATTACTTCATTAAAACATTCACAAAAGAAAAATGTGCAGGCATGTCTAGGTGATCTGGGTTTTCAGAATTACCTCTAGCATGAAAAACTCACTTTAAACATAGTCCGTAAAGGACATCACTTTTCTAAATTCACACAGGTGCAATTACCACTTTCAACATGAAAACTCATATTGAACATTTTCAGGCCACAACTGGTTGCAGCCACAATCTTCAAAAGTTTCAGCTTGGAGAAAGCTTGATAAACACTTGTAACCCTTGAAGGACTATCTTTCCAAAGTCCCCCAAACTTAAGGAGGGGACTCTAGCATTTTCTTTGGGGGAAGGCTGCTCTGCTCCTGCAGCTCCCCCCACACTTTGACACCATTTTGCTGGTGACCCCGCTCTCATGGTGTCACCACAAGCCACAAATGAGTGGTTTTCATTTTAACATTGGGGCAAAACTGAAGAGCCCCACAGGGCATTATGGGGTACTCCTCACGCTCTCTGTTGCATTATTGAGCAGAAGCTCCCCCACTGCGTTCGGGAGAGCCACAATGCTTTCCTTCCTTTGTTTTTCTTTTTGGTGCCTCATCTATGTTCTTGGTGTCTTGGGGTGCTCAGTCCCACTCAGGCACCCCGCACATTTGTCACGTCAGAGATCAGCTTGGGGAGCCCACCCCCGGCTGCTCCCGCTGGCTCCCTGCACAGCCAGCACACTCACTCGCTACCGCGGGAGCCGGCACTTCACTCTAATCTGCCCGCTCTGGCGGACCGACCCGTGCTGTGCTGCTGATCTTCTTTGCAACACAGGGGAGTGCAATGGCACTCCCCCCACTTGCTCTGGCCATCGGGGCCCAGGGATGAGGTCCTGGGCCCCCTCTCACCTTTGTGGGGGCACCATGGCGCTCCCCCATTCTCGACTCCTCTCAGGGCCCAGGGATGGGGTTTTGGGCCCCTTTCCCACACTCACGGGAGAGCGCGATGGCGTTCTCTCGCTAGTATTCTTCTCGGGCCAAGGGATGGGGTACTGGACCCCTCCCTCACATCACGAGGGGGTGTGATGCCACTTGCTTGAACAGTTTCTTCTCGAGGCCCAGGGATGGGGTCCTGGGCCCCCTTCCAGCTTCTCAAGGGAAAAGTGCAACGGTGCTTCCCACATTGTTTTTGCTTAGGACAGCCTCCGGGCCCTGGCCCAGCCCGGAGGCAAGATTACTCAAGGCGGCAGAGCCTCACACGCATCGTTGTCAGCTGGGGGAGGTCAAAGATCAGGCAAACTTTAGACTGGGATATCTGATTTTGATGATCCTAGTCTCCTTTTCCTCCTGGTGGTGAGCCCTTGCCACCTGGAGCACTTTGTTCATGCCTCCTAGCCTCCAAGATACCAAATGTTGTAGGAACAAGTTTCACTGGCTCCCTGCGCCAGACTTTCACTTGGTTGTCTCGCTGGGCAGTGCGTCCTCTTTGTGCAGAAACCCATTCTTTCACCCAATTAGTCCTCAGGGGGTGTAAGGGGAGTGTCCCACTATTCCTGGGGTCAATCAGAGATAGAGTCCTTGATGCAGTGGGCAGTCAGTTCCTTTCTGTGGAACACTGTGCACCGTTCCATGTGTAGGGAGGCAAGTACTCATTCCTAGTTCAAACAAGCATTTGCAATGCAATAGGTCTCGCATTTACGCGAGTTTAAGCTGTTGGCATTGTAAATGACAATGTGTTTTATTTATGTTTTAAAAACTAAAACATAAATAAAAGGCATTGTCATTTACAATGCCAATAGCTCAAACTCGCGTAAATGTGAGACCTATTGCACTGCAAATGCAAGGCATCACGGACAACGGGTGAGAGGGGGGTAGGGGAGAGGGTTGGAGAAGGCACGGACAGCGGGCAGGGGAGGGAGAAGGCACGGATAGCGGGAGGGAGGACGGGGGGTAAACAAGGCACGACAACGGGAGGGAGGGGGGGGTAAAGAAGGCACCAAAGCACGTCATGCCTGCAGTAAGAGAAACTGAAGAAAGAAAATAGTGCTCACAGTCTAAATAACACGTACTGTGTAACAAACGGAGTAAAGGGGCCAGTCGCCATGGGAGGTGACAAATGAAGAGGAGGAGGTACTATGGAGGGACTAATAAGCCTATTTTCGAATCAGAAGCTAGCATTTAGGACAGACAATGACACAAATATGGGTGGAGAGCAGGCGGGTAAGAGCATTGGTAAAGCGATATCTGCCCTTACCCCTTCATCTATCTTTCTCTTCCCTGTTGCTACTAATTTGAGCAGTAACAGAGTTTTCTTACTCTGGTCACGCGTAACCTGCCCGTAAAGATGTTTCAGCATAGATGCAGCAAACCAAAACACCCATTTTGCGAGTATCCTCTTTTTGTGTTTAAATTGCATTTATATAGTGCCTACTACCCCTGACGAGGCGTTATTGTGTGCATGTGCACTCTTGTCTTTCGGCAGAGCCCGGTGTACATAAACATCAGTGTGTGTTTCTCTAAGCAGCACACACTGGGATGTGACCCCTATAACATAGAATGCCCCGCTGCACCTTGGTGGTAGATTTGTACCATAGATACCCCCAGTAATATTAAGTGTGTCTGTAAACGCCGACAGCCTAAACACGGGCGGTAGTCATATTTTCACGTGCACGGTGTGCAGCAGACAAGTGTATCAAGGTTGCGCCAAATGCAGTTCAGGGGGAACTTTTAAATTACTTTGTAACTAAAAACAAGGCCGGGGAGAGGGGTGGACGAAGCAATACAGGAGTTGAAAGCAATGTTGGTGCGGGAGCAGAATAAAATCAAGCATTTGCAATGCAATAGGTCTTGCATTTACGCGTGACCTATTGCTTTGCAAATGGTAGTCATTACGGACAACGGAAGGAAGGGTGTGGGGGGGGGAGAAGGCACGACAACCGGAGGGAGGGCGGGGGTGAAGGCTTTTGTTGAAATCAATCTAGACCGCATCCATTGCTATTCCTCTTTTGAATGACATAGTATACAAAACAAATGAGATTTGGCTGATCTATGCTTCCTTTTGGGAAAAGGATGATTTAATAGATCCTATATTAATCGGATTTTTGGGCATTTAAGAAGTATTTCTAACTTACATGTGTCTAAAAGTTGAGATCACAAAGTTCCACTTTCATGAAGAGGATTTAAATTGGTGTATCAGTTTTATTATTGTGTTTTCAGACAAAAAATGAAAACAACGCAGCATTACAGCAGATAACAATACATACAAACTGAAATTAAAACAGTCTAAGGAGCATTAATTTACCCAATCCAACTGCAACATCCATAAATCTCATATTAACTAACAAATCAATTGCACACTAACAAGTAAAGCTAACATACATAATGAAAAGATTAAATAACTTAATACCCCCTCCCCCTTCTGCCACCATACATGCTCCAGCAAGAGATTAAACAATGGTACTAGTGATGCGACCATAACATCCTTCAGTATCCCATTAAGTACCCATGTATTTACCCACCTTAATTTTTGTTTGTTTAAACCTATTTCTTCAGTAAATAAATGAACATGATCTAGATAAACAGGCAAGTACTTCGAAGCGGGCATGGAAACAAAGGCTTAATGGTTACTGCAAAATAATTACCAGAGGCAGTACTCAGGGCAGTCGTTTCAGTCACTGGGTAAACCTGCATGTCTGCTCACATATTGAGAGCAATGGCAGTCTAAGCAAAGAGCAGTTAAAGAGCTCAGAAGGGAATGTATATTAGATCAGAATGGTCGTGGGCTGCTCATGAACCTATCTGGCGAAATGTAGCCCTCATTACATAACAGGACCTAACAATGACGGGGAGGAGAGTGGTATAGAAAGGTCTAGTCTGCCACTGCTGAGGACAGTGGTTTGTTTGTAGCCTGACACTATGGGCGCCTGCTGCATTTCCAACCTAACAGGTGCCAGTTTGTAATGTGACCCCTTAACTTATTAGTGTTTCTCCAGTTTTAAGGGTGCCTAGTTCCCTTTGCAAACGGGTGCAGTCATTCTAACATGTACAAAGAGCATCCTGCTTGTGTAAGTCAAGATGTGCTACAAGCAGGGATGCAGCAAATCGATGGCAAATGTGTATAGTAGTGGGAAAGAATGATGAGTCAAGAGCTCAGCAATGGTGCAAGAAGCCCTGTTACAAACCTCACAGCTGCTCGATCAATCAACTGCAGAATGTTGCATTTCAAACACGAGCCATTATATAGAAGAATGCCTTTTATCTAATGCCTTAATTCCCAAAGTCGTTCAGCCAGTCACATCCAAACAATGATGGAGTGGGAACTAAATGCATTAAGTTGGGCGAATCCACGCCTATACAGCGATTACTTTACAGGGCCTACAGAGTGATGACTCCTCACAGAAATATATATTTTAAGATTACATCAATCAATACATTTTACAGTGCATTTAAAAACTATATTGACTAAAAAATAATAGGTTTGACGGGCTATTTTGGAGAGAAACACCGCGGGGTCCAGCTTAGCGACTAGTGAGTACCATAATTTCTCCGCAGCCGCATGTTTTAAACGTAAACGTGCCTCTAGAAAATCGTGTGCCAGCTCATCACGGCTGCTTTCAGGGTACAGGACGATTTTACTGGTTCGTCCTCGAAGTTATCCCTTTCCGCTACAACAGGGCGAGGGGAGGGGGGCTTTCCCTGTCCCCATATCACCAGCACAATTCCATACCGAGAAGTTTATATAAATAGTGGAGTATCAACAACCTACAACAATGTATCCTTAAAGCAACGTCTGCTTGACGTTTTAAATCACCCATTTATTGGCACACAATATTATGTATGGGTGACTCCAGCTGCTGCATCCCCAAATCTGGATTTGAAAATATTTCGGCCAACATAAATATGTTCCAAAAATGCAAACCTTTTGCAGGAGGAAGCAGATAAAGCCATTCTTGCTCCTTCAAATCAAACGAACAATGGTTCTGCAAGACAATTGTAGCTGTATAACAGAGCTTTTACAGTTAGGCCAGATGTCTGGAACAATCTGTGGGGAAGCCACGTTCGCATCAAACAGATCTCTTGGGACATGTCCAGAGACAGCATTTCTAGATGTCGGAGGCTCCACAGCCTCACTGAAGTACACACTCTTACCTTCCAGTTAATCTTGAAAACACACTCGCTGCAGTCACGTGTTGAACTTTCAGCAGCCACGCCACTTACATTCCCTTCTATGGTGCATGCAGACGGTTTATATTTGGAAGTATTAAAAGTGGCAACTAATCAGTGTGGACCCCCTGTCAGCACCCCCAGTACAACCGTGTCCACACCCCGCACCGAGAGAGCGTGTCCTAGCAGGACACTGACAAAACGCCCCCAGAACCCTATTCGACAAGCTCCAAAGTCAGCAGCTTTAGATGGTAAGCCACCTCTTCGGTTAAAGTCATTATGCTTTTTTTAGGGGGTTTATCTTAGTTTCCCTCACCGAGTCACCCTATTATCATGCACCCACCCTTAACCCCTTCCTCCCTTTTGCTTTCCTGAGCTCCCCCAGGAGCGCATGGGAACTGTGCTCCCTTCATTACACAAACGTGTACAACAAGCACGTTCACTTTAAATTTAAAGAGCCTGACGTCGAGTCTGGGGGCGTTTTGTCAGTGTCCTGCTAGGACATGCTCTCTCGGGGCGGGGCGTGGACACGGTTGTACTGGGGGTGCTGACAGGGGGTCCACACTGATTAGTTGCCACTTTTAATACTTCCAAATATAAACCGTCTGCATGCACCATAGAAGGGAATGTAAGTGGCGTGGCTGCTGAAAGTTCAACACGTGACTGCAGCGTGTGTGTTTTCAAGATTAACTGGAAGGTAAGAGTGTGTTCTTCAGTGAGGCTGTGGAGCCTCCGACATCTAGAAATGCTGTCTCTGGACATGTCCGAAGAGATCTGTTTGATGCGAACGTGGCTTCCCCACAGATTGTTCCAGACATCTGGCCTAACTGTAAAAGCTCTGTTATACAGCTACAATTGTCTTGCAGAACCATTGTTCGTTTGATTTGAAGGAGCAAGAATGGCTTTATCTGCTTCCTCCAGCAAAAGGTTTGCATTTTTGGAACATATTTATGTTGGCCGAAATTATTTTCAAATCCAGATTTGGGGATGCAGCAGCTGGAGTCACCCATACATAATATTTTGTGCCAATAAATGGGTGATTTAAAACGTCAAGCAGACGTTGCTTTAAGGATACATTGTTGTAGGTTGTTGATACTCCACTATTTATATAAACTTCTCGGTATGGAATTGTGCTGGTGATATGGGGGACAGGGAAAGTCCCCCTCCCCTCGCCCTGTTGTAGCGGAAAGGGGATAACTTCGACGACGAACCAGTAAAATCGTCCTGTACCCTGAAAGCAGCCGTGATGAGCTGGCACACGATTTTCTAGAGGCACGTTTACGTTTAAAATATGCGGCTGCGGAGAAATTATGGTACTCACTAGTTGCTAAGCTGGACCCCGGGGTGTTTCTCTCCAAAATAGCCCGTCAAACCTATTATTTTTTAGTCAATATAGTTTTTAAATGCACTGTAAAATGTATTGATTGATGTAATCTTAAAATATATATTTCTGTGAGGAGTCATCACTCTGTAGGCCCTGTAAAGTAATCGCTGTATAGGCGTGGATTCGCCCAACTTAATGCATTTAGTTCCCACTCCATCATTGTTCGGATGTGACTGGCTGAACGACTTTGGGAATTAAGGCGGTAAATATTATCTCCTGCCTGGATCTCTTTATTAAAAATGAATGAACAGCATCTCGGAGAAATGCAATTGTACTGTCACTGCCTCCCGCCATGATTTGGGAAAACGCCACTGTTGATGTATAGCGGATGCTGGACGATGCATGCGGAACACAGCCGTCTGGACAGGTCAGGCAAAATAAAGTGCGAGACTCAGCCAGCCAATCCCAGGAGAAAACAACCATGTATAAATGCAATAGGACTCGTATTACGAGAGACCTATTGCATTATAAACAAACCTGCGGGCATCCAAGAAGGCATGATCGGGAGTGGGGGGTATGGGGGTGGTGAGCAGAGAAGTTCCGGACTGCGGGAGGGAAGGGGGGGGGCAGAGGAACAAAAGAGTTTGTAAAGTAAAGGGGCTGGGAGATAAATGACGACATGGCCATGAGGAGGAGGGACAAAGAAACGGAAAACTTCCGATTTAAGCCAATGAAAAACATGGAGGGAAAGTGGGCGGAGCTTCCCCCCACTATACTGTATACTGCATGTCTCGCAAAGCGAACAGTGCGTTATGCAGAGACCTAAAAAAGAAAATAATTCCTTGTAACTAATAAAGAGTTGAAAGACAGGTGTCTAAATGCAATTTTAGATTCAAAATGAAAAAAATTTGGTTAGAGAAAGTGTTGCTCTCGAGAAATTTTAATTGTTTTTATAAAATATAGGGATTACTATATTCTTTATCATATAAGTCAGTGGTTCCCAATCTGTGCACCGTGTCACCCTGTTGCGCCCTCCAAACTAGCCAGTGGTGCCGCTCTCCAAAGGTTTCAGATATTCGATTTCAAGTCACAAATTGCCGGTGTTGTGTAATATCTGGTATCCCCGTGGGATCATGTATCCCCTGCTCTTCGGCTCTCTTCTGAGAATACATTCAGCCCGGGCAGGATCAGACAGAAGCAGTCGATCTCTGCTCGGGATGAGTGCAGGGATACACGATTTCACGGGATACCTATCGGAGCTCAGGCTATTAATTAACGACGTTTCTTTAATATTGAAGTCAGTGCTGCTCAAGAAGAGACAGGAAGGAAACACGAGTAGCACAAAGAAAAAAACGTGAAATAATTGAAAAATTAAACCGAACGGAATACATTTTCAAGGGAGGCATGCACGAAGTCAAAGAGTGCAATACATTTTCAAGGGAGGCAAAAACGTGAAATAAATGAAAAATTAAACGGAATGGAATACATTTTCAAGGGAGGCATGCACGGAGTCAAAGAATGCAATACATTTTCAAGGGAGGCAAAAACGTGAAATAAATGAAAAATTAAACGGAATAGAATACATTTTCAAGGGAGGCATGCACGAAGTCAAAGAGTGCAATACATTTTCAAAGGAGGCAAAAACGTGAAATAAATGAAAAATTAAACGGAATGGAATACATTTTCAAGGGAGGCATGCACGAAGTGAAAGAATGCAATACATTTTCAAGGGAGGCAAAAACGTGAAATAAATGAAAAATTAAACGGAATGGAATACATTTTCAAGGGAGGCATGCATGGAGTCAAAGAATGCAATACATTTTCAAGGGAGGCAAAATCGTGAAATAAATGAAAAATTAAACGGAATGGAATACATTTTCAAGGGAGGCATGCACGAAGTGAAAGAATGCAATACATTTTCAAGGGAGGCAAAAACGTGAAATAAATGAAAAATTAAACGGAATGGAATACATTTTCAAGGGAGGCATGCACGAAGTGAAAGAATGCAATACATTTTCAAGGGAGGCAAAAACGTGAAATAAATGAAAAATTAAACGGAATGGAATACACTTTCAAGGGAGGCATGCACGGAGTGAAAGTATGGAATACATTTTCAAGGGAAGCATGCACGGAGTGAAAGTATGGAATACATTTTCAAGGGAGGCATGCACGAAGTGAAAGAATGCAATACATTTTCAAGGGAGGCAAAAACGTGAAATAAATGAAAAATTAAACGGAATGGAATACACTTTCAAGGGAGGCATGCACGGAGTGAAAGTATGGAATACATTTTCAAGGGAAGCATGCACGGAGTGAAAGTATGGAATACATTTTCAAGGGAAGCATGCACGGAGTGAAAGAATGGAATTTTTTTTCGAGGAGAAAACTAAGAGATGCGACACTGTATGGACGCGCAGTTAATGGCCAAATTATATAAATAAACTCTTATTACATGGATTTTACATTCACGTTTTTAACAAATATTTTGCAAATCATACTTGTCTTTTACATGGATGGTTGGCAATGTGGGCCAGTGTGCATTCATTGACTTCCATTCACCACTGATGCGAAGCATCCCCAGTTTAAAATGATCTTGCAGTCCTGTAAGATTAGGGTTTATAAATGGTAAGATGTTTTTGAGCTTGGAGAAGGTGATTATAACGTGCAGTGGAACTGTCATGATAAGACTGGGGAAGTGATCTACAGGTCTGATTTTGCTATGGATGGAGACACTAGAGCGTTGTGCCTGCAAGGGCATTTTACAAGGCAGTAAATTGACTGCTGGCACGATTTAGTACCTCTGCATCCTTGTTGGCATAATGCATCCCATCCCTTGTGTAGAAAGGGGTGAGGGTTGCTGGAATTTATTTGGCAAAGTCACGCAAATTCTGTCTTGCATATGAGTCTGGAGGAGGCTTCACAGGCTGGATGTTCCATATTTGAGTCTTGTATCAGTTGGCAACAGCCATTAATACTTTGTAGTTATCAGTTGTGTATATAGTCAAAGTGCCTGTGATGGGTAGAAGTAGCCATATTTGCACTCTGCCTTCCTAGCTAATACCGAAGCAGGCGCATTTGCTTGTATGCATACCCGGTTAATAAGAACAGCATGAATCTGCACGTACTACATGAAATCTTTCTGCAGCAGGCCAACAGATGACAATACAAGTCTTTTTTCATGATTCAAGTGCCGCTCGGTCCCTGTTTTAATAAGCATCTGCAATGCAATAGGTTTCGCATTTACGCAAGTTTGAGCTATAGGCATTGTAAATGACAATGCCTTTTATTTATGTTTTGGGTTTTAAAACATAAATAAAAGGCATTGTCATTTACAATGCCAATAGCTTTAACTCTCGCAAATGTGAGACCTATTGCATTCCACATGCTTGAAAGCATCGCTGAGATGCCCTTTTCATCTCCCATGGCCCCTGAAGAGCTCCCCGATTGCTACGAGTTAAATAAACAAGCCGGTGGTCACAACTGCGCATGAGAGACCCTCCTGCAGTAAGAGAAACTCATTAAAGAAAATAGTGCTTACAGACTAAAGAAGACATGCCGTGTAACAACCAAAGTGAAAGGGCCATTACTCATGGGAGGTTGCAAATGAAGACAAGGCGGTACTAAGAAGGGACTAACAAGCCTAATAGCGAATCAGAAGCCAGCATTTACGAAGAACAATGACACAAGCCAATGACAAATATTGGCGGAGAGTGGGCGGGACTTCAAGTACATACTCCAATACAGCATGCCTCGCAGAGCAGTGCATGCGCGGCCCAGGCTCGACCTAAAAAGGCACGGAATACCCGGCCGCTCAGCTGTGCTCCTGTGTAGTGCTCCTCTAAAGTATTAAACTGAATAAGTAGTGTTTTGCTGTTTAACACCCTTTTCAATATATCAACCACCTTAATCAGGGTTATATTTCTTGTCTTTGCTGCTGTTTGGATGAAATGAACAGCAAACCCTTTCGATTCCCCTCCATGAATCCTTTCTTTCGGTACAATTGGATCATGAGAATGCTATCTATGAAACTGTGCCATTTTGACATTTGCCACCAGTCAGATTCTTGGTCAATAGTGATAATGCCCTGGTGGACAAGAGGCCGTGTCTAGCCATGACCTGAATGCTGGCAGAACTAAAGTACAACAGCAGGTTACTCTTGAGACTTTCAAATAGGTCAGCGTCTTACTCTTAAAAAAATAAATATCATCCTGTCGCGGGACCTTGTGCCTTTTTGTGTGTTTATAAGGACTGGAATGCAACTCAAGAAATATCTAATGCATTGTTTTATGTTTGTATATTCTGTTCAGGGCTCATATTTACTGTTTGTCTTTTGTTATTTAAGTTAATTAACAGAGAAGTGCAATTGGTAAGTGGATCTGATACCGCAAACGCCTGCATTTTCTAGTTTGAAGAAAAAATGCATTAAATGCCATTAAACAGTAGTGTTGGACCCACAAATGGTCTAATCGTATGGTGTTAAAAGGAACCACCCTACCAAATGTAATAATTTATGGAAATATGACACATTGTTTATCCGCAACCTCCAACTTCATTCTACAGTTTCACACTTATGTTGTTTTTATTTTTTATCATGAAACAGGCTACATGGTTCATCCCATATGGTTAAAGACTACAAAAACATTTATTCGGCCACTTAAAAAATATATTAGTTGTCAGTACTAAGCCTACATTTCTAGCATTTTTTTAATAGTAACATGTATCGAAGTTAACCTGTACTATAAAGGTTATTTTGATGGTGACGTTAACAAAGTACATAGACAAACATGTTTAAAACATGGTGTAGGATGGTAGTCTCTGTAGTGGACTCCCATCCCGTGCTGAGAAATCAAGAAACACGATTAAAGTTCATTAATATATATTCAGAAGTTGCCACCTGGACTTATTAAGTGCTTCGTGTGTTATTACAATATGTTGTAAGCAGTCCTTTCTTGCTAGTCCACCTTTCATCCAAGGAGTATGATATTGGTAGTTTTGTAAACAAGTAGTAAGTGTGTGAAATGAGTCCAATGCACAACAAACAGTTTTCTCTTAAGCCACACATGGTTGGTTATTTTGGATACACATGTATTGATTGCAAGGAAAAAGATACAGCTTCAAGGCCTACAAGCCTCATTCATCTTTTGGTGCACGACATCCCTGTCCCTGATGACATTATGCTGGGCTGTGGGCAGCCAGGAGGACCTCCTCTACACCTCCTGACTCACCCCAAACATCAATTCACTACTAGGATCTCCCAAACAACCCTACTAAATTCTCCCTGATGTTTTCTCTCCTTTGACGCATTCCAAACCTAATTTTTCTACTCTTGATTCTTTCTCCCTAATCCCTTACTACAGGCTTTTCCCTCCTCCATCTCTCCTTCACTTATCCCAGACCTCAACTTACTACTAATACTAATACTATGCTCATATTTCCCTATACTAATCCACCACTAATCCTTTTGGATTCCGGAATAGCGTGCTACCTGCCGAAAAGTGCTATGACTCCTCGTCAGGGGTAGTAAGCGCTATATAGATAAAATTACAATTACAAATGCAAGAGATGGAATCAGATTGTAAACTAAAACAGGAGGAGAGAGAATGACAGAGAAGGGAAACAATGGCAGAGATAAAAAAATTAAAACACATCAATACGGAGAAAATATTAAAGAGTGACAGATATAAAAAGGCAATGAGAAAAAGCAGGAGAGAAAAATGGAAAAATAAAACATTTTGAATTTTATACAATGAACAATTTTCAAATCTGTTCTCAAAACATTTCACTGGCACTGAAAGTGCATAACAGTGATTCTTTCATTTTATACATACAATAATAAGGCTGCCACTTTACTGACATATCACCAGTCTGCATTGTATTTCTGTGCCTGTGCCCATTAAAACAAGCACTGGCAAAACCAATACGGTTTGCCTATGTGGAGATATTTGTGTATGTTTTTAAGTAATGTTGTGTAGCAGCATGGCTGTAGAGCAGCATGAATGAAAGTAAAACAAGCATTTGCAATGCAAATTGGTCTAACATTTGTGAGAGTTAGAGGTATTTGCGCTGTAATTGACAATGTCTTTTTCGCTTGTGTTATGGATTGGCATGGAGTGGATATATGTGTTGTGGAGTGGAATTATGTGGGTTGGATTGGAACTGTGTGGTGTAGAGTGGATTTGTGTAGTGGAATTAAGTGGAATGGTGTGCAGTTGAAATATGTGTATAGTAATTATGTGGTATTGAGTGTACTGGAATTATGTGGAGTGTAATTGTGTGTCACTGAGTGCAATTATGTGGAATGGCATTTTGTGTTGTGGAGTTGAATGTTGTAGATTTTAATTATGTGGTGTTCTGTTGGAATTTTTTGGCATGATGTGGAATTCTGTGGTGTGGTTTGGATGTATGTGGGGTGTTGTTTAATTGTGTTGTTGAGTTGAAATATGTAGTTTGTTGTCGAATTATGTGGTGGTGAATGAAAATGTGTAGAGTTGAATTGTGTGGTGTGGAAGTGTGTGGCGTTTTGTGAAATTATGCTGATTGGAATTATTTTCAATGGCATGGAGTGTATTTGTGTGGATTGTGTTACCAAGTTATAAAATGATGAAACATAATTAGAAAGAAAGGCGGCCTTTCATTGCGCACAAATTTACAAAACCTTATAATATGCAAAGACTTGTCCAAATATCTCAAATAAAACATGAATATTGAACCCCCAGTGACATTTGTGTTGGTGAATTTTAGGGAGGGCTTGAACAATGTGGGGTGCTGTTTGGGTTGCTAATGGTGCTAGGGCTCTGCACATCTGTGGCGGGGGGAATGTTCATCTAAACTCAGCCTTGCACATTTGTGATGGGAATTCTGATTCCAGGTGTCCAAACAAAGCACCCATAGATGTATATGTGATTCATGGGATTTTAAATTAATTCACTGCTCAGAAGGCAGCGAGTGGGTTGCTTGTGAAACTGTAAACATATTAAACGCCTCAGCATTAGATAGCTATTGAGTGAGGTAAAAAAACAAGCATGAACATTTATGTCACATTAAAGAGTGAAGACACCCGCATCATTACTTCTGGCCGCGCAGAGTAGGGTTAGTGTTAGTCCTGACCATTTCCTCACTGCATTCTCAATATGTAATTGCCTTGTTTAACTTTTGAGACGTGAGATGGAGGGTTGGATCTCGCTGGGGGCAGTCTTGTTTCTTTTATAATGATGCTGACCCACCTCGACGCCAGTGTGATTGCTTCGTGTGTTTATGGCTGGTGTGTTTGGGATGGTCATTCGCCACTAGTGACTTAGATCAATGGCCAAAAACAATAAATTACACTTTCTTCCAGAGGGCTTGGAAGACTTGTGATTTTATTATTACTGTACTTCCTGAGAAATTGTCTTATTCAAGTGGGATTCTAGTCTTTCTGCACAATGAACCCTAGTTAGCGTGTCTGCTCAGTAGGTTACGTGTTCCCTGCTGATATTACTGTGTGACCTGCCAGGTTGAATTCCAGCAGGACCAGCTCAGCCTTGCATCCATCCAGCATAGATAAAATGAGTAGCATTAAATTGTGTAACACTTGGTATTACAGCGCCTAGAGCTGCAAACCTCTGGCATTACACACTATATAAAACTATTTATCATCATCATTATTATAAACCTCCTAGTCACAATTTTGATAGTGGCTGTTAAAAATGGGGGTCTCTAGTTATCAGAGGTAGGTACCTTTGACCAAGTAGGGGCCCTTGCTTCTAGTCAGGGTAAGGGGGCTACACTCCTAAAATAACCCCTGCTCACCCCCTTGGTAGCTTGGCACGCGCAGGCAGGCTTATCTCAGAGGCAGTGTGTAAAGCATTTGTGAACACATACAGTAATACAGTGAAAACACTACAAATGGACACCACACCAGTTTAGAAAAATAAGTAATCTTGATCTAGACTTAACACAAGACCAAACGACAAAAATCCACAATACAGTATTCAAAAATATGACTTCCCAATGGTAGAAATAGCTTAGTTCAATGTAGATGGTAAATGCAACACTTTACTCTCAAAGTACCTTGGATGCGTTACGCAATACAAGCAAAAGGGTCGCAGGGAAGGTGATGCGTCAGTTCCTTGCTTCGAAGGAGGCTGCGCACCTGTTCCTTACTGCAGCGCAGGGGAGGCGATGCGTCTGTTCCTTACCGGAGAGGAGGCGAAGCGTCTGTTTCTTACTGTGATCTGGTGCAATGCGACAAGATGGCGCCTCAATGCGATACGACGATCCGGTGCGATGCGACAAAATGGCGTCTTTGATGCGATGCGATAACTTGGATGCGATGCGTGCACGCCCGGCGGCCGTGTGGTGAACTCGATAAACTTTGGAGCCGCGACAGGCCCTGCGACACGCTTCTCCGGTGATGCGACGGCGACCTCTGCGGCGGCGGCATGCTTCTCCGGTGATGCAACGCGCTGTGTCGGCGATGCGAACGGCAAACTGCTGCGGCGGCGACACGCTTCTTCGGCGATGCGGCAGCGACACGCTTCTTCCCCGTTGCGTCGTACTTCCAGCTCCCAGCGACACGCAGTCTCTAGAGGGCCCAAACCAACAGCAGGCACCTCTCTGCAGGCAGAATTCCCAGCAAGGAAATTCAGGGGGAGCTTGGGGTGAAGTCTTTGTATCCCTGAGACTTCAGAACAGGAGGCAAGCTCAGCTTCAAGCCCTTGGAGATCTTCCTCAAGATAGTAAAAGTACACACAAAGTTCCTTTTCTCCTTTCCTTGGCAATGAGTAACCACTGCAGGCCAACCACAAACAGCAAACAGCACAGGGGCAGTCTCCTCCTTCAGCTTCCTTGGTTTCTCTCCTTGGCAAAGGTTTGTCTTGATTCCCATAAGTGATCTAAAGTTCTGGGGTCTGGGCCCCAATATTTATTCTACTAAATCCTTTGTTCTCTGAAGGCGAGTGAAGGAGAGTGTCTGTACCTAGTCAAAACCAGTTCTGTCCTTCCTGGTGCAGCTTCCTGGCAGGAGATGGAGACAGCATTGTTGAAAGCAGACCTGGCCCAGGTAGCTGAAAGGAAAACTCCTCCCCCTACTCTCTATTCTATGAAGGCTCAGGCAAGTGAAAGGAAATCTCCTCCCCCTACTCTCTTCAATGTCTACTTCAATGTGGGCTCTATTCAGCCCAGCCCTGACCCATAAGACTGCTGGAGCCAAGGCCCTCTCCAGCCCCCTGTCACTCACAAACCAGACATGGAATACACAAACCTAGCAGAGGCATACTGGATGGTTAGGCAAGAAAATACCTACTTTCTAAAAGTGGTATTTTCAAACACAGAATGTAAAAATCACACACACTAAAAGATGTATTTTAACATTCTGAGTTCAGGCATACTAAACTTTATTTTCCTATCTTGTTCCTTGGGTCAGTTATGTTTATAAGATATTATAATCTGCGCACAGAACTGACCTGGTGTGGCTACATGAAAGTGACTCCCTCGAAACGGCATACGGAGTGCCGCTGCGACGGACCCCTGGGAATCGGGGCAACGCGGCAGTGAAAGGATCCTCATGTAAAGTGCTCTGATACCTTCGGGTCTAGCCATCGCTATATAAAACTCATTAAATAAATAAATAAATAAATAATCAAACTGCCCATTCTGGCCTATGGGAACAGATAGCCTTGCAATAGTGAAAAACAAAATTGGCTGTAATTCACTATCAGGACATGCCACACACATCAGGGCATGTCCTACCTTTCACATACAATGCACCCTGCCCACAGGAGTACCTTGGGCCTACCTTAGGGGTGACTAACATGTAGAAAAGGGAAGGTTTAGGGTCTGGCAAGTGTGTGCACTTTGACTTAACAAGTAAGAGAGGAAGGGTATAGAAGGGAATACTCCCGGTCCCCTATATCTTATATGTAACAAACAATAGAAGGAGTACCCCCTGAGGACAGAATATGTCCACATAGTGTAAGGGAAGATACACAAAAAGAGAAAAAGAAATTCTCTTTTAAGAAGACCCCTCACTCACCAACCTAGTTGGTGACATGCTTCATCATCGGGGTCCCACCCGAATAGCCGAATGATATCCGGGTGTGCTTCAACACCTGATTACAGTGGAGCAGGTTTTGATCGCAACAGTGGTGCAGGTGAGTGAAAACAAGTGAATTAAAAATTGTCCTAATTTAACTCCCTAGAATACTTTAATATGGAGCAATAGAACAATATTAAAAAGCAGTGTAAGATACAGTGTTTGGTTAAATTGACCTCTGGTATCTTTGTGATAATAAAAAATGGTGATATTGGTCTACATGTATCAACCTCTCAGCAGTATTACCAGGTTTTCTTCAGGACCTAGATAAGTGACCCGGGCGGTATACACACGCTAAGGTGTACCCAACTCTTGGTCACTTGTGACACCACACCGTGTACTCACAGTATGGCGACCTCTCATCTATTGTTGAAAGGAAACCTGAAAGAGGAATAAACAATCGCACATTATTCAAATCAATTGCGAGTGTGTTGATCTTTTGATGAAAATAGTGTACCTTCCATATGGCTCAGAGTGTGAGTCATAAACACAAATGTCGTGCGTATGGTGACTCTGGCATTCCATGCACGACAAACCTAATCGTAGTGAGAAAAAAGTGAGTGGTAATTGCCATACATGCATCCACTCAGGGTTGGTAGTCAACCCAGTTCAGTACATTCACCCCACCGCGATATTAGCAATGGGTGTCTTAACGCTCGATTCGAGGAATGAGCGTTTTGAAAGCTTATATTGAAAAGCATGCATGCTAATTAGTGCGCTTAAAAAGTGTGTGCACTTTCCAAGTTGACATGGCAGTCCCAGACTGCACACAGGCTCTGCAGTGGCAGGCCTGAGCCACATTTTACAAGCTGTTTCTGTGGGTGGCACAACCAGTGCTGCAAGCCCACCAGCAGCATTTGATTTACAGGCCCTGGGCACACATGGTGCACTGTACTAGGGTCTGACAAGTAAATCAAATGGCCAATCATGGAGTCACTAATTCATTACAAGAATTTACAATAGGGAGCACTTGCACTTTGGCACTGAATAGCAGTGGCAAAGTGCCCAAAGCATCTAGACCAGCAAAAACACAGCAGAAACATAGGAGGCAACAGAAAAAAATGGAAGGGAGACCCACGCCAATGGTGCCAGGTCTAACAGTGGCATGGCCAACTAACTGTTTCATAGTTCTAAAATCAGTTAAGTGAGTTGGGTAATGATGATCACTTGTTATTCACAGCACTATAAACCGTAAACACGTGCAAGCACTGTAAAAATAACCAGCTTCTTATGTGATGGTAAGACCAACAAGTGCACCTAGCAGGTAATCTGCTTTAGATTTCACCTGTGCTCTTCTATTTGCAAAATCAAACAGAGAAGAAATGTGTGGATTTAATTTGCTCACATGGCTATCGGGCAATGGTGCAGAAAACAGATGGCTAGTCAGAAGGGTAACAGAAAGCACATTCGGGAAGAGGTGGGAGGAGAGGGAAGCCTGCCTGACAATAGACTGAGCCAAGAGATACATCATCACTACTGTGGACAGATTCTAGCCGCAGTGGAAAGCACGCTATGGAGTGGGGGATCAGCTTGAAAAAGGTCTTGTCTTCCAGATTCAGTTTCAAGAACAAGGCAAGAGCAGGACGCTGCCTTAAGTCTTGAGGAGCTGAACACCATCTGCATTATCGGAAAATTAGCAAAGAGTATAGGGGATGAAGAGGCGTAAAATGTAACTTTCTTTGGTACCCACTGTTTGCCTTGGAGAATTTTTGTAGGGAAGAGAGGACTACAAAGCCATTTAAGGTGAACTACACAATGCATCTTACATAGTGGGGTGTGATTTCATAACAGAACACAAATTTTCCAACAACTTCACACTATATCGTGGAGAAACAAGGGATCATGTGTGTTAATAGTTACAGCTCTGAAACAACATACAGTATCAGTTCTCCAGAAGCAGTCTATACTCACAAGAAAGCAAGGCACAGAGAGCCCTCAGTCTAAATCTCTCAAGTAACATTTCTATTTGTCTTTTGTGCTTCAGGTGACTGGTCTCTCAGGTCTAAACATAAGAGCAGTGTTAGAACTGGGGGTCTATAGTTGGCAGAGGTAGGCACCTTTGTCCAAGTACGGACCCTTGCTTCTAGTCAGGGCAAGGGGGATACACACTTTAGATAACGCCTGCTCACCCCCTTGGTAGCTTGGCACGAGCAGACTGGCTTAACCCAAAGGCAATGTTTAAAGTATTTGTACCCAAACTCACAGTAACACAGTGAAAACACCAGAAATTACCACCACACCTGTTTAGAAAAATAAAGTACCTTTATCTAAACCAAATAAGACCAAAAAATCCAACCTACACGTATTAAAATATGACTTTAAAACAGTTATCTCAAAAATAGAACTTGTAGAAAACAAATAGCTCCACCTGGGCCTATTATGTCATTGTGACAGGCAATAATTCAAAGTACGTCGCCAACCGCGAGATGCACGGAGTCACATGGACCCTCAAGCAGCGGTACCTTACAACAAAGTCTTTGGATGATGCACGGTGTCATGGAGGTGAGGCATCGGTGCCGAGGTTGAGGCCCGTTCCCTTGTTGCCATGGGGGAGGTGAGGCATCATGTCCATGAGGAGGCGATGCGTTGGAAGCCCAGGGCAGGAGAAGTCAGTTGAGTCGGCGGTGAGGCATCGGTTCCTGTGAGGCGATGCGTAGTCGAAGACTCGTAAATTCACCCTTGTCGGTTATTGACTCCATGATAACGGGATGCAGGCGCTGGTGGTGATGGTGTCGGTGCGAGCGCTGGCATCAGAAAGACCGATAATTGAAGGCGTCGAAAGTCGGAGCTGCAGTGTAGACAGGGCTGTGTATCGTGCACTTCATGGGTGGTGCCCCGGGCCTCGCTGCAGGTTGCGGCAGTGCTGTCAGCGTTGGAGTTGGTTTTCTTTGTGTTGCAGGACCAACCACACAATTCTCAGGGCCCAGGAACTGGAATTGGTGCTCTTTGGAATGCAGGAGTCCACACAGGATTCCAGGTGCTGGTCAGTGGGTTGCAGGTGAAATCTTTGTGTCCCTGAGACTTCAGAACAGGAGGCTAGCACACACAAGCCCTTGGAGATTCTTCTTCAAGCCGGTTTCTCAGCAAAGTTCCAGTTTTTGTCATTTCTTTGGCAGAAGCAGCAACTGCAGGCCAACCCAGCAAAGTAAACAGCAAAGGGGCAGTACTCCTCCTCACAGCTCTCCAGCTCTTCTTCTTGGCAAAGGTTCCTCCTGAGTCCAAAAGTGATCTAATTCTCTGGGGTTTAAGGTCCACTACTTATACCCCATTTTGTCTTTGTGACAAGGGTCTCTGAGCCCAGACTAAACCAGTTCTGTCCTCTCTGGTGCAGTAGGACCACAGGAGGTGGAGGCAGCATTGTGCAAAGGAGACAAAGCCTATTTAGGTGCAAGGGAAACTCTTCCCACCACTCTAAAGGCAGCTAAGGTCTATTCAGCCCAGCAATGAGTCTCCCAGGAACGTCAGGACACACCTCAACCCCTCCCGGTGGCTGTCTACAGTGAATGGACATCCCTAGCCCCTCTCACTCCAAAACCAGACAGTCAATACACAAACCAGCAGAGGCACACAGAATGGTTTAAACAAGAAAATGCCTACTTTCTAAAAGTGCAAAAACTGGGGTGGCGAAGTGAGCTAAAGAATGATAATTGATTCAACCCAGCTCTGTGACTAGGGGTGAGTGTCTAAAAAGTTTCAGCACACGGTCCATCATCTTTTTGTGCTTGCTTTGTTCGCCCTAAGTTGGCAGGTTATGCCCAGACATTGGTCGCTTGCTCACTTTGCCACTGGATTCAAGCTAGCCTGGCTGATGAGGGGTGTTACCCTGAAACCTGTCCCAGGATGCTTGTTTCCGGTCCAGGGAAGACCTGGCTTGGCAGTTCAGTCTGGACTGTTCCCATTAGGAACAGGGCCAAGACTGATTTGCATATGGCTGGGTCTGAACTGGGGTGGCGAAGTGAGCTAAAGAAATATGATGGATTCAACCCAGATCTGTGACTCGGAGTGAGTGTCTGAAAAGTTTCAGGCTCCGTCCATCATCTTTTTGTGCTTGTTTTGTTCGCCCTAAGTTGGGAGGGTAGGCCCAGACGTGGGTCTATTGCTCACTTTGCCACTAGATTCAAGCTAGCCTGGCTGATATGGGGTGTTACCCCGAAACCGGCCCCAGGATGCTTGTTTCCAGTCCAGGGAAGATCTGGCTTGGCAGTTCGGGCTGGACTGATCCCATGAAGGACAGGGTCAAGACTGATTTGCATATGGCTGGGACTGAACTGAGGTGGCAAAGTGAGCTAAAGAACAATGATGGATTCAACTCAGATCTGTGACTTGGGTGAGTGTCTGAAGAGTTTCAGCACTCCGTCCATCATCTTTTTGTGTTTGCACTACTTTCTAAAAGTGGCATTTTTAAACACACAATTTAAAAACCATCTTTACTAAAAGATGTGTTATTAAATTCTGAGTGTAGAGAACCAAAACTCCATTTCTCTATCTTGTCCCAATGGAAAGTTATGCTTAAGATGTTATAAAGCAACTCCTATGTTAGCCTATGTGACAGATAGCCTTTCAATAGTGAAAAAACTAAATTTGCAGTATTTCAGGGGTGATCCTACATTTAAGAAAAGGGAAGGTTAGGGCCTGGCAAGTGGTTGCACTTGCCAGGTCGACATGGCAGGTTCAAACTGCACACAGGCACTGTAGTGGCAGGTCTGAGATACTTTTACAGGGCTACTCATGTAGGTGGCCCACTCAGTGCTGCGGGCCCACTAGTAGCACTTGATTTATAGGCCCCTGGCTTACACAGTGCACTGTACTAGGGACTTAACAGCAAATCAAATATACCAATCAGGGATAACCAATTGCAATAACAATTTATACAGGGAGCACTTGCACTTTGACACTGATCAGCAGTGGCAAAGTTCCCAAAGCATCTAAACCAGCAAAAACTAAGTCCAGTACAGCATCAAAAATACAGGAGGTAGAGGCAAAAAATCAGGGAAAACCACGCCAAGGATGCCAAGCCTAACAACCACATTGGCAGATCCCCCCGCGTGACTCACAATCGCTGTCTGTGAAAAAGAAAGGAAGTCTAACCTGCAATAACGCTGGCTTGAGCAGAAACATGCCTAATACACAGAGAAACATGCAGCGGTCAAGATGTCTGTCTGTTTGAAACATGCAGTTTATAGTGCGAATGCGTCCATGCTTAGAGTTGAAACTCAATATGCCGTGCAGAAGAATGCATAAAGAGTGCGTGCCACGCTGATCAAGGGGGAAACAGCAGAGAAAGTGCACGTTGCGATAGGCGACCAGGAGGAACCATGAACATGTGTTGGCCTATTCGAAGGAATGAATGAATGAAAAAACACTTATAAAGCGCGTAGCTACCCTAAGGCATCCCAGTGCTCACAGTATCAGCGGACGGAGTAGACACATATGCTTATGCAGATTTTTGGAACAGCCAAGTTTTAAGAAATTTCCGGAAGGTCAGGTGATTAGATTCCTGACGTAGATGGAAAGGGAGGGCGTTCCAAAGCTTAGCGGCATTATAAGAGAAGGAACGCCCACCACTTCTTGCTTTTTTGATTTTTGGGACTGATGCAAGAAGGAGGTTGGTCAAGCGGAGGTTTCTGTTAGGGCAGTACCGTGAAACAATATTTTGAATAATTGTTGGTCCTTTCCCCCAAAAGGACTTGTGAGCGATGCATAAGGCTTTAAATGTGATTCTCTCAGATACAGGCAGCCAATGGTGCGCCCTCAATGCAGGTTTGGCGGATAGCCGATATGGGGTCTGCAGAAGTAGATGGGCAGTACAGTTCTGAACAATCTGTAGCTTAGCGGTAGCTGTTTGAGGGGCACCTAGATATAGAGCGTTCCCATAGTCAAGGCGTGAGTGAATGAGGGCATGGACCATCAACCTTCTGGCTAAGAAGGGAAGAAGAGGGAGGATTTTGCGGAGCATCCTGAGAATGTCATAGCAGGTGGCTGATAACTTTGTCACTTGATATTCAAAGTTTAAAAAGCGATCCAGCCACATGCCCAAACTTTTCATCTGATTTTTAGGTGTGGGAGCAGGGCCAGGGCATTTTGGCCACAATTGCCCTGTTTTGAACACGGGAGAGTTCCCGAGGAGCATCAGCTCCTTTTTTTCTATGTTTAGTTTCAGGCAGGAGGAATAATGAGTAAAATCGCCTGAGCGTGAACCAAGCACCCAAGGGAGTGACAATTACAAGCAATGCACCAATAAAAAGGCAGCATTTCTAAAAGGCACAAAAAGAACGAATGGCAATCGATGGGCTTGGTTAAAGCCCATATTGTACATACATCATGCCTCTCAGAGCAGCGCATGCACGCAGGCTCTAGGCTCAACTTAAAAAGGAGATATGATATGGTCTTAACCCTTATTTTTATTGCTGGCGGAGTAGAAGGAAAGGAAGGGGGCACAAGGAGGGAGGGAAGGGATGGATATGGGAGTAAGATGGACAATGGATGGGGTGGGAATGAATACACTTTGGAGGCACACCTCTGCGAAGTATTATGCATCAGTGGTAGGACCAATGCAGTTTAGTGTGGTAGTCCTCATCACACACTAAAATGCTTAGTCATGCACTTTTAGCACCTCCTAACATGGCGGCACTACGAGGTACGAGAAACTGTAAATAGGAGCAGGCCATTGCGAGAGCACAAGCAGCATGCTGCCTGCTGGCAGTGCTGTGCATAATGTGCAGCCAGTGAGCCTGCATTATACAGTGCTGCCCTCAAGGTTGAGTTTCTTCACTCACAATAAAGAACACAATTTGTCATCACACGGCGCAGTGCCAGCCTCAGACTCAGGCTGCAGTGCACAATAAAGACGGGCCTCAGGTACTCAGCCACGAGACATGCCATGGCTCAGGCTCTCAAAAAGACTCTGACAATTACATCCTCTCTGGAGAGTGATAATCACCCTGAGACCACCCAGCAGTGCACCGCCCCTTGCCCAGGCTGAGACTGAGAGTGATGATCCATCCAGGGGGCAGCGACTTGCCCTGTTGTATTTCGAAAACTGGCACCACCTGCACATCACCGTTAGTGACATTTAACTAAAGTCCACAAACAAGTCAGTGATTGGATAATGATTGGCAATTGACCTGGCAACTGGCGGGCAAAACTATATTTTTGTGTTGCGGCACGCCTTATGCTCCCCGCTAGTATAGAGTGAGTAGGGGTGCCTGCACCTCTCAGACCACGCAGCGCTACAGACCCTCAGCCTAATTTGGCAGTGCTGTGCTTGTACTACCTAATGCGCTAGTGTGTCGGCACACTGACAGACTGGCACCAGAATGCTTTTTCAAAATCCTCCTGCTGGCCCGAGGAAGGCATCGCTGCCAGTGGGTAGGTCCTATGGGGCCCACCTGCTGGCACGAGAAAAACATCAATTGACACACATGCTGCTCTGGACAAGCATCCAAAAGAGGGAGGGCCCAGGATGGCTATCTTCTTGTGACCAGTCATGGCAATGATGTGCCACGCTGCCATGTTTAAAAAAGCTGTTGCGGCTGCAAAGTGTGGCGGACTTTCAATGAGCTGGGAGTTTGTCCCTGTGTACGCCCATGAAAGAGAGCGCAAGGTCCCCATCTACTCTTACTCCAAATGGTCAACAGCAGCACTGAGCAGTAGCGCATGACGGCAGACAAGGGAGCAGCATCTCTGCACTAGTTGAATGTCAAAAGGCAGCCAGTATGAGTCCACACACAGCTATAGCATGAGCGTCAGTCCGCAGAGGGCCAGCAGAGAAAGTAGGTAAGTTGCAGGCAGGGCAACTATTAAGAGAAAGACAAAGTGATCTGTCTTTCACTGTGATGTTTGGGGTGATCATGCTTGCATGTCATATTGTGGTTCGCTAAAACAATGAGAAAAGGAGATTTCAAATCCAATGTCTAAGGTGTGATAAAAGATGTGTTTATGTAGCCAAGTTACATCATGGCCAGGCAATTCTACACTTTCCGGAGACAGTAATGCCATAATTTGTCCATGGTGCTGCAAGAGTCAGGGCTGCCCTGGTAAGGAGTGGCCGGTCCAGGAGTTTCTCATGTTTTATAGTGATAGTGACCTTCCATTTGAGGTACTTAGCAGCTGTTTCAAGATTGTTTCACTGCTCAAAATCTCATATTAGGTTGTTGAATGTCACTCATAAGTACACTTAAACCATGGAAATGTCACACATAAGCAGCACATAAGCTGCTATGGAGGCAGCATGGGTGGGTGAATTAGGGGGGCAACATGTACAATGGATGGTGGAAGTGATGTGCTCACAGCAAGCACATGGATAAAGCATGGTGGGTGCATGCAAACACTGGCAACAACACGGACAACAACATAAGGTACGGAACAATACAGGCAACAACCGAGGAGGGTGAGTGGGGAAAGCTACACCACAAGAAAAATGGAAGGAGCGAGGGGGGTGGGGTTGCAAGCAACAACACAAGCAACAACGGAAGAAGTTAGTATTGGTGGAGGCAAGCATCAACACAGGCAGCAACTGAATGAGGGTAGGCGTTGAAAGCAACTACAGAGGAAAAACATGGAAGAAAGGAGAGTTAGTGGGGGAAAGCAACAATAAGTGGTACAACAACGGAAGTAGGGAGGGTGGGTGGAAGCAAGCAACATCATAGGCAACACTGGAATCAGGATGGAGTTTGGATGTTGCAAGCAACAAGTGCAACAATGGAAGCATGGTGGACAGAAAGAAGCAAGCAAATACACAGACAACAATGGAATGAGGGAGTGTGGGGGAAAGCAAGCAACAATACTGGCAACTTTAGAAGGAAGAAAGGAGGATGGGTGGAGGAAGCAACAACATGGGCAGCAACGGAAGGAGGGACGGTGGGTGTTGCAAGCAAAAACACAGGCAAGAACAAAAGGATGTTGGATAGGTGGGGCAAGCAAAAACATGGACAAATGGAAGGAGGGAGTGTGGGTACGCAACATGGATGATGGAGGGACCCTGAGGGGGAGAAGTACATGAGGGAGCCAGCTGAACAATATGCACTCTGGTATAGTGCTTAAAGGCAAAGAAAGTAATGCTTAAAAACATTAGCAGTGGAAGGATACAAGTAATGTATCCATGCTCAAGTGGAGGGACAAACACTCAAAAAATAAGGAAGCTTACGGCATCTTACCAGTAAAAAGCAAACAAATGAGAGTGACAATGAAGCCAAAAAATGGTAAGCAATGAGAGGGCTCTAAATGATCTCAAATTCACAGCGCCTAGACAAGACCAAGAAAGTAAATGCATACAATTCTGTATGTTGTCTTTTGGCATATAAACCTAAAACAGCGGGTATGTGAATAAATCATTCAAAAGAGCCTAATTTTTCAATACTTATTAAAGGAAACAGAGGCATTATTGTTACTAATGAGGACTGAGCATTTTGCCCAAATTTGTTTTCACCTACCAGCTCTTGGCTGTTCCAAAATAGCAAACGTAGGCAAACAATATTTTTTTTCTAGTGTAACCCAATTGTCATGTGAGATAGCAGTTTTCACTTCTTAATTTACACCATGTTGTATTCTGGGACTGGAAAAGTTTCTCTTTTAAGACTGATAGTACAGCTGAAAAATGATAGCACGAAAAGTACTGACATGGCTAAATGAGAAGGACACTAAATATGCTATGTGGGCATCAACAGTGCAATAGTCATCAATTTGAAGAGAATCAGTACTTCCCAGGCACCTGCAGCGCAAGCCTCAGTCAAACACAGAATAGCTACAGTCAGATACACTAGTACAACTGTGCATTGTTACAAGCACAGGAGCACTAGATGACTTCTTAAGGAGCCAAGAGAAGTACATACAAATTCGAGGGAAAGTTTTTTTAAATAAAAACAAATTCAATTAGAAAAAATCCTTAGTCTAGATCTTTTGTTGGACTTTGGTGTTGGATGCATTGTCTATTTGGTTTGCTTATGGTGTTGTGTTAGTTAATGGCAGCAAGTCTGGTTTGCCACTGGTTATAGCACACACTTGCCTTGCATTATAGCACTGTGTATTTGACATTTTGCAAAAATTTAAAATTGGTAGATAACACAACGTGGTCATATTAGCTAAGTGAACAGTGTACCCAAAAATAATGTTCCATAATGGCTAAATATGGTAGCCCTACGTACCAAGTGTTAACACTTTCCGTCATAGAATTTGACATGATCTTCACTTGTTGGCTAGGTGAGAACAGTATTTCTCTGTCACATCACACCCTTCCTAGTAATTTCCACTCTTTTATAGGAATACCAAATATTACGGATTATACATTGCTATAGTATCTTGTGACCCCTTCTATTCAAGGGTTACCTTTTAGCCATTGACCATTTGAAATTTCCTCTTATTTGGCAGGGGATTACAGCAGGTCTATCTACATTTGAAATTTGTAATGCACCCTCACATTTAGTTCTTGTGGAGGGTATATGTACCTGTATGCTGCTATAATATTTTGTATCACCTCCGTTTAAAGAGTTAACCCTTACCTTGATAAGATTTGAAACAGTTTTATGTTGGCCTACAGTATTTTTCCCCCACGTCACACCCTTCATTGTGTTTTCCAACATCTTCTTCTGCTGGGGCGCCAAATATTATGGCTCATTTATTGCTATATCTTGTATCCCGTAAATTTCAAGGCTTACCTTTTAGTATTTACCAGCTGAAATGGCTTTTTATTCAATAGGAGATTACAGTATCTCTTAGAACTTTTGATACCACTCCACAAGCTTTCACTTCTGGTTACATTAGGGGATACCAAATATAATGACTCATAAGGGCTATAATATTTGGTATCCAATGTTCCTTGGGTTAAAACGTACCAGGATACAATTTGACATGGTCTTATAATGGTGTGGAAAACACTGTGCTTTTCTGACACATCGCACCCTTGTTTATGTTTTCCACTCACTCTTTCAATGGGGATACTAAATATTATGGAACATGCAGTTATGTAATATCTGTTATCCCCTACTTTTTAAGGTTGACCTTTTGACCATTGACAAGTTAAAATTGACTTTTATTTGACAGCAGATTACAGTATCTTTAAGCACTTTTAATTGCATTCCACAAGCTTTAACATCTGGTTCCATTGGGGGATAACACATATAATAGCCAATACGGGCCAAAAATATTTGCTATTCCATATGTTATTAGAGTTAAACCTTACACAATTTGACATGTCCTTGGTGGACAGAGTGTTTTTCTGCCATATCGCAGCATTTTCTTGTGTATTCCAGAGTCTCTTTCTATGTGGATACCAAATATTACTGCTCATTCTTTGCTATAATATGTAGTATCTCCTACTTTTCACAGTTTACCTTTTAACAATTGGCCTGTTGAAATTGTCTTTTATTTGACACCAAATTACAGTATCTTTTTGTACTTTTGAATGTATTTCACAAGCTTTCACATCAAGTTAATTTTTGGGATACCAAATATAATGGTTCATACAGACTATAATATTTAGTATCACCTAGGATTTGAGGGTTAAAACATACCAGGATTCTATTGTACATGGTCTTATGCTGGCTTGGTGACCACAGTATTTTTCTGCCAACTGGCACCCTTCTTTGAGATTTCTAACATCTCTTACTATGGGAATACAAAATATTATCCTTCATGCTCATCTCGTATTCCCAATGTTTCATGGGTCATCTTTTAGCCATTGACCAGTTGAAGTTGCCTTTTATTTGATAGCAGATTACAGTATCTTTTCAGATGTTTAATATCATTCCAAAAGATTTTACATCCAGTTCCCTTAGGGGATACAATTTATAATGGGCTGTGCCAGCTATAATATATGGTATCTCCTGTGTTTCTCGGGTTAGAACTTACCAGGATTCAATTTGACATGGTCTTATGTTGAATGGATGAGCACAGTATTTCTGTGCCAATTAGCACCCTTCCTTTTGCTTTCCAACATCGTTTACTATGGGGATACCAAATATTATGGCTCACACATTGCTATAATATCTCGTATCCCCTACATTTCATGGGCTACCATTCAGCCATTTACCAGTTGAGGTTGACATTTATTTGATAGCAGACTACATTAGCTTTTCACATTTTTTACATAATTCAACAAGATTTTACAACTGGTTTTCTTAGAGGATACCAAATACAATGGCATTTACCACCTATAATATTTGGTATCCCCTGTGTTTCTCGGGTTAGACGTTACCAGGATTCAATTTGACATGGTCTTATGTTGAATGGGTAAGCACAGTATTTCTATGCCAAATAGAACCTTCTGTTAGAAAGGGGGGTCTCTAGTTGGCAGAGGTAGGTACCGTTGTCCAAATAGGGACCCTTACTTCTAGTCAGGGTAAGGGGGATACACTTCTACAATAACCCCTGCTCACCCCCTTGGTAGCTTGGCACGAGCAGACAGGCTTATCTCAGAGGTAGTGTGTAAAGCATTTGTGAACACATACAGTAATACAGTGAAAACACTGCAAATGGGCACCACACCAGTTTAGAAAAATTGTAAATCTTTATCTAAACCAACAAGACCAAATACGATAAAAATCCAACATGCAATACTCTTGAAAAATAGTACTTGTGCAAAATAACCTTTAAATTGCTGGAAAATCAATAAAACACAGTTCTTCTGACTCGATACCTCCTTCTGGGGCTACCGCGATACTGAATACGACAGAGTCTAACAATTCCAGCCGACCGCGTCGATATGGGCCAGCTAAAGCGTCGACAGACTTGTACACAGTAGATTTCCTGTTGCGACCAACACGTCGATGCGAATCGGTCGGGGCAAACGTCGCGGTTGCGTGGTGAAGCGGAGTGGTGTCCTCACGATTCGGTGCAGGCAGCGGCTCGTTGACGGAGTCGGTGAGAACAGGGCTTGTGTTGAAGGGTGAGACGGTGCTCGCGGCGGTGCTGGCAGGTCACGGTGCGGCGACGGAGACGGTCGATGTTCGGGTCGGGCAGCGACGGAGTCGGTGACGTCCTTGCAGAGTGTAGTGAAGCGGTGCCCTCAGGACGCGGTGCAAGCAGCGGCTCGTTGACGGAGTCGGTGAGACCAGGGTTGCGTTTCGAAGCTAAGCATTGCTCTCGGCGGTGCTTTCAGAACACAGAATCCTGCGACGGACTCAATGACAGAGTCGGTTACCCTTTTCTTCTGCGGAGACGATCAGAGATGGTGCCCACAGACACGGTGAGGTCTTAGCTGTTCCTGAGACCTCGAGAACAGGGGGCAAGCTCAGTTTCAAGCCCTTGGAGATCTTTTCTTCAAGCAGGGGGACAAAGCAAGCAGCAAAGTCCTTTTCTCCTTTCCTTGGCAGCAAGTAGCCACTGCAGGCCAACCCCAGACAGGAAACAGCACAGGGGCAGTATTCCTCTTCAGCTTCTCCGGCTCTTCTCCTTGACAAAGGTTCCTCTTGATTTCCGAGAAGTGATCTAAAAGTCTGGAGTCTGGGCCCCTCTTTTTATACACCAAAATCCTTTGTTCTCTGTAGGCAGAGAGTGTCTGTACCCAGCCAAAACCAGTTCTGTCCTCACTGGTGCAGCTGCCTGGCATTAGGTGGAGACAGCATTGTTGAAGGCAGACCAGGCCCATTCAGGTGAAAGGAAATCTCTTCCTGCTACTCTAAATGCAGCCCAGGTCTATTCAGCCCTGCCCTGACTCATCAGACTTCTGGAGTCACTGCCCCACTCCAGCCCCTGTCATCCAAAAGCCAGACATGCAATACACAAACCTAGCAGAGGCACACTGGATGGTTAGGCAAGAAAATACCTACTTTCTAAAAGTGGTATTTTCAAACACAGAATGTAAAAATCACCCTCACTAAAAGATGCCTTTTAACATTCTGAGTTCAGGCATACTAAACTTTATTTTTCTACCTTGTTCCCAGGGCCAGTTATGTTTATAAGATGTTATAAACAAACTCCCCATTCTGTCCTATGGGAACAGGTAGCCTTGCAATCGTGAAAAACGAAATTGGCAGTATTTCGCTATCAGGACATGCCACACACATCAGGGCATATCCTACCTTTCACATACAATGCACCCTGCCCACAGGGATACCTTGGGCCTACCTCAGGGGTGACTAAAATGCAGAAAAGGGAAGGTTTAGGGACTGGCAAGTGTGTGCACTTGCCAAGTCGACATGTCAGTCCCAGACTGCACACAGGTTCTGCAATGGCAGGCCAGAGTTACATTCTACAGGCTGCTTCTGTGGGTGGCACAATCAGTGCTGCAGCCCACTAGCAGCATTTGATTTACAGGCCCTGGGCGCACACAGTACACTATACTAGGGTCTGACAAGTAAATCAAATATGCCAATCATGGAATCACTAATCCATAACAACAATTTACAGAGGGAGCACTTGCACTTTGGCACTGAACAGCAGTGGCAAAGTGCCCAAAGCATCTAGACCAGCAAAACGAGGTCCAACACACAGCAAGTACACAGGAAGCAAAAGCAAAAAATGCAGGGGAGACCCACGTCAATGGTGCCAGGTCTAACACCTTCCTTTTGCTTTCCAACATCGTTTACTATGGGGATACCAAATATTATGGCTGACACATTGCTGTAATAACTTGTGCCCATACATTTCATGGGCTAACCTTCAGCCATTGATCAGTTGAAGTAGCCAGTTATTTGACAGTTGACTACAGTATATTTTTACATATTTCCACAACATTTTACATCAGGTTTCCTTAGGGGATACCACATGTAATGGCCTATACCAGCTATAATATTTGGTATCCCCTGTGTTTCTAGGGTTAGAACTTACCAGGATTTAATTAGACATGGTCTGATGTTGGATGGGTGAGCACAGTATTTCTATGCCAAATAGCACCCTTCCTTTTGCTTTCCAACATCGGTTACTATAGGAATACCAAATATTATGGCTCACACATTGCTGTAATATCTCGAATCCCCTACATTTCATGGGCTACCATTCAGCTATTGACCAGTTGAGGTTGACAGATATTTGATAGCACACTACAGTAGCTGTTCACATTTTACAGATCATTACACAACATTTTGCATCCGGTTCCTTTAGGGGATACCATATATGACTGGCTATACCAGCTATAACATTTGGTATCCCCTGTGTTTCTCGGGTTAGAACTTACCAGGATTCAATTTGACATGGTCTTAAGTTGGACGGGTGAGCACACTATTTCTATGCCAAATAGCACCTTTCTTTTTGCTTTCCAACATCTGTTACTATGGGGATACCAAATATTATGGCTCACATAGTGCTGTAATATCTCCTATCTCCTATGTTTCATGCGCTACCCTTGAGACATTCACCAGTTAAAGTTGCCTTTTATTTGTTAGCACACTACATTAGCTTTTCACACTTTTTACATCATTCCACAAGATTTTACAACTGGTTCCCTTAGGGGACACCAAATACAATGGCCTTTACCGCCTATAATATTTGGTATCCCCTGTGTTTCTTGGGTTAGAACTTACCAGGATTCAATTTGACATGGTCTTATGTTGGATGGGTGAGCACAGTATTTCTATGCCAAATAGCACCCTTCCTTTTGCTTTGCAACATCGGTTACTATGGGGATACGAAATATTATGGATCACACATTGCTGTAATATCTCGTATCCCCTACATTTCATGGGCTACCATTCAGCCATTGACCAGTTGAGGTTGACATTTATTTGAAAGCAGACTACATTAGCTTTTCACATTTTATACATCATTTCACAACATTTTACATCCGGTTCCGTTAGGGGATACCATATATAATGGGCTATACCAGCTATAATATTTGGTATCCCCTGTGTTTCTCGAGTTAGAACTTACCAGGATTCAATTTGATATGGTCTTATGTTAGACGGGTGAGCCCAATATTTCTATGCCAAATAGCACCCTTCCTTTTGCTTTCCAACATCGGTTACTATGGGTATACCAAATATTATGGCTTAAATATTGCTGTAATATCTCGTATCCCCTACGTTTCATGGGCTACCCTTGAGACATTCACCAGTTGAAGTTGCCTTTTATTTGTTAGCAGACTACAGTATCTTTTCACATTTTATACATCATTCCACAACATTTTACATCCAGTTCCTTTAGGGGATACCATATATAATGGGCTATACCATCTATAATATTTGGTATCCCCTGTGTTTCTCTGGTTAGAACTTACCAGGATTCAATTTGACATGGTCTTATGTTGGACGGGTGAGCACAATATTTCTATGCCAAATAGCACCCTTCCTTTTGCTTTCCAACATCGTTTATTATGGGGATACCAAATATTATGGCTCACCTATTGCTGTAATATCTCGTATCCCCTACATTTCATGGGCTACCCTTTAGACATTCACCAGTTGAAGTTCCCTTTTATTTGTTAGCACACTATATTTGCTTTTCACATTTTTTACATCATTCCACAAGATTTTACAACAGGTTCCCTTAGAGGATACCAAATATAATGGCCTCTATCACCTATAATATTTGGTATCCCCTGTGTTTCTCGGAGTAAAACCTACCAGGATTTAATATGACATGGGGTTATGTTGAATGGGTGAGCACAGTATTTCTATGCCAAATATCACCCTTCCTTTAGCTTTCCAACATAATTTACTCTGGGGATACCAAGTATTACATTTCACGCATTGCTGTAATACCTTGTATCCCCTTCGTTTCATGGTTTATCATTTAGCCATTGACCACTTGAAGTTGCCTTTTATTTGATAGCAGACTATAGTACATTTTCACATTCGTGATTTAATTCTGCAAGCTTTCTCATCTGGTTCCTTTAGGAGATTCCCAATATAATGCCTCATAAGAGCTATACTATTTGGTATCCCCTATCTTTCTCGGGTTAGAGCTTACCAGGATTCAATTTGACATGGCTTTCTGTTGGTTGGGTGAACACAGTTTTTATCTGCAAAATAGCACCCTGCCCTGTGTTTTCCAGCATCTTTTACTATGGAGATACAACATTTTAAGGCTCCTGCGTTGCTGTAATGTCTGGTATCTCCTACTTTTCAAGGGTTACCTTTAGCCGCTGACCAATTCAAGTTGCATTTTTATAGCAGATTACAGTATTTTTCACACTTTTTATTTCAATACACAAGCTTTCAGATGGATATGTCCTTACGGCTAGGGGGGTTGACCTCGAAGCTAGGGAACCGGGTTCGAGTCTCGGCAGGGACGCTCAACATCCTGTGATTCTGGGCAAATGACTTAATCTCCCTGGCCCCCCAAAAAATTAATTTATTCATCTGTAACGCAACTGGTGCTCATGTAAAGCACTCTGATACCTTTGGGTCAAGTTCGCGCTATATAAAACTTTTTTAAAAAAAACAATTTGGCAGCAGATTACAGTATCGTTTAGCACTTTTAATATCATTCCACAAGCTTTCACATCCGGTTTCTTTAGGGGATACCAAATATAATGGCACCAATGAGTTGTAATATTTGGTATCCCCTATGTTTTTTAGATTAAAATTTACCAGGATACAATTTTATATGGTTTTATGCTGGCGGGATGAACACAGTGTTTTTGTGACAAATCTCACCTTCCTTGTGTTTTCCACTGTCTCTTTTTACGAGGATCCCAAATATTACGGATCATGCATTGGTGTAATATGTGGTATCCCCTTGCGTTTCAAGGCAGACCTTTTAACCATTGACAAGTTGAAATTGCCTTTTATTTGACAGCAGATTACAATGTGCTTTAGCACTTTTTATACCATTCCGCAAGCTTACATCTCCAGTTTCTTTAAGGGATACCAAATATCATGGCCTATATGGGCTGGAATATTTTGTATCCACTATGTTTCGAGGTTTAAAACTTACCAGGGTACAATTTGACATGGTCTTATGTTGTCGGGATGAACACAGTACTTTTCTGCCAAACTGTACCCTCCCTTGTGTTTTCTTGTATTTTTCTATTGGGATACCAAATATTATGGCTTATGCATTGCAGTAATATCTTGGTTTTCCTACTTTTTAAGGGTTTCCCTTAAATATTCACAATCTGTGAGCAAAATAACATAGAGGTTTAATCTCAAGAACCTTTCTCAGACTACTGTGGAGAGGTAGCCTCTGTGTAGGATGATGTTTCTCATTATAGGAAACACTGGAGGTGACTCTGAGCTTCAACACCCACACAGTGTTGACAAAATGTGGTTTGGGATCTTCGTGATGCAGCGACTGGGGACAGGCAGATGACTGTTCTGGCCTAGAAGCTCTAACTCTTTAGAAAAGCAGAGGCTGGTGTTCCAACCCTTGCCACAGCCATCCACCAGGCGACTTTGCTTGGGAGGAGTATTCTGCAACTCCTTGATAAACAAAAGGCCTCTTGGAATTTTTACATGTAGCCTGATCTCTTCCACCTCACCTCAGTGTCAGGGTGTCCTCCCTCCAGCTATAGGAATGCAGGTAATACACTTCCACTCTCCGGAAGCTATCCTCATCCTCATCTTGTACAATAACAAACCAGGCGCATTGACCTCACTTTGCTTTGCAAGGGTAAGCATCAGAATACATCAGTTATAGCATTCAGAGAATCTTCTTTTCAATGTTTGGATTACTTATCTTGCATATTCTCTCGTGTTGCTTTTATCATGAAGTAACTGATTCATTCAGGTGCAGCCGAAAGTGCTTGATATTTCCTTTAAAATGCAGCCAGCTATTTCTTTGCAGTTCCAACCCCTGAGCTGATCAATGGTCTTTGCTCAAGCGGTGGTCTAGCAGCAGCCTTGTAGTGAACAGACTGTTCACCTGTTTATAGGGACCATCAAACAGGACTTAATAGAGAACAATGTCAAATGCAAACCATGTTTTGAGTCCTAATGGGCTGAGTATCGTAGCTTCTGTTCAGCGTCTTCACTAGCAACAACCCAGCGCACCACATCTTGAGGCCAACAACTGGCCCAGCTCGACACATCTCAACACAGCGTGATGCATCTCGCCGCAAGTACTCGCAACACTAGCGGTTTCATTGACCTCGATGCAAAGCATATCGTTTCCCGCATCACAGCTCTGTTTGGAAGCTTCACCAGAACTGACACAACGGATCACAACACATCTTGATGCAGGATCTCAAGTGCTCGTCGACATTGCCTCGACAGCCACACCACACAGGCCAATACAAGGACTTGTCATCTCTACGCTCAGGACACAAGATACTTTATAACCACGAACTTGACTCAGTCCTGTATCCAACTCACGCTCCATTGTGGTCTGCCTTTGTGACTTGGGCCCCATCCTCTATAACCAGTTAAACGCAATTGGTGCTTCTTGCTTCTAAGAGCTACTTTTCTTCAAATCTTTTAAAATTACATATTTCTGGTTCTTCTTATCGGAGTTTTGTTGTTTTTTCTTAAAGTTTAATCTATTTTTAGAGATTGGTGTGGGATTCTTCTTGTGTTTTGTTTTTACTTCATTACTGTTTGAAGTGCTGCATAGATACTGTAATAATATTCTATGTGCTTATTTTACATGTGCTAGGCAACAGATTGAACCTGTTGAAATAATCCCTTTTGTAATCATAATGGGGGATTTAGACAGAATGTTGGAAATAAAAATACATTGGGACAAAATATTGTGTCAAGAATCTTGATAGAAAATCCTGTTACCACATGCGAACCTATGCATGCAGCGCGGAATCCCTGAGGCACTGGGAACTTTGGGCCCGATTCACAAAGGTAAAGTTAGACAAAAGTCTAACTTTATGACTTTCAGTATTCACAAAGGGCATTTACTACTCATAAATGCCCTTTGTGAATACTGAAAGTCGTAAAGTTAGACTTTCGGTATTCACAAAGGGCATTTACTACTCGTAAATGCCCTTTGTGAATACCGAAAGTCGTAAAGTTAGACTTTTGTCTAACTTTACCTTTGTGAATCGGGCCCCTAGAGCCTGTGAATTGCAAAAACAGGTCCTATTGGCATGAAGATGGGCTATATTTCCCCAATGAGGAATTGTATATCTCTGCAGACTTACAGCTCGACTAGGTGGGTGATCTATTAAGAACTTAAGGGATTGGGCCCACTTGTGATGCTAAGGATCCTTTCACATTAAGATTTGGGCTTAACCCAAGAGATTGGATTCATATGACAATTGAGCCAATTGAACAAGAAAAACTCTCACTTTCGTTTGGTGTATTTTAATATTATGTATTCATGCATGGGAAATATCTTGTGGTCCTGAAGAAGGTGGTCAAAGTCTGTGTTAATCACCAAAACACGTTGACCCTTAGGTTATGCTAAATCTGATGAACACGTGGATAAAATAGATGATGATCTTTTGAACAATCGTGTCCCATTCTTCGATTAACACAAATTAGCATGATACAAAGACAGATATATTAGTCTGGTGTGTATGAATTTTGGTAATTTGTTATGTAATATATATGTTTTTAATTGATGATTTCAAGTGATTTGGTTCACTTTTGTACAGCTTTTGTACATTTTATTTGTTGCCCTAAATGTAATGTGTAAAGATTTGGCATTAAAGATCTGAACAATCCGGCATGTTTTGTGGTATTTGACTTGATCAGTGTTGTGGTCTTTAAGGAATTATGTCTGAGTCCATTGCAGTGAATGTTTGAACGAATGTTTGTAGAAACAAGGTTGTGGTTAATTAAGGGCCCAAAAGGAGATTCTTTTGATTTTTTAGTTTTACACGGAGCCCTGTCCCTTTGTTTCGGGGGCCCTCTCTATTTACCTTACTATCAAGAATATTGAGGACAAAAATATCATGAGGGTAGGTTTCTATAGGTAAGCAAAGTTTGACTATATATAACTCCACATATATGTACCTTGACAATACCATATATCATCAAAGTACATAGACATGGAGTTAAGAATAGTAAATTTATTCTTACCTATTTGCTTTTACCTTCTCAATAGTTTGGCCCTTGATATTTTTGACATTAGATTCTGTCCACACAATATTTTTTTCCAATATTCTGTTAGTGACCCCATAAAAGCATTTTTCTTAGTGCAGTGATTGTGTGCGATATTGAAAAGAACAATGCTGGGCTCTCAAATCACCTCTGCATCTCTGAATTCCTGTTTGGGGACTGTTAGCAGTGGCGGCTTCTCTGTAATAGCAGAGGAGAATCACCCCACTGCAGAATAAAAATAAAACGATAATAAAACAATTTTATTATCGTTTTAGTTTTCACTGCCAGCCAATGCTGCTGAGTCTAGGGCGGGCCCAGGCAATCCTTTTTTGATAGTGCAGGGACTGGGAGGAGGAGTGGAGGGCACTTGTAAGTGAAATGTCAGTTTGGCCAGCCATCTTAGGCCAGCCAAACAGACATACGCACTTAGATTTGTATTGTACAGCTCGTGGAGAAAGGCCACAGGCTCCTAGTCTAGTGAGCACCTAACCAGGCCGCTCAGACCAATCCAGGCACTGCCCTCACAGCATGAGAGCAGCTTTTGTATTGGGTCAGGAGTTTGGGAGCCTATGCTGGACCAGGAACTTCCGGAAGAGAGGAGCACTGAGGCGGCACGTAGTGGGAGCGGCAGTGGGAATAGTAAATGTAAATTAAATAATATATAAAATTAATATAATGTGAAGTAAATACATTTGACTAATTATTTGACACTATATATAAATCTATTTGTATAAAAACACACACATATACATATACATATGTGTGGATACTAAAGAAATAGACTGGATTACACTAGTGTACAGTGAAATGTCATAGTGGGGAGTAGAGTGAAGCAGCGTACAGTACACTGTAGAGTGTAGTAGAGTGTGGTAGAGTGGAGTGGTATAGAATGGAGTAGAGCGCAGTGGCATACAGTAGAGTAGAGTAGAGTGGGGTAGTGGGACAGAGTTGAGTGAAGTAGTGTGTCATAGAGTAGAGTGGAGTAAAGTGGGGTGGAGTGGCATAGAGGGAGTTGTGTAGTGTGCCTTAGAGTGTTGCAGATTGGTATAGAGTAGAGTGTCATACAGTGGAACAGAGTGGAACAGAGTGGAGTAGAGTGTTGTACAGTGGAGCGTATGGGGCATACAATGTAGTTAGTGTTGTACAGTGGCATAGAGTGTAGTAGAGTGTTGTAGAGTGGAGTTGTATAGAGTAGAGTAGAGCATTGTAGAGTGAAGTAGCATTGAGTGCAGTGTCCTTCAGTGGCACTGAGTGGGGTAAAGAACAAGTTACTTACCTTCGGTAACAATGTATCTGTAAGAGACATATATTAGTTATAGATTCCTTACTTTAGAATTACCCCCAGGCGTCAGACTGGATCCGGAGAAATTTTCTTCAGCAATACCCCTGCGCGTCGGTAGGTGGTGTCAGTCGACTCTGTGTCCATTGTCGGCATTGTGGTCGCCGGGATGACATTACGTTGCCTACTTAGACACTGCCCCTGCATGCTGACTTCAGTTCTGACTCGACTTTCCACGCCAGAAGCGCAGAGCCATGAAAGATACTGACCACTGGTGTGCCACAAAAGGCCCTGTAGGGGAGTCCCTATCCCTAGAAGTCGGTTCGCAGAGCAGGGAGGATGGGAGGGCGGTTTAGGAATCTATAACTAATATATGTCTCTTAAAGATACATTGTTAACGAAGGTAAGGAACTTGTTCATCTGAAAGAGACTATTAGTTATAGATTCCTTACCTTAGAATAGATACCCCAGAAATACCATTCCCGGAGGAGGGTCTGCGAACCAAGTTCACACCAGAAAGTCCTGGAGGACAGAACAGGCAAGGTAGCCGTCCCTTCAGACTTGACTATCCAGGCAGTAATGTCTAGTGAACGTGTGCATGGAAGCCCACGTGGCCACCTGGCAGATACCGAAGAGTGGAACTCCACGCGACAAAGCAGTGGTTGCCGCCTTAGCTCTAGTGGAATGAGCTCGCAGCCCCACTGGAGGTTCCTTTTTAGCCAAAGCGTAACAAACCTTGATACAAAGGACTACCCATCGAGAGATGGTACGCTTTCCACAGCCCGACTTTCTTTGACACCCACATAGCCAACAAAGAGTTGATTGTCCACCCGGAAATCCTTTGTGCGGTCAAGGTAGAAAGACAGCGCACGTTTCGGGTCCAGATGGTGCAGTCTCTCCTCCTCCTTGGAAAGATGCGGAGGCGGGAAAAAGGTGGGCAGAGTAATAGTCTGTCCGATGTGAAAAGGAGTAATAACTTTAGGCAGGAATGAGAGTCTTGTTCGAAGCACCACTTTGTCCGGATGGACCAAGAAGAATAGGGGCTTAGAAGAAAGAGCCTGAAGCTCACTCACCCTGCGAGCAGAGGTGATAGCAACAAGAAAGGCAGTCTTAAGAGTGAGAAGCCTGAGAGGACAATTGTGAAGAGGCTCTAAGGGAGCGCACATAAGGCAAGTCAAAACAACGTTCAAGTCCCACTGAGGCATTATGAAAGGAGATGGAGGAAAGAGATGAATAATGCCTTTAAATAATCTATTTACGATAGGGGACTTGAACAAAGAGGGCTGATCTGGTAGCCGAAGAAAAGCAGAAATGTCTGCCAGGTAGCCTTTGAGAGTGCCCAGAGCAGAGCCCTGCTGGGAAAAGGAAAGAAGGAACAAAAGAACCTCTGAAATAAGGGCAGAAAGGTGATCCACAGCCTTTGCTGTGCACCATGCCACAAACTTGTTCCATCAACAGGTGTATTCCGTCTTAGTGGAGAGACACCTGGCTTCCAAAATGACATTACAGACTTCGGGAGGAAGGTTAAAAGCTGTCAACTGTTGCCGCTCAATCTCCACACAAGGAGGTGGAGGCTGGACAGGTTCAGGTGGAGGACCGTCTCCTGCTGCTGTGACAGAAGATCCTCCCGCAGGGGCAGTCTGACCGGAGGATTGATGGCCATGCTCAGGAGCTCGGGGTACCAGACTCTTTGTGCCCAGTCCAGAGCCACAAGAATGACTTGGGCCCGGTCGAGCTTGATCTTATTCAGCACTCGGGTCAGAAGTGGTACAGGCGGAAAAGCGTATAGGAGGCCGAAGCTCCACTTGCGACGAAAAGCGTGGCCGAGGGAGTGCCGCCTTGGAAACTCCAATGCTCCGAACTGTTGACATTGCGCGTTCTCTTCGGTGGTGAACAGATATAACCAAGGCTCTCCCCACTGCTGAAAGAGACCTTGTACCACCTCCGAGTGAAGAGGCCATTCGTGATCCACCAGGCACCAGCGGTTGAGTTTGTCTGCCATGGTGTTCAGAGAACCTGCCAGGTGTTGAACCACCAGGGATATGCTCTGATGTTCCAGCCATGTCCAAAGGCGAAGAGCCGCTTGACAAAGGGTCCAGGACCCAACCTGCCTATCTTGTTGCAGTACTACATGGCTGTGGTGTTGTCCATGAACACCTGCACTGCCTTCCCCTTGAGAGAGGGAAGGAATGTCTTCAGTGCAAGCGAATTGCCCGGAGCTCCAACAGGTTGATATGGAAACCGGACTCTGCCGGAGACAAGACTCCTCTGATCTCTGCCTCTCCCAGGTGGCCGCCCCATCCCAGAAGTGATGCATCAGTCACCACCCTGAGGTCTGGTTGGGGAAGGGAGTGGGATCTGCCTCTGACCCAATCCTGGTTCGTCAACCACGACTGCAGTTGTATCATAGTTCCCTCCGAGATCTGGACGTAGGTGGAAAGATTCCCCTGATGCTGCGCCCACTGGAACTTCAGGTCCCACTGCAGAGCCCGCATATGCCACCTGGCATTATCCACTAGCAGGATGCAGGAAGCCATGAGGCCCAGCAGCCTCAGGGTCATTCTCACCGAAATCCAGGATAGAGGCTGAAACATTGGTATCATAGCCCGAATATACCAGACTCGCTGCTCGGGAGGATAGGCCCGCAACTGCACTGTGTCCAGAACAGCTCCGATGAAAGGGAGCATCTGAGAGGGAGTCAGGTGTGACTTTGATGTGTTGATAGTGAGCCCCAGCGAATGCGGGAGGTCTGCCGTAGTCTGGAGGTTGGAGACGACAGCCTGGAGCGAGCCCGCCTTCAACATTCAGTCGTCGAGATAGGGGAAGACTGGAACCCCTGATCTGCGCAGATAAGCTGCGATCACCACCATCACTTTCGTGAACACCCGAGGGGCACTGGTAAGGCCGAAGGGGAGCATGGTGAACTGAAAATGCTTGTGGCCTACCGTGAACCGTAGGTAATGCCTGTGGGCTGGCAGGACGGGGATGTGAACAAAGGCGTCCTGCAAGTCCAAAACCACCATCCAGTCTCCTGGGTCGAGGGCAGACAGGACCTGAGCCAAGATTAGCATTTTGAACTTCTCCTTCCCGGAGGAAGCGGTTTAGGGCCCTGAGATCTAAGATAGGACGCAGGCCTTTGTCCTTCTTTGGCACCAGAAAGTAGAGGGAATAGCAACCACGACCAACTTCTGGCGCAGGGACCCTCTTGATAGCTCCCTTGGCCAAGAGAGCAGAGACTTCCTGGCGGAGAAGCGCCAAATAATCCTCCGACATGCGATCAAAAGACGGTGGCATGGAGGGAGGGGTTGTCTCAAAGGGGAGGGAGTAGCCCCTTCAGACTATTTGCAAAACCAACCTGTCTGACGTGATGGATTGCCAGTGGGGGAGGTGATGGCAAATCCTTCCACCCACTGGCTGCTGATGACCCTGCAAGGTCAGACTAGGAGGGTTTGGAGGCTGCTGCAAGGGGGAAAGGGTAGACTGGCCTGCCCGCTGGTTCCCAGACCTGTGTCACTGGGTACCACGTCTGCGGCCACGCAGTGGCTGGGCAGCTTGCGTGGGCTGGATTGGGTCAGACGTGGTGGGGTGCCCCTTCCGTAGCCAAGAAAGGCAGACTGTGGGGGAGGCGAGGCTGCAGCGAGGCCTAAGGATCTGACTGTAGCCTGAGAATCCTTAAAACGCTCGAGCGTCGAGTCCGCCTTGTCACCATAGAGGCAAAGGCCATCTAAGGGCATGTCCAGCAAGGTTGCTTGAACATCCCCAAAAAAACCAGACGTCCTCAACCAGGCGTAGCGCCGAAGGCCTCCCGATGTGGCAGTTGTTCTGCCCAGAGAGTCAGCGGTATCCAGTCCACAGTGGACTGTGAATTTAGCTGCATCTCTCCCATCCGCCGCTGCCTAGTAGAGAATGGACTGGGCCTCCTCCGGGCACTGAGGCAGCACCTGCGCAACCGTATCCCAAACTGTATTGGTATAACGGCCCAAGTGGCATGCCATATTCATGGATGGCAGCTCCAAGCTGGAAGACGAGAACATACGCTTCCCAAGATGATCCAGCTTCTTGGATTCCATGCGGAAGGGAATGCACCCTTGGAAGAAGAGGCTTGGACCACCAAGCTCTCGGGGGAAGGGTGTTGGGAGAGGAAAATGGGATCGCCCGGAGCTGGGCGGTGGTGGCAGGCAATCGTCCATTCCACAGGACCCCCTGTGCTGGGCTTGGACCAGGTGCCCAGAAGGACGTCCGTGAGGGCTTCATTAAAGGGCAAGAGGGGTTCAGAGGAAGCAGCCGCCAGTTGAAGCACCTCTGTCAGGAGGTTAGTCCTGACTACCACTGTAGGGAGCTCCAGGCCCAAAGTTTCGGCTGCCCTACGGCCACCACTGCATAGGACGCTCCCTCCTCCATAACCACGGTAGGGGGAGAAAGCATGCCAAGATCTGGGGAGGTATCCAGACCACTGGCATCACCCAATTCCTCTCTCCAGTCTTGCTCTTCCAGCTGGTCTGCTAAAGGGTCCAGCGACTCCTCCCAGTACTCATCACCACCCTCACGGTGATAGGGAACACCTGGGATGAACAAGGGAACAAAAGTACTCTCATGCGTCAGATTTGACATCGGCCGACGTCGATCCGGCTCCGGGACGGCATCGGCCGGGAGCACGGATGACTCTGGAGACGTCATTGCTGGGATCGGTGCCACGGAAGGTCGAGTAAGGTCGACCAGCGTCGATCCGGATCCAGGCCTGGATCCATGGGGACCCTGCGGCGCCGGAGCCACCGGCATCAAAGGCCCAGGGCCCCCAACCAGCTCCACGGGGCCTGAAGGCGCACCAGCGGAGTCGGGCTGTCCAAAGATACAGTGGAGGGCTTCGTATAATGTACGAAGCTGGGCAGGGGATGAGCCGGCTCCCGGAAACGGGTGAGGCACGGAGTCGTCAGCCGACCAATGGGGAGAAGGCAAAGAGTGATGGTGCTTCTTCACCTTCTTCTTGTGCTTCGACTTACCCGAGGAGTGCGAAGACTTGGATGAGGTGTTGTGGCTCTGCAACCGGTCTCAAGACTTTCCCCTCGAGCGAGACTGGGAACAACGCGGTGCCGACTGCCAGGCCTCCAAAAGCTTTCAGGACCGCTCCTGCAAAGACTTCGGATTCATGGCCCAACAGTCGGAGCACGACTTCGGGTTGTGGTCGCCCCCCAGGCACCAGAGGCACATGAGGTGCGGATCCGTCACGGACATCAGCTTGTGACAGGAGTCACAAGGCTTCAATCCGGTTCGAAGATGTGACATCCCTCGTGCACCAGGAGTTGAAGACTCAAAAAAAGACATTGACAAAAGACAAAAAAGGTTTCGGCAAAAAATGACTAAGGGGCAAGCTCTCTCCGGAGCTGCACATGGCTAGCACGGAAAACTGAAGTCATGGCCGCAGGGGTGGGGTCTAAGTAGGCGCAGCAACCTCATCCCGGCAACCACGATGCCGATGACAGATGCGGAGTCGGCCGACGCCACCTACCGACGTGCAGGGGTATTGCTGAAGAAAAATTCTTCGGATCCAATCTGACGCCTGGAGGTAATTCTAAGATAAGGAATCTATAATTAATAGTCTCTTTCAGATGTGTTGTACAGTGGAGTCAAGTGGAGTGGCATAGCATAGAGTGAAGTAAAGTGCCATAGAGTGGAGTGCCATGCCGTACAGTACAGTGCCATTGAGTAAAGTGGAGTGACGTTGCATAGAATGGAGTAAAGTGTCATAGAGTGGTGTGGCATGTCATATAGTCTAGGATACTGTCATAGAGAGGAGTGACATAGAGTGAAGTACAGTCTTGTAGAGTAAAGTGATGTTGAGTAGAGTACAGTGTGGCAGAGTGTGGTACAGTGGAGTTGCATAGAATGTCTTAGAGGCGAGGGGCATAGAGTGGCATGGAGTGGTATAGAGTGGAGCCGTGGAGTACAGTAGAGTAGCGTGTCATTGAAAGCGTGGAATAAATTGGGGCAGAGTCGTGTAGAAGGAGTGAAGCAGAGTGGAGTAGAGTGTGGTATAGTGGCATACAGTGGACTACAGTGCTCCACAGTGGCATACACTATATTACAGTGTTTTACAGTGCAGTATTCTGTGGTAGAGTGGAGGGGCATAGAGTGGAGTAGAGTGGAGTAGAGTGGCGTACAGTGGCATAGAGTAAACTAATGTGGCACATACTGGGATAGACTGGAGTATAGTGTTGTACAGTAACAGTTGAGTTGAGTTGGGACGTTGGGTGGCAGACTCCCATATCCTTAAGGCCACTCAAATGAACACCATGATAAGCAAGGTTGGTGAATATATGGCTTTGGCAGTTGAAGAATCCATGAACCACTACAGCAGTGATTATGGCTCTCACAGGATGTACCACAAATTGGGCAGCACCTGTACAAGCGCCTCAGGCGCACTGCAAGACTGCTGGATAGCACACTGTTGGCTGTCTTGTTGTTTATTGATGCAATTCCAGACATGAATCGCACAGGGAAACGGTTGACATCACACAACTTCAGACAGCACAGGCTTGGCTTCCAGTGTCATTCAGCCTCTTTTGGTTACTCCACAGCTGGGAACATAGCTGGTCTTCTCCTCCTAGACAGCCTCTCCTCCAGTATGGCTCCTTCTCTATCTTTGCAGTCATACAGTTTATTGGTGCTAGACAGACCCACATCTTCTCCAGCTAGTTTTAAAGACTTCTGGTGATATACACTCACCTCTGCAAGACTGTCTGACATGCAACCAGCCCTGCATTACAGCACCTCTGTGAGTACTCTGCAAAACATTCTCTTTCATGGTCAAGAGGAACTGGAAACTGCATAAACGTTAGTTGGACGCAACCATTATACACATTTTCCAGACAGGACGTGGATCTACTAAATAAGGTCCTGGCACTAGTTTGAGGTGTTCCTTTTTTAATGTCTTCTTTGGCTGTATTGCAGGCAAAAATTCAGATAGCACATGGCCTTTGTTAAAGGTAATGTCTCTCAGAACACGTAGTTATGATGCTGGCTCAATGCAGCAGGATCTACTACACTGGCATAGTGAAGTCTGAAGTTTCTTCACCTGGCTATCATCCATCATCCACTTTCCTGAAATAGCAATAAAGACATACAAAATGGCAGGCCATGCCTTGAAACTTGCTTACCTTTAACAATGGAATCTCCAGGCACACTTCTTCTCCCCTACTAACCATCAAATAGTAGTGTCCAGAAAGAGCAACCCCTTGGTAAAAGGTCCTCATACATTTTCCAAGGGTATCCCAGTGTCCATCCTCCCACGTGTCATTTTGTGGGTCTGCACCCTCCAGCCTCAGGAGTGCAGGCAATACACTCAAGCAAGTAAAATGTTACCCCAATCATTTCTGTGAACTCTCCTTCCTTTACTCTGCACCCCATTACCTGGATGTACAACTAACTAGTTGGCATGAATAAGTACCCAATTAGATTCACGTTCTATTCAGGTTTTGGCTACTGGTTTGCAGCTGAAAGATGAGTGCAGATTGTAGAGAGAAGAAGGGGTTATAGCCCCTGGTTTCTGGTAAAACTGGCACACATGGCAAGTCAGGAAAACAATACCTTACCTGCTCACTTCATATCCGAAACTCCTGTTTCATTTCACCTTCCTCCATACATTCTCAAATATAAGCAAATAAGATGTGTCATGCAATTTGTATGCTGTATTCTGAAAATATTTTTTCCATTTATGTTATACATTTTGCATGCCATAAACTACATTTTTCTTTTATCATTTATAGACATTTTCTTGAAAAGACTCTGACGAATGCAATATAATTTAAATTGAAATTCAGTGAGCGACGCTTCCACTTATGCACCCACAGTTGCCACGTGTACCCATGTAATTGATTTTACTTAGAAAAACAAATTATTCCAGGGGCCATATTATAAAAAGTGCCCCGGGGGAGCAACGGGTGTTTGCGCCAGGGCACTTTGATATTACAGAAGGGGCCGCAGACAATTGTGCGGCCCCTTCTGTACTACAGATAGTGCTTGTGCACATATAGCGCCAGCACTATCATCAGAGGGCGTTCTCTCATTTGCATTTTTGTGGACATCCCTGAAGGGGAGGAAGGGTACAACCCTGTGCTATTTTTTGAAACATGGTTGGCTCAAGCAGTGGCACCCATAAAACTATAAGTTCAATATCTTCCGGAGCACACCCATTGAGTGCCGGCATGACAAGCTGCTCCCAGGCCGGTCGTGGCCAGACAAAAAGGCCATTCCAAGAGCAGTAGGGCCACGGAGCCATTACTCTATGACAATGTGCGTATATTCCTATTCCCAGATTACACTCTGGCCATCTAGTGCTGTAGGGAGTAAAGAAATGCTTGAGACAGGCGGGACTGACCTACTCGCTACTCTTCCCAGTAAGATTGAAGATAATGGTGAACAACACCAGCTATTTCTTCACTGAGACAGCCGATGCCTGGGACTGGGTGGAGCAGAATCTTATATTCCAGACTATCACTAAGGGTGAACACCCATTACAACGCCGGCATCACTACGCATGGCTTTACGTCGCATGCGTTAGAACGCAAGCGACGTTACCACGCGTACACATTGCGACGCGTACCATTACATCGCATGCGCTTTTAAAACGCATGCGCTTTTAAAACGCATGTGATGTAATGGCGCCGGAGCAGAAACGGCAATGGTGGAACCGGGAGCAGAGACTGCGACGCTGGAGAGGAACCACGAGGAAAGAGAGGTAAGGGTGATTGTGCTTGGGGTGGGAGTAGTGTGGGTAGTGGTTTAGGGTTTAGGGTAGTGTTGTAGTGTCTAGGGTAGTGTTGTAGTGTCGTAGTGTATGGGAGTGTTTTAGGGCTTAGGGTAGTGTCAGGGGGTCGTAGGGTATGGTTGTGTTTTAGGGTTTAGGGCTTAGGGTAGTGTCAGGGGGTCGTAGTGTATGGTTGTGTTTTAGGGTTTAGGGCTTAGGGTAGTGTCTGGGGGTCGTAGTGTATGGTTGTGTTTTAGGGTTTAGGGCTTAGGGCTTAGGGTAGTGTCAGGGGGTCGTAGTGTATGGTAGTGTTTTAGGGTTTAGGGCTTAGAGTAGTGTCAGGGGGTCGTAGTGTATTGTACTGTTTTAGGGTTTAGGGTAGGGGGGTTGTAATGTAGGATAGTCTACTGTTTTGTACTGTAGGGTAGTGCTGTGGAGTGTGTGTTATTTAGGGTACTGTGTTACTGTTTGGGGGTTATTTTGCATTGTAAATACATGCGGGGAAATGGGGTCCGTTGTAAAGGCATTTAGTATGCATTTCAAAGGAAATGCGAACTAATGCCATCCGTTGTGAAAACATGCGTTGTGACGGTACATGCGAACTAAAAACCGCGTTGTAAAGGCACGCGTTGTTTTGGTTTGCGATGTATCGTCATACATCCATCACTAAGCCGCAATGGGTCACTGACCCACCTTGATGGCGAGCTGATTTTTGGGCGTACTGTATCTGATCACGGTATGCCAATCGCCCCTCTAGACACTCTCCTTAGACATAGTTTTGCATTCCAATATGCCACTGGGATAATCCCACCTGTAGGTCTGTTTGTTGATTTTTTGGACAGTTGGAGTTTTCTTGACCTCCCTGGGTTGTTATTTAGTGGTTCTAGTTTACTTGTTTGCAAGGTCACACAATGCGCATTTGCCCGGCCCTGAGTATTGCTTGTCTCACATGCTACCACCCACCAGAATTATGAGAGGCACCTCCCTCCACTGGTCGGTGCCTCCCCTCCCTTGACTACATATTGTGCTATGGCCAGATGCGTATCTTAACGTGGAATGTCCGAGGTATGGGGACAGCAAACAAGCGTCACACAGTACAAAAATATATTAGAAGGCATGAAGCCCAGATAACCTTTCTCCAAGAAACCCATAATGTAGGAGGGAAAGACGCACTTTTCCAGAAATGTTGGCATGTTCACAGTTACAGCACTACATATTCAGGCTTTATATGGGTTAGGCCTGCAGTTCCCTTTCGATGCATTGCCATGGAAATAGACCATGAAGGGCGATATGTTCTGGTGGAGAGACAGTTAGATGGCAGGCCCCTTTTATTAGGCAGTATGTATGCGCCGAATGTAGCACAGCAAGCCTTCTTGGCCCACCTCGCTGTCATCCTTACCAGATTGGCGCATATCCCTTGGATTACTAAGGGGGGATTTTAACTGTGTCTTAAACCCGCAATTAGATCACTCCAACAAAGTCAAAAGTGTAATACTTTAGTTATAAATGCATACCAAATGTTGCGCTGGAAAATTGGAAAATGATGCACGCCCACTGGGGTGGCATTCAGTAGCTCCTCATAGCTTCCGAGACTCCTTTGCCTAGCGCGTTAAGTTTTATATGCTATGTACATGAAAGGTCAAAATGACATCCCGTTCAAACACAATGGACATGAGGGATTAAAAAGCTTTTGGGTAAAAATAATGCCCTCTGCAAATATCTAAATGGTTCACGCTATGGGCATTAGGTCTTATGAAATTGTCAGCATGATTTTAGGAGTTGCCATTACTTCATACCACAAGATTGATAAATGTTTAATTTGCATTTATAGCAGCTATTGTGAGATGTCACCCAAATGGTACTGCCTTTGTTTTCTAATCAAAATGCAAAGGGCAGCTTGCATTATTTTCATTATGTTATGGCTTTGATCACTCTTATGCTAAAATGGTGCCCATGCTTGCAGACCCTCTCTAATGTTTTACGTGCACTGAGTCCTCTTTCTATGTGAATTGCAAATCAGTAACAGGAATGAGTGACAAGCAGAGTGTTCGCTTCCTGACCTGTGAGCAAGGAGACTGATGTCTCCGAAACGTGTTGAGATATTTGTGTATACCCTGAATAAACTGTTGAACAGCAGAGGAGACCTGTGGATTATTGTTGCGCGATGCAGCACTAAGGACTGGTTTAATATATGTGTATATATATATATATATATATATGTATATATATATATATATATCAAGACCATAGAGATACTCCGTATGACGTTGCAGTCGCTTTCAGCATACAGAGAATCACGAACCACCGGAGATATAGGCAATTATTCTTTTATTGTCCTCAAATTACGCGTTTCGGGCAACACTTGCCCTTGATCACATATATGAGAGAGTCTTAAGCCATCATTTTTAAATGCATGTGAAACCACACCACGTGGTACAACTCAAGTGATAAACATAGAAAACACACTTGCTCAATATCCTGCCGGCTACAGAGTATGTTTTCATGACTTCTATAATAGTGACTTTCAATTCATCAACAGTAATTATATACATGGCATTATGATGCACAACTTTCAAATGGAGTATCCAGTATGAATAAATAAATGCATTAAGATGATATATACACAGGATGATAAATTAATTTTCTTAAAAATAATAATAAATATTCTTAAAAAACCACATAATCGTGTAAAAATATATCACTATATAAATATATATGTATAAATACAATAAAACGGGGATTTATTTGGGCGCAATGAACCACATAACTAAAATCATTATATTGCACATGACCCATCATACTTGTGTAAACAATCGCAATTCATACTGTAAACCATCATACTGAGTAAACCATAGCCTATATATAAAATGTCTCATTACTTATGACATTTATACCTGCTTAAGTGCTGCAATATCAGGATGAATCCATATTAAGTCACCTCTTGTTTAACTAGTTTGGATAAATCCCTGTAACCAGCACCCTTATCAACCTTCAGAACATATTCAGAAAGTGCTAAGTGCTAAAGTGCTACCTTATGTGCATATAATCTCATTAATAAAGTGCCAGTGCAAACTATATATCCACGTTAAAAAATCTGTATCACAAATAAAGCATACATAAATAGTGCAAGCCTTCCATAATTAAATCCAATTAAAACTGAATAAAAAATATATTATTCAATTCAATTAAAATTCAATTCCATTAATAAAAGGCTGCAACGAAAACTGATACTTATCTACAAAACCTCATTCAGCAATAAATACAGGAATACTAAGAAAACACATTACCAAACATACATAAGATCTTATCGGGTTCAGTCACATTTCTTTCCAACTAGTTCTTATAAAAAATGATGTGAGTCCTCCGTGTTGTTCAGACCATGTGGGAACTTACTATCAAGCTCTACGATCATTCTAGACTCCATCTGCCTTAGAGCTCTTTCTCTGTCTCCCCCTCTACGAAGTTTCGGAACTGTCGCCACCACAAAGTAACTTAAGCAGTTGAGATCATTATTGTGTACCTGCTTAAAATGGCGAGCCACCGGATAGGTCGTGTCATTATTTACGATGGCCCGTAAATGTTGTAAAATTCTGACATGCACCTGCAACTTAGTACTGCCCACATATCTTAAGCCGCAGGTGCATGTCAGAATATACACAGCAAATTCCGTCCTGCAACTCAAGGAGCCCCGAATTGCTATTTTGTCTGGGCTAAAAGGTGTAGAGTAATGTGTAGTGTTTGTCCCAAACTTACATGCTCTACAAGAAGTGCATTTGGTAAACCCTTGTTTTGGTTGCAACCACATTTTAGCCACCGATAACTCTGGACTGGATTTGGCAATCTGCGTGCGCATAGATATACCTTTTCTGTAGGTGACGACCGGATGGATAGGTAATCTGGGAGACAGTACCCCATCTGTCAAGACAATTGGCCAATTGCGCCTGATGATGGACCAAATTTTTCTCTCTTGTTTACTAAAGGTAGTGATTAACCTGGGGCCATGCTAGCGTCTATGGACTCCTCCTTATTCGTGTTAGTACTGAGCAAGGATTCCCTGGTTCTCTCATGAGTTTTATTGACTGCCCCTCTCAAGATGTCTTCGCTGTACCCCCTTTGTCTGAATCTGCAAAGAGCCTCTTCTGTACATCTTTTTAAATCTTCTTCTGTACTGCATATCCTTTTAAGACGTAACAACTCCCCATAGGGGATGTTTTTAATCAAATGTTTAGGGTGAGCACTGCTGGCATGGAGTGTTAAATTGCCAGCAGTGGACTTCCTAAATAGCGTAGTCGCTAATTGCCCCTGTTTATGGTACACCTTCACATCAAGAAATTCAATGCAGTCCTTATTCATATGAGAGGTAAATTTAAGATTAGCAGTATTATTATTAATGCGACTGATAAAATTAGTAGCACTCAATTCATCTCCTTGCCAAACAATAAAAACATCGTCGATGTATCTTAACCAATACAAAACATGATTATTGAAGTCATTTGCATGAGTCTTTTTGAGGACCTGCTCCTCCCACCACCCTACATGCAAGCATGCATAACTGGGGGAGAAGCAGGCCCCCATGGCAACTCCTCTCTTTTGCAAAAAAATATCATTGCCAAATGAAAAATAATTGTTGTGCAAGCACCATGAGACCAAGTTTAAGAGCATTTTGTTATGTTGGTAAAATTCTATGGGTCTAGTATCCCAAAAATACTTGATTTCATTTAACCCTGTCACATGCTCGATACTTGTGTATAAAGATTCTATGTCCAAAGTGATGAACATATATATATATATATGAAACAACACAATCCTGCTCCACCACTTAACGGCGAAACAACAATATATAAATTGAGGTATAAAGGTAGTGATTATACATATTTATTCTATTGATGTTATGTATTGAGTTCTATTTTCTTGGGTTTATTTATATTTATTTGGTAATATAATGTGAATATTCTATTGTTAAAATATGTGTATATGTTATTTATTGTTTGTTTTAATGTTTTCTTTGATGTATAATGTCATTATTTTTATGATGAGTAATTATAAATGTACTTATTTTAGCGATATTACTGTTGTCATTGTGTGATGCGATATTTTTGACAATTTATATGTTTGTTTATAGGGAATGATATTTTTGTATTCAATATTAGTAAAAACAATATTGTTAACAGCAATATTTTTGTTCTTCATAATTGTTGTTTTGTTAGATAAGTATAGAAAGGCTATATTTTTGTTCACAATATTTATTTTCCAATATTTTTGTGTATTGATATTCTGTGCATCGATATTCTGTCATTGAACCCTCTAACCATGTAGCAGTCTGTGTATAGGCTATTATATTTGGTATCCCCTAAGGGTACCGGATGCAAAATCTTGTGGAATGATGCACAAAATGTGAGAAGGTATTGTAGTCTGTTATCAAACAAAAGGCAACTTCAACTGGTCAATGGCTAAAGGTTAACCCATGAAACATAGGGGATACAAGATATTACAGCACTACGTGAGTCATAATATTTGGTATCCCCATACTAAACGATGTTGTAAAGCAAAAGGAAGGGTGCTACTTGGCATAGCAACACTGTGCTCACCCATCCAACATAAGACTCTATCAAATTAAACCCTGGTAAGTTCCAACTCAAGAAACACAGGGGATACCAAATATTATAGGCCATATAGGCTATTATATTTGGTATCCCCTAAGCGTACTGGATGTAAATTCTTATGGAATGATGTACAAAACGTGAAAAGATACTGTAACCTGCTATCAAATAAAAGGCAATTTCAACTAGTCAATGGGTAAAGGGTAACCCATGAAACATAGGGGATACGAGATATTACAGCAATGCGTGAGCCATAATATTTGGTATCCCCATAGTAAATGATGTTGGAAAGCAAAAGGAAGAATGCTATTTGGTATAGAAATACCTTGCTCCCGCATCCAACATAAGGAGAAGTCAAATTGAATCCTGGTATCTTCTAACCCGAGAAACAATGGGGATAGCAAATATTATAGGCCATATAGGCTATTATTTGGTATCCCCATAGTAAATGATGTTGGAAAGCAAAAGGAAGGGTGCTATTTGGTATAGAAATACTGTGCTACTCCATCCAACTTAAGCCAATGTCAAATTGAATACTGGTAACTTCTAACCCGAGAAATGCTGGGGATACCAAATATTATAGGCTTTATAGGCTATTATAATTGGTATCATCTAAGGGTACCAGAGGCAAAATCTTGTGGAATGATGTACAAAATGTGAAAAGATACTGTAGTCTGCTATCAAATAAAAGGCAAAATAAATTGCTCAATGGCTAAAGGGTAATCCATGAAACATAGGGGATACAAGATATTACGGCAATGCGTGAGCCATAATATTTGGTATCCCCATAGTAAATGATGTTGGAAAGGAAAAGGAAGGGTGCTATTTGGTATAGAAATACCTTGTTCCCGCATCTAACATAAGGCGAAGTCAAATTGAATCCTGGTAACTTCTATCCCGAGAAACACTGGGGATACCAAATATTATATGCCATATTGGCTATTATAGTTGTTATCCCCTAAGGGTACAGATGCAAAATCTTGTGGAATGATGTACAAATGTGAAAAGATACTGTAGTCTACTATCAAACAAAAGGCAATTTCAACTAGTCAATGACTAAAGGGTAACCCATGAAACATAGGAGATACGAGATATTACAGCAATGCGTGAGCCATAATATTTGGTATCCCCATAGTAAATGATGTTGGAAAGCAAATGGAAGGGTGCTATTTGGTATAGAAATACTGTGCTCCTCCATCCAACATAAGGCGAAGTCAAATTGAATCCTGGTAACTTCTAACCCGAGAAACACTGGGGATACCAAATATTATAGGCCATATAGGCTATTATAGTTTGTATCCCCTAAGGGTACAGATGCAAAATCTTGTGGAATGATGAACAAAATGTGAAAAGATACTGTAGTCTTCTATCAAACAAAAGGCAATTTCAACTAGTCAATGGCTAAAGGGTAACCCATGAAACATAGGAGATACGAGATATTACAGCAATGCGTGAGCCATAATATTTGGTATCCCCATAGTAAATGATGTTGGAAAGCAAATGGAAGGGTGCTATTTGGTATAGAAATACTGTGCTCCTCCATCCAACATAAGGCGATGTCAAATTGAATCCTGGTACCTTCTAACCCGAGAAACGCTGGGGATACCAAATATTATAGGCCGTATAGGCTATTATAATTGGTATCCCCTAAGGGTACCAGAGGCAAAATCTTTTGGAATGATGAACAAAATGTGAAAAGATACTGTAGTCTGCTATCAAACAAAAGGCAATTTCAACTAGTCAATGGCTAAAGGGTAACCCATGAAACATAGGAGATACGAGATATTACAGCAATGCGTGAGCCATAATATTTGGTATCCCCATAGTAAATGATGTTGGAAAGCAAATGGAAGGGTGCTATTTGGTATAGAAATACTGTGCTCCTCCATCCAACATAAGGCGATGTCAAATTGAATCCTGGTACCTTCTAACCCGAGAAACGCTGGGGATACCAAATATTATAGGCCGTATAGGCTATTATAATTGGTATCCCCTAAGGGTACCAGAGGCAAAATCTTTTGGAATGATGTACAAAATGTGAAAAGATACTGTAGTCTGCTATCAAATAAAAGGCAAAAGAAATTGGTCAATGGCTAAAGGGTAACCCATGAATTATAGGGGATACGAGATATTACGGAAATGCGTGAGCCATAATATTTGGTATCCCCATAGTAAATGATGTTGGAAAGCAAAAGTAAGGGTGCTATTGGTATAGAAATACCTTGCTCCCGCATCCAACATAAGGCGAAGTCAAATTGAATCCTGGTAACTTCTAACCCGAGAAACACTGGGGATACCAAATATTATAGGCCATATAGGCTATTATAGTTTGTATCCCCTAAGGGTACAGATGCAAAATCTTGTGGAATGATGAACAAAATGTGAAAAGATACTGTAGTCTGCTATCAAACAAAAGGCAATTTCAACTAGTCAATGGCTAAAGGGTAACCCATGAAACATAGGAGATACGAGATATTACAGCAATGCGTGAGCCATAATATTTGGTATCCCTATAGTAAATGATGTTGGAAAGCAAAAGGAAGGGTACCATTTGGTATAGAGATACTGTGCTCCTCCATCCAACATAAGGCGATGTCAAATTGAATCCTGGTAACTTCTAACCCGAGAAACGCTGGGGATACCAAATATTATAGGCCGTATAGGCTATTATAATTGGTATCCCCTAAGGGTACAGGAGGCAAAATCTTCTGGAATGATGTACAAAATGTAAAAAGATACTGTAGTCTGCTATCAAATAAAAGGCAAATTCAATTGGTCAATGGCTAAAGGGTAACCCGTGAAACATAGGGGATACGAGATATTATGGCAATGCATGAGGCATAATATTTGGTATCCCCTTAGTAAATGATGTTGGAAAGCAAAAGGAAGGATGTTATTTGGTATAGAAATACTGTGCTCTCCCCTCCAACATAAGGCAATGTCAAATTGAATCCTGGTAACTTCTAACCCTAGAAACACTGGGGATACCAAATATTATAGGCCGAATAGGCTATTATATTTGGTATCCCGTAAAGGTACCGGATGCAAAATCTTGTGGAATGATGTACAAAATGTGAAAAGATACTGTAGTCTGCTAGCAAACAAAAGGCAGATTCAACTAGTCAATGGCTAAATGGTAACCCATGAAACATAGGGGATACAAGATATTACAGCAATGCGTGAGCCATCATATTTGGTATCCTCATATTAAATGATGTTGGAAAGCAAAAGGAAGGGTGATATTTGGTATAGAAATACTCTGCACCCCCATGCAACATAAGGTGATGTCATATTGAATCCTGGTAACTTCTAACCCGAGAAACACTGGGGATACCAAATATTGTAGCCGGTAAAGGCCATTATATTTGGTATCCCCTAAGGGAACCGGATGTAAAATCTGGTGGAATGATGTAAAAATGTGAGAAGGTATTGTAGTCTGTTATCAAACAAAAGGCAACTTCAACTGGTCAATGGCTAAAGGTTAACCCATGAAACATAGGGGATACAAGATATTACAGCACTACGTGAGTCATAATATTTGGTATCCCCACAGTAAACGATGTTGTAAAGCAAAAGGAAGGGTGCTACTTGGCATAGCAACACTGTGCTCACCTGTCCAACATAAGACTCTATCAAATTAAACCCTGGTAAGTTCCAACTCGAGAAACACAGGGGATACCAAATATTATAGGCCATATAGGCTATTATATTTGGTATCCACTAAGCGTACTGGATGTAAATTCTTATGGAATGATTTACAAAATGTGAAAAGATACTGTAACCTGCTATCAAATAAAAGGCAATTTCAACTAGTCAATGGCTAAAGGGTAACCCATGAAACTTAGGGGATACGAGATTTTACAGCAAGGCGTTAGCCATAATATTTGGTATCCCCATAGTAAATTATGTTGGAAAGCAAAAGGAAGGGTGCTATTTTGTATAGAAATACTGTGCTCCTCCATCCAACATAAGGCGATGTCAAATTGAATCCTGGTAACTTCTAACCCGAGAAATGCTGGGGATACCAAATATTATAGGCCGTATAGGCTATTATAATTGGTATCCCCTAAGGTTACCTGAGGCAAAATGTTGTGGAATGATGTACAAAATGTGAAAAGATACTGTAGTCTGCTATCAAATAAAAGGCAAAATAAATTGGTCAATGGCTAAAGGGTAACCCATGAAACATGGGGGATACTGTCAGGTCTTAACCACACAGGAGCAGAACGACGCTAATTTCCAATGCCCCTCTTAAAACGTCCCTGCTAGGTTTTAGTGATCCTTCGCAGGTAAGTACTAAGGGGGTAAAGGGGATAGGGACAGAGAAGAGACAACTCCAAGCTCACTGTCTGTTCTGCTTCGTCTTCTTCATCTTCTTTTAACTTCTTACTGTACTGTAAACATTAGCATAGATCTAACAACTATTCCAAACTACTTTTAGACTTACTTTCTTACTTGAAACTAGATTACTTGTCTTACCAGAGTATGTCTTGGAGCCTACTTCTCTTCTTACTTCTCATGTTGTTCTTTTGTGTTTGTGTTGAGAAGATGCCACTTAGTTCTCTCTCACTCTTGTCTTTTACAGGGATGACCAGCGTTTAATCCTGCTTCTGCTAGTGTACAAGAAAACATACGGGTAAGTATATGAATATTATCTTCTTTTCGTGTGATTGTCCAACCCTCCAGTATCCCTTTAACCTTACTCACAGCGATATGAATTAAAGTGGATTTTTTGTTGGGGTTCCACAATTCTGCATTAGTTGCCTTTTTCCTATTTCCTTGCGTGGTGAAAACACAAGGCTCTACTTGGAAAGAGTGTGCTTATTGGAATCGTATTTCAATTTTAGTTTATCTCTAGTATTTTATCCTATTTATTGGCTGAGACAACGCGGCGTGTGGAATGTCGCGCCCGCGTTAATCAGAGCCCTGACTTAACTGACAGGAAATGTCGAGAGAAATATTTTATGTGGTGCGCTAAAGGCTTTTATGCGAAAAGGGAGATTAAAGTCAGCCGACTTCTAATCTCCAACTAGGACACATTTGTTTTATCTCCTCGAGTGTTTCTTTTAGAAAGAACTGATAGCGTTCAGTTTTAAATGGAGAGATTCTTTTAATTTGACACTCGAGGAGTTATCTTTTAACATGCGTCCGAGGTTTCTGAACAGATGCTGAACTGAGAGGAAACCAAGGAAGCTGCTATGGGAATGCGTGTGAGAAGAACACCAGAAGTTTTCTGTACATGCGCAAGGGTTAACACTGACCTTGACTCTGAAATATTGAATACCGTCGGAAACTAACCGCGACTTTGTTTTAATTCGCAAACTACCATAACTAACTTCCACGACGCCTGAAACTGCTCCTCCTCAGCTGAAGTCTTCAGTGAAGTGCACCTTGGAATGTTAGAGCGCGCTTCACCAGGCAGTGATTAACAAGGAGAACTAGACCGCTGAACAGCGGTGTGCTGAAGCATGTTGGCGGCCATGTTGGAATTCCTGCGGTGCCAACATGCTCGCCAACTCAAGGGGCAATTTACTTTCAGGTGAGTTTGATGGGTTTGAAAGGGGGAAACCCTAGCCACAGCCAGGTTGGAGGGAGGAAACCGCCCGTGAGCCCTGACAGTACCCCCTCCCAACGGGGTTTCCTCCAATCATGGTTTAAAAGGGAATTTAGCATGGAAAGCTCTGATTAAACGGGGAGCATGGACATTGGAACTCTTTTCCCATGAACGCTCATCAGGTCCATAACCCTTCCAGTCAATGAGATAGAAAAGTTCATTGCGAACCTTCTTTGAATCTAAAATGCGTTTCACCTCGTACTCCACCTCACCATCAATAATTAAAAGATCAGGAGGGGAGAGACTGCGCAAACCTGGTTGAACTGGTTTAAGAAGAGAGACATGAAAGACTGGATGAATTTTGGCTGTGTCAGGTAGGGATAGTCGATAAGTTACTGGATTAAAGACCTTCTCAATAGGATAGGGGCCCATGAACCGAGGTTGGAATTTACGGGAACCTTTGAGTTTGAGATTTTTTGTACACAGCCACACTAAATCCCCTACGTGAAGATTAGGTTCTTTTTTACGTTTTCGGTCAGCAAAGTCTTTGTAACGATCTTTAGCGATCGACAAATTCTGGGCTACAGAGTGATGAATCTTAGTTACATGTCGGGCAATGTCTTGGACGGCTGGGACTTCTATACCATCCAAATTAACATGTGAATTAGGATGTCTGCCTGAGTTGATAAAAAAAGGGGAGTGACCAGTAGACTCGTTGAGGGCGTTATTATGAGCATACTCCGCTGTCCATAAATGGTCTGGCCAGTCGCCCTCGTCATTTAACAAATAAAGGCGCAGGTGCTGTTCTAATTCTTGGTTAATGCGTTCCGTCTGACCATCAGTTTCCGGATGAAAACTGGTGGAGTAGCGATGGTCAACATTAAGACCCTTGATGTAGTCCTTCCAAAATCGTGATAGAAACTGGGAGCCCCTGTCTGAGATCAGAACCTTAGGAATATCATGGAGGCGAATTATATGCTGATTGAAAAGTTGGGACAATTGTTTAGCAGTGGGTGTGCCCTTGAAGGGTACAAAATGCGCCATCTTGCTAAAGGTATCTACACATACGAGGATGGAATCATAACCGTGGGATGAGGGCAGATCTACAATCAAGTCCAGGGAGACAGTGTGCCAAGGATACGGGGGAGTTGGCATGGGCTGTATGAGACCTTTAGGAGCCTGCCGGTCCGGTTTTCCCCATGCACAAAGTTCACATCCCAAAACATATTGATGGATATCTCTACACATGTGTGGCCACCAGAAACAACGTTTGAGTAAATCTTCAGTCTTCAATATGCCTTTGTGGCCGGCCAGAGGGTTGTCGTGACATTCTTGCATAGCCTTCGTCTGTAGCTCCTTGGTAGGTAAATACAAGATGGTTCCTTGATAAGGTAGACCGTGTCGGATGAAACGTTGCGAATCTTCTGTGGCCCAGGTTTCCATGTCGAGAGTAGTCATTGCATTCCGAACGTGATTCTCAAAGGGTTCCAAAGAGATTGTTCCAATGAATTTATCTTCAGGAATGATTTGCTGATTCCCAATGATTGGAGTTTGATTTTCAGTGTCAAGTCTGGAGAGAACATCAGCTTTTCCGTTCTTAGAACCTGGGCGAAAGGTGATTATAAAATCGAAGTCCGCGAAGTAAAGAGACCAACGCAGCTGGCGGGGTGTGAGTGTGCGAGCAGATCATAGGAATTTCAGATTGCGGTGATCCATAAACACCGTTACTGTGTGTTTGGCCCCCATTAAGTAATGCCTCCAATCTTTGAAGGCATCTTTAATTGCCAGGAGTTCCTTCTCGGTAATCGTATAATTACACTCCGCTGGGTTGAGTTTGCGAGAGCGGTAAGCCACCGGGTGTAACTGCCCCATGTCCTTGAGCCTCTGTGAGAGTATCCCCCCGATGGCTAGGTCCGAAGTGTCCGTTTCCAGGTAAAAAGGCTCGGAGGGGTCCGCATGAAGTAGAACTGGTGCTGTGGTGAAACTTTCCTTCATCAACTTAAAGGCCTCTACAGCTTCTTCGGACCATTTGAATGGTACTCCTTTTTTCAGCAAATGAGTTAGTGGAAGGATCTTTTGAGAGAAACCATGAATGAATCGTCTGTAAAATTTGGAGAATCCGATAAAACTTTGAACCTCTTTAATAGTGGTTGGGGATTTCCAATCTGTTATCGCCTTCACTTTCTGTTCATCCATCTTCACTCCTTCAGGTTATAATACAAATCCTAAAAATTCCACTGTATCGGTGTTGAACAGGCATTTCTCCAACTTGACAAATAGAGAGTTCTCGCGCAGACTTTGTAGCACGGCTCGAACTTGACCTTGATGCTCTTCTTTTGAGTTAGAATAGATCAGAATATCATCTATGTACACTATGGCACATTGGTCGATTAATTCACTTAAAACGTTATTGATAAAGTACTGGAAGGCCGCCGGCGCATTACAGAGACCATACTGCATTACAAGATACTCATAAAGGCCATATTTGGTCCTAAACGCCATCTTCCACTCGCTTGTAAGAAATGGGTAGTAGCGTTCCCTGAGAGGGAAATACCGCACATCAATGAACAACAGATGTAAAAAAAGTAAAACAGAAAATGGCGTAGAAATTAAACAAGACAGCTGTAAGTACAGCAGGGTGCTTAGCTAGCTTAAGTCACCCACTACCCAAGGGTGACAGTCGCATGTGGAACATGCACATAAATAACCAAAGAATAAAGCTATTACAGCACACCAATCATAAGTTCTAATTGATCCAATAAATCAAACTGTATTGCGAGTAGCTTGTAGTCAATACTGTAATTCTTTAGTCCATACAATCCTTTGATTTCTTGTGCCCCATGTACAGCACGTTCGTTCTAACTAGTAAGGAGAACGATCGTTCTCCTTACTAGTTAGAACGAACGTGTTGGGGTCGGAGTTACTCTTCGTTATCAGGACGGGTTTAGGACGTACCACTGTCCGACCTGTTTACTTGAATTTCCTCAATTTACTACTCATTGGGGATTTCATTTTAGGCGAATCTAACCGCTGAGACTGTAAGACAGCAGCACTGGTACGCCAGAAGGTTTTAGTTCGTGACATTGAATCTAACCGCTGAGACTGTAAGACAGCAGCACTGGTACGCCAGAAGGTTTTAGTTCGTGACATTGGATTCTATACACTACTTTGTATACTTATCTTTTTCTGGATTCGACTCCATGGGATAATAACTATTACTCTCTACCACCACTAGCGACACTTTATGGTGAAATTTTTATCGACCCAAAGCTTCTGATATTAGCAGTTTGCTTTTGGAACGAACGAAACTCATTCATTACACTAATGGTGTCTTGATTGTAACAATACTAGCGACAAATTTGATCACTTTAGCCTTGAGAAAGTCTCGGTACACATTTGTACAGACGAAACACGTGTTGGCTGCTTTGTTTGCTGGGAATTGGCATTAAGGAGAAATAAAGAAAAATACAATAAAAGAAACGTTTTCTATGAAAAGAGTTGTTTTGGAAAATCTTTTATGTGCTGTACATGGGGCACAAGAAATCAAAGGACTGTATGGACTAAAGAATTACAGTATTGACTACAAGCTACTCGCAATACAGTTTGATTTATTGGATCAATTAGAACTTATGATTGGTGTGCTGTAATAGCTTTATTCTTTGGCCATCTTCCACTCGTCGCCTTCCCGAAGTCTAATCAGGTGGTAAGCTCCTCGTAGATCTAAGCGAGTGTAAATTTTTGCCTCCTTCACCTGGTCAATCAGAACGGAAATGAGGGGCAACGGGTACCGATTCTTAACTGTTATTCTGTTGATCGCCCTAAAATCAATGCAAGTCCTGAGATCTCCCCCTTTCAGGGGATGAGACTGGGGACTGTGATGGTCTAATAAACCCGTTCTCCAAATTTTTGGTCAAGTATTCTTTCAAGTGGACATTTTCTTTCTCCGTCAAGGCATAGATCCGACTGCACAGCAGATTGGCCCCTGGTTCTAAATCTATTTTGCAGTCATAGGGTCTGTGGGGAGGTAACGTCTCAGCCTTGACCTCATCAATTATGTCGGCAAAGTCTTGATATTCTTCAGGTATCGTGGTGGTTTGAATCACGCATACCGAATTCCCATTTTCACATAGCAGGGCTGCAGCTCTGGGTCCAGAGAGATCCACCACGTTATTGTAACAATGCTTTGTGCAATATTCAGAATTCAACTTGATCGTTCGAGCTCCCCAATCGATTAACGGATTATGCTCGGTGAGCCATGGTAGACCTAGAATGAGTTGAAATTGGGGGGCATCAATTAGGTTGAATTGCAAAACCTCTTGATGTCCCTCGGTGGTAGTCATTTGCACTGGTTCTGTATGACTGGTTATAGGTCCTGAAGTTAAATCCGTTCCGTCGACCGCCCTGACCTTCTCGCTTTTTTCTTTCTTGATAGCCTGCAATCCAATATGATTTGCAAATTTATGATCGCAGAAATTACCTGTCCAGAATCCACCATAACGATGATTCCCGTCAAAACTTCTTCCCTGAATTTTAACGTCACGGACATGACCAAATGGGGTGAGGAGACTTGCAAGGTGTTAGCCATTTGATGATTCATTGAAGTTGTTTCTTCATTCGCATCCACCAGTTCAACTCCACCTACCGGTGGTGCAGCTAGTTTTCCTTCTCCTTCACTGGCATCTTGGGTCTTTTCAAGCACGTTTTGACAAAATGTCCGCTGCCTCCGCAATAGATACATAGTTTGTTCAGTCTTCTCCTTTCCTTTTCCTCTTTGGATAGCAGACCTCTGATGACACCAATCTGCATGGGTTCTACTCCCGAAGATCCTTCTACAGCCCGTGTGTTTTCTGATTTGGCATGATCAAAACGAGGAACACTGGACCTGAACTCTCTCCTTCGTTCTCCCTTCCGTTCATTTTGCCGATAATCAATTTCCAGAACTAGATCCACCAGTGCCGAAATTTCGGTTGGACGATTTGGAATTTGGGACAAGGCATCCTTTAATTCTTCACGCAACCCTCTGTAGAATACTGCCGCTCTTTTATTTTCAGGCCAGTTCATCTGTACCACCAGTTTGTTAAACTGGGCTAGGTAAGCCACTAGTTCTCTATTGCCTTGTTTTAATTCTTACAATTCGTTGTCGGAGGCCTGTGAAGCTGTTCTCCTATCACAGATTCGGAGAAATTCCTTTTTGAAGTCTTCTAGATTGTATAGGACAGGGTCATCTTTGGTTACAAGTGGCATAGACCATGAGGCGGCGTCCCCACTGAGGTAAGATAAAATGAAAGGTACGCGGTATTGAGCATTGGGGAAAATCGTTGGCCGGCACATAAAGTGCAGAGAGCACTGCGTTAAAAAATGTGTGCTCTCTGCGGGTCTCCATTGAATCGCTCTGGAGCAGCGAGTGGAATTACAGGGGATAATGAGTTAATGACTTGTGTGGGGGCCAAAGGTGAGGGACTTGCATTTGTTCTCTGGTTCTCAAAAAATGAAGCCCCTTGACTAGTCCCCGGGACAACCCTTTCCGATTTAAAACTAATCATCTCTTGTCTTAAAATTTTATTTTCCTCCCTGACTGCCTCAAGGTCTCTTTGTATATTTCCCAATATGTCTCCCAAACTTTTAAAATCTAATCCCTCTGCCATTCTGCTCGGGTGCTTGTACCAACATGGGCACTTCACTATGTCAGGTCTTAACCACACAGGAGCAGAACGACGCTAATTTCCAATGCCCCTCTTAAAACATCCCTGCTAGGTTTTAGTGATCCTTCGCAGGTAAGTACTAAGGGGGGAAAGGGGATTGGGACAGAGAAGAGACAACTCCAAGCTCACTGTCTGTTCTGCTTCGTCTTCTTCTTCTTTTAACTTCTTACTGTACTGTAAACATTAGCATAGATTTAACAACTATTCCAAACTACTTTTAGACTTACTTTCTTATTTAAAACTAGATTACTTGTCTTACCAGAGTATGTCTTGGAGCCTACTTCTCTTCTTACTTCTCATGTTGTTCTTTTGTGTTTGTGTTGAGAAGATGCCACTTAGTTCTCTCTCACTCTTGTCTTTTACAGGGACGACCAGCGTTTAATCCTGCTTCTGATAGTGTACAAGAAAACAAACGGGTAAGTATATGAATATTATCTTCTTTTCGTGTGATTGTCAAACCCTCCAGTATCCCTTTAACCTTACTCACAGCGATATGAACTAAAGTGGATTTTTAGTTGGGGTTCCGCAATTCTGCATTAGTTGCCTTTTTCCTATTTCCTTGCATGGTGAAAACACAAGGCTCTACTTGGAAAGAGTGTGCTTATTGGAATTGTATTTCAATTTTAGTTTATCTCTAGTATTTTATCTTATTTATTGGCTGAGACAACGCAGCGTGTGGAATGTCGCGCCCGCATTAATCAGAGCCCTGACTTAACTGACAGGAAATGTCGAGAGAAATCTTTTATGTGGTGCGCTAAAGGCTTTTATGCGAAAAGGGAGAATAAAGTCAGCCGACTTCTAATCTCCAACTAGGACACATTTGTTTTATCTCCTCAAGTGTTTCTTTTAGAAAGAACTGATAGCGTTCAGTTTTAAATGGAGAGATTCTTTTAATTTGACACTCGAGGAATTATCTTTTAACATGCGTCCGAGGTTTCTGAACAGATGCTGAACTGAGAGGAAACCAAGGAAGCTGCTATGGGAATGCGTGTGAGAAGAACACCAGATGTTTTCTGTACATGCGCAAGGGTTAACACTGACCTTGACTCTGAAATATTGAATACCGTTGGAAACTAACCGTGACTTCGTTTTAATTCGCAAACTATCCTAACTAACTTCCACGATGCCTGAAACTGCTCCTCCTCAGCTGAAGTCTTCAGTGAAGTGCGCCTTGGAATGTTAGAGCGCGCTTCACCAGGCAGTGATTAACAAGGAGAACTAGACCGCTGAACAGCGGTGTGCTGAAGCATGTTGGCGGCCATGTTGGAATTCCTGCGGTGCCAATATGCTCGCCAACTCAAGGGGCAATTTACTTTCAGGTGAGTTTGATGGGTTTGAAAGGGGGACACGCTAGCCACAGCCAGGTTGGAGGGAGGAAACCGCCCGTGAGCCCTGACAGATACGAGATATTACGGCGATGCGTGAGCCATAATATTTGGTATCCCCATAGTAAATGATGTTGGAAAGCAAAAAGAAGGATGTTATTTGGTATAGAAATACTGTACACCCCCCTGCAACATAAGGTGATGTCATATTGAATCCTGGTAACTTCTAACCCGAGAAACACTGGGGATACCAAATATTGTAGCCGATAAAGGCGATTATATTTGGTATCCCATAAGGGAACCGGATGTAAAATCTTGTGGAATGATGTAAAAATGTGAGAAGGTATTGTGGTCTGTTATCAAACAAAAGGCAACTTCAACTGGTCAATGGCTAAAGGTTAACCCATGAAACATAGGGGATACAAAATATTACAGCACTACGTGAGTCATAATATTTGGTATCCCCATAGTAAACGATGTTGTAAAGCAAAAGGAAGGGTGCTACGTGGCATAGCAACACTGTGCTCACCCATCCAACATAAGACTCTATCAAATTAAACCCTGGTAAGTTCCAACTCGAGAAACACAGGGGATACCAAATATTATAGGCCATATAGGCTATTATATTTGGTATCCCCTAAGCGTACTGGATGTAAATTCTTATGGAATGATGTACAAAATGTGAAAAGATACTGTAACCTGCTATCAAATAAAAGGCAATTTCCACTAGTCAATGGCTAAAGGGTAACCCATGAAACATAGGGGATACGAGATATTACAGCAATGCGTGAGCCATAATATTTGGTATCCCCATAGTAAATTATGTTGCAAAGCAAAAGGAAGGGTGCTATTTGGTATAGAAATACTGTGCTCCTCCATCCAACATAAGGCGATGTCAAATTGAATCCTGGTAACTTCTAACCCGAGAAATGCTGGGGATACCAAATATTATAGGCTTTATAGGCTATTATAATTGGTATCCCACAAGGTTACAGGAGGCAAAACGTTGTGCAATGATGTACAAAATGTGAAAAGATACTGTAGTCTGCTATCAAATAAAAGGCAATATAAATTGGTTAATGGCTAAAGGGTAACCCATGAAACATAGGGGATACAAGATATTACGGCAATGCGTGAGCCATAATATTTGGTATCCCCATAGTAAATGATGTTGGAAAGCAAAAGGAAAGATGCTATTTGGTATAGAAATACCTTGCTCCTGCATCCAACATAAGGTGATGTCAAATTGAATCCTGGTAACTTATAACCCGAGAAATGCTGGGGATACCAAATATTATAGGCCGTATAGGCTATTATAATTGGTATCCCCTAAGGGTACCGGATGTAAAATCTTGTGGAATGATGTACAAAATGTGAAAAGATACTGTAGTGTGCTATCAATTAAAAGGCAAAATAAATTGGTCAATGGCTAAAGGGTAACCCATGAATTATAGGGGATACGAGATATTACGGAAATGCGTGAGCCATAATATTTGGTATCCCCATAGTAAATGATGTTGGAAAGCAAAAGGAAGGGTGCTATTTGGTATAGAAATACTGTATTCCTCCATCCAACATAAGGTGATGTCAAATTGAATCCTGGTAACTTCTAACCCGAGAAACGCTGGGGTTACCAAATATTATAGGCCATATAGGCTATTATAATTGGTATCCCCTAAGGGTGCCGGAGGCAAAATCTTGTGGAATGATGTACAAAATGTAAATAGATACTGTAGTCTGCTATCAAATAAAAGGCAAATACAATTGGTCAATGGCTAAAGGCTAACCCATGAAACATACGGGATACGAGATATTATGGCAATGCTTGAGCCAAAATATTTGGTATCCCCATAGTAAATGATGTTGGAAAGCAAAGGGAAGGGTGCTATTTGGTATAGAAATACTGTGCTCCTCCATCCATCTTAAGGCAATGCCAAATTGAATCCTGGTAACTTCTAACCCGAGAAATGCTGGGGATACCAAATATTATAGGCTGTATAGGCTATTATAATTGGTATCCCCTAAGGGTACCAGAGGCAAAATCTTGTGGAATGATGTACAAAATGTGAAAAGATACTGTAGTCTGCTATCAAATAAAAGGCAAAATAAATTGGTCAATGGCTAAAGGGTAACCCATGAAACATAGGTGATTCGAGATATTACGGCAATGCATGAGCCATAATATTTGGTATCCCCATAGTAAATGATGTTGGAAAGCAAAAGGAAGGGTGCTATTAGGTATAGCAATACCTTGCTCCTGCATCCAACATAAGGCGAAGTCAAATTGAATCCTGGTAACTACTAACCCAAGAAACACTGGGGATACCAAATATTATAGGCTGCATAGGCTATTATAGTTGGTATCCCCTAAATGTACAGATGCAAAATCTTGTGGAATGATGTACAAAATATGAAAAGATACTGGAGTCCACTATCAAACAAAAGGCAATTTCAACTAGTCAATGACTAAAGGGTAACCCATGAAACATAGGAGATACGAGATATTACAGCAATGCGTGAGCCATAATATTTGGTATCCCCATAGTAAATGATGTTGGAAAGCAAATGGAAGGGTGCTATTTGGTACAGAAATACTGTGCTCCTCCATCCAACATAAGGCGATGTCAAGTTGAATCCTGGTAACTTCTAACCCGAGAAATGCTGGGGATACCAAATATTATAGGCTGTATAGGCTATTATAATTGGTATCCCCTAAGGGTACCAGAGGCAAAATCTTGTGGAATGATGTACAAAATATGAAAAGATACTGTAGTCTGCTATCAAATAAAAGGCAAAATAAATTGGTCAATGGCTAAAGGGTAACCCATGAAACATAGGTGATTTGAGATATTACGGCAATGCATGAGCCATAATATTTGGTATCCCCATAGCAAATGATGTTGGAAAGCAAAAGGAAGGGTGCTATTTGGTATAGCAATACCTTGCTCCTGCATCCAACATAAGGCGAAGTCAAATTGAATCCTGGTAACTACTAACCCGAGAAACACTGGGGATACCAAATATTATAGGCTGCAGAAGGCTATTATAGTTGGTATCCCCTAAGGGTACAGATGCAAAATCTTGTGGAATGATGTACAAAATGTGAAAAGATACTGTAGTCTGCTATCAAACAAAAGGCAATTTCAACTAGTCAATGGCTAAAGGGTAACCCATGAAACATAGGAGATACAAGATATTACAGCAATATTTGGTATCCCTATAGTAAATGATGTTGGAAAGCAAAAGGAAGGGTGCCATAATTGGTATCCCCTAAGGGTACCGGAGGCAAAATCTTGTGGAATGATGTACAAAATGTAAAAAGATACTGTAGTCTGCTATCAAATAAAAGGCAAATTCAATTGGTCAATGGCTAAAGGGTAACCCATGAGACATAGGGGATACGAGATATTATGGCAATGCGTGAGCCATAATATTTGGTATCCCCTTAGTAAATGATGTTGGAAAGCAAAAAGAAGGATGTTATTTGGTATAGAAATACTGTGCACCCCCATGCAACATAAGGTGATGTCATATTGAATCCTGGTAACTTCTAACCCGAGAAACACTGGGGATACCAAATATTGTAGCCGGTAAATGCCATTATATTTGGTATCCCCTAAGGGAACCGGATGTAAAATCTTGTGGAATGATGTAAAAATGTGAGAAGATATTGTAGTCTGTTATCAAACTAAAGGCAACTTCAACTGGTCAATGGCTAAAGGGTAACCCATGAAACATAGGGGATACAACATTTTACAGCACTACGTGAGTCATAATATTTGGAATCCCCATAGTAAACGATGTTGTAAAGCAAAAAAGGGTGCTACTTGGCATTGCAACACTGTGCTCACCCATCCAACATAAGACTATATCAAATTAAACCCTGGTAAGTTCCAACTCAGAAACACAGGGGATACCAAATATCTTAGGCCATATAGGCTATTATATTTGGTATCCCCTAAGCGTACTGGATGTAAATTCTTATGGAATGATGTACAAAATGTGAAAAGATACTGGAATATGCTATCAAATAAAAGGCAACTTCAAGTGGTCAATGGCTAAAGGGTAACCCATGAATTATAGGGGATACGAGATATTACGGAAATGCGTGAGCCATAATATTTGGTATCCCCATAGTAAATGATGTTGGAAAGCAAAAGGAAGGGTGCTATTTGGTATAGAAATACTGTATTCCTCCATCCAACATAAGGTGATGTCAAATTGAATCCTGGTAACTTCTAACCCGAGAAACGCTGGGGTTACCAAATATTATAGGCCATATAGGCTATTATAATTGGTATCCCCTAAGGGTGCCGGAGGCAAAATCTTGTGGAATGATGTACAAAATGTAAATAGATACTGTAGTCTGCTATCAAATAAAAGGCAAATACAATTGGTCAATGGCTAAAGGCTAACCCATGAAACATACGGGATACGAGATATTATGGCAATGCTTGAGCCAAAATATTTGGTATCCCCATAGTAAATGATGTTGGAAAGCAAAGGGAAGGGTGCTATTTGGTATAGAAATACTGTGCTCCTCCATCCATCTTAAGGCAATGCCAAATTGAATCCTGGTAACTTCTAACCCGAGAAACACTGGGGATACCAAATATTATAGGCTGCATAGGCTATTATAGTTGGTATCCCCTAAATGTACAGATGCAAAATCTTGTGGAATGATGTACAAAATATGAAAAGATACTGGAGTCCACTATCAAACAAAAGGCAATTTCAACTAGTCAATGACTAAAGGGTAACCCATGAAACATAGGAGATACGAGATATTACAGCAATGCGTGAGCCATAATATTTGGTATCCCCATAGTAAATGATGTTTGAAAGCAAATGGAAGGGTGCTATTTGGTACAGAAATACTGTGCTCCTCCATCCAACATAAGGCGATGTCAAGTTGAATCCTGGTAACTTCTAACCCGAGAAATGCTGGGGATACCAAATATTATAGGCTGTATAGGCTATTATAATTGGTATCCCCTAAGGGTACCAGAGGCAAAATCTTGTGGAATGATGTACAAAATGTGAAAAGATACTGTAGTCTGCTATCAAATAAAAGGCAAAATAAATTGGTCAATGGCTAAAGGGTAACCCATGAAACATAGGTGATTCGAGATATTACGGCAATGCATGAGCCATAATATTTGGTATCCCCATAGCAAATGATGTTGGAAAGCAAAAGGAAGGGTGCTATTTGGTATAGCAATACCTTGCTCCTGCATCCAACATAAGGCGAAGTCAAATTGAATCCTGGTAACTACTAACCCGAGAAACACTGGGGATACCAAATATTATAGGCTGCAGAAGGCTATTATAGTTGGTATCCCCTAAGGGTACAGATGCAAAATCTTGTGGAATGATGTACACAATGTGAAAAGATACTGTAGTCTGCTATCAAACAAAAGGCAATTTCAACTAGTCAATGGCTAAAGGGTAACCCATGAAACATAGGAGATACAAGATATTACAGCAATATTTGGTATCCCTATAGTAAATGATGTTGGAAAGCAAAAGGAAGGGTGCCATAATTGGTATCCCCTAAGGGTACCGGAGGCAAAATCTTGTGGAATGATGTACAAAATGTAAAAAGATACTGTAGTCTGCTATCAAATAAAAGGCAAATTCAATTGGTCAATGGCTAAAGGGTAACCAATGAGACATAGGGGATACGAGATATTATGGCAATGCGTGAGCCATAATATTTGGTATCCCCTTAGTAAATGATGTTGGAAAGCAAAAAGAAGGATGTTATTTGGTATAGAAATACTGTGCACCCCCATGCAACATAAGGTGATGTCATATTGAATCCTGGTAACTTCTAACCCGAGAAACACTGGGGATACCAAATATTGTAGCCGGTAAATGCCATTATATTTGGTATCCCCTAAGGGAACCGGATGTAAAATCTTGTGGAATGATGTAAAAATGTGAGAAGATATTGTAGTCTGTTATCAAACTAAAGGCAACTTCAACTGGTCAATGGCTAAAGGGTAACCCATGAAACATAGGGGATACAACATTTTACAGCACTACGTGAGTCATAATATTTGGAATCCCCATAGTAAACGATGTTGTAAAGCAAAAAAAGGGTGCTACTTGGCATTGCAACACTGTGCTCACCCATCCAACATAAGACTATATCAAATTAAACCCTGGTAAGTTCCAACTCGAGAAACACAGGGGATACCAAATATCTTAGGCCATATAGGCTATTATATTTGGTATCCCCTAAGCGTACTGGATGTAAATTCTTATGGAATGATGTACAAAATGTGAAAAGATACTGGAATATGCTATCAAATAAAAGGCAACTTCAAGTGGTCAATGGCTAAAGGGTAACCCATGGAACGTAGGGGATACGAGATATTACAGCAATGCGTGAGCCATAATATTTGGTATCCCCATAGTAAATGATGTTGGAAAGCAAATGGAAGGGTGCTAATTGGCAAACGAATACTGTGCTAACCCATCCAACATTAGACCACGTCAAATTGAATCCTTGTAAGTTCTTACCCGTGAAACACAAGGGATACCAAATTTTATAGGCGGTAGAGTCCATTATATATGGTACGAGATATTACAGCAATGCAGAAGCTGTAGTATGTGGTATCCCCATAGTACAATATTATGGAAAACGGAGGGAAGGATGCCATTTGGCAGGAAAATACTATGTTCACCCAGACAACAGAATGTCATGTCCAATTGAATCCTGGTAAGGTCTATCCCGGGAAATATGGGGGATTCCAAATATTATAGCCCTTATGAGACATTATATTTGGTATCCTCCAAAGGAACTAGATGTAAAAGCTTGCGCAATGAAATCAAAAATGTGAAAAGATATAGTAGTCTTCTAGCAAATAAAAGGCAACTTAAGTTGATATGTGGCTAAAAGGAAACGCTTGAAAAGTTGGGGATTCTAGATATTACAGCACTGCAGAAGCCGTAATATATGGTATCCCCACAGTAAAATATTATGGAAAACACAGGGAAGGGTGCTATTTAGCAGGAAAATACTTTGTCCACAGAATGCCATGTCAAATTGAATCCTGGTAAGCTCTAACCCAAGAAATATGGGGGATACAAAATATTATAGCCCAAACAAGGCGCTATATTTGGTATCCCCGAAAGGAACCAGATGTGAAAGCTTGTGGAATCAAATGAAAAATGCAAAGAATTAGTGTAATCTACTATCATATAAAAGGTAACTTGAATTGGTCAGTGGCTAAAAGCTAACCGTGGAAAAGTAGGGGATATCAGAAATTACAGCAATGCAGGGGCAGTAATATGTGATATCCCCACAGTAAAAGATGTTGAAAAACACAGTGAAGGGTGCTATTTGGCAGGAATACACTGTTTTCATCCAGCCCAAAGTATGCCATGTCAAATTGAATCCTGGTAAGCTTTAACTTGAGAAACATAGGGAACACCAAATATTATATCCCTTGCAAAGCATTATATTTAATATCCCCAGAAGGACCCTGATGTGAAAGCTTGTGGAATGAAATCACAAATATCAAAAGATACTGCAGTCTGCTATCAAATAAAAGGCAACTTGAGTTGAAAAGTAGGGGAAATCAGATTTTACAGAAATGCATGAGCTGTAATATGTGGTATTACTTTAGGAAAAGATGTTGGAAAACTCAAGCAAGGATTCTATCTGGTAGAAAAAGTAATGTGTTCGTAGAGCCAACATAAGGCCTTGTCAAATTGTATCCTGGCAAGTTCAATCTCCAGAAAAATAGGGGCTACCAAATATTATAGGCTGTACAGGCCATTATATTTGGTATACTCCAAAAGAACCAGATGTGAAAGCTGTGAAATTATATCAAAAATGCAAAATAAGACTGTAAGCGTCTAACAAATAAAAGGCCATTTAAACTGGCCAGTGGCTAAAAGGAAACCTTTGAAAAGTGGGGACAAAGATATATTAATGCATGAGCAATTTTGTTTGCTACCCCCATACAAAAAGATATTGGAAAACACAAAGATTGGTACACATTGTTAGAAAAAAATATTGTGTTCACTTAACCAATATGGAAATGTCTCGTTACTTACCCATTTCAAATATTTTCAAAATGTGAAATACAAAATGCTATAGAGCAAAGGGAGAATGTGCTGTAACCAGTAGCACCCAAGATTGGCTGCTAGTCACTAACCAGACCAAGTAGAGGGAGTATCCACCACCTAAAACCAAATAACATATTGAGGCTAAGGATATTTTTTAGCTTTCAGTTTTTTTAAAATTTGCAATCTTTCCCCTTGAATTTGGCATGCCCTTCACTTGGCACCTGAAGCAACCACCTAGTACACCTATAAACTCTGACAGTAACTTTTATGTGTTAAAGTGAATCATGCGCTGCAGGTATTTGAATGTCTGGATTCTCTTTGGGTTGTTGACCATTACACTGTTCATTGCCACACAGCACTTTTAGTGTTCCCAAGCTAGTCAGTCTTCTCTTTTAAACTACAAGAGTGCTTTGCATGCTGCAATTTTACAGCCATACTGTCAATCTTAAAAGATAAACTAAAAGTCCCAGAATGCTCAATGTAGACTAAACCGTGAAGATTTACATCTCTCATAATATAGAGAGACTTGACACTGGGGCTGCACCAGAAACAAATATCATTTGGTTATGTTTACTATTCTGAAACAGCCAAATGTTGGCACATGAAAAGGTATTTCTGTAAAATGCCCTATATTCATTTGTAACAATTATGCTTCCTTCTAATAATCATTGTAGGAAATGACCATATTTTGTGTGGCGTCCCTCCAGATTTTTCCCATATCTGCTTTGCTGGCTTTACAACTCTGCGCAATTTACCCCTGCTAGTAGAGTGCCTGTGCACCCTCTTAGATATGGTTAATTTGGCTTATTCCTCATAGGAACATTTTAACTTGCTTGGATGTCCCTGCTATATGATGTAGAAAGTGAACACAGGGTCCGGAAATGTAATGGCACTAGAGGACTGCAGTGCCTATAGTGCCATCAACTACAGCGGCAGGGCAAACATGGCTTCATGCCTACCCTGTGTATTCCTGACTGCTGCACTGTAAAACCTACTGTGCATTCATTCAACAAAACTTTTTTTGTTAGGTAAAAACATTTCTTTTAAATATCAAAAAGTCATTCCTGTGTAGGCCGTATAGCCCACAAGGCAGTGTGCATGGTCTATGAAAGTAGGACAGTAGAAATATACAGTTAACAGTAGAACTATACAGTTAACATGCCCTTATAGTGACTAGCACCCAAAAGCTATTTTTACTGTGAGATAGCTCTTGCTATCACAAAGGGAAACACTGGGAAGCGATTGCAAAAATAAATGTTGGTATCTCCAGTTAGGATCCAGCTACACAAATGATGAAACAACTATTTTCTATTAATTATTAAAATCCCAACTCAATGGTGTGAAGTCGTATTTTTTATGAATATTAGGGAAAGGTATATTTTAGAAAGTTAAATTTTCCCTGCTTGAAGCTGCTCGGGTTAATTTGCATTCTCTCATAAGCAGTGGCACAGCCAGGAATAAGCCGTGATGAATGGTATGAAAAATGATCATAGGGCAGGTACAATGGCTTGGGAATCAGGAGTTGTTTTTCTCTTCTCCTGGCAGTAAGACCAGTGGGGTTGGCCCAGTAACTTAATTTACTTAGAAGGGGTGTCCCCTGTAACAGGCAAATGTTTGGTGACACCTGGAGAGGTCCCAGCTTATGTCCTTCTTATCAGAGAAGGAGAATGTTGATTTCCCTGGTCATACATCTGGGAGGGCAAAGCACACAGGCTCCGCATAAAAAGAAAAGGATTTCTCCATCTTGGATTTTGAGAGATGAGGGGGCACTGTGGGATTGTTTACAGAAGGGCAAACAGGAACAGTTTCAAAAGCAGGTAGGGTTACCCCTAGGAACTTTTACCCATTCGCTTTGGGCGCCATTAGGAGCAATACACTAGTTGGTACCAAGCATTAATATGGAACCTCAAGACAACCTTTTTAATCACACTTTAGGGACCTGTGGAAGAAGAGAAGAGAAATGGACCTGATCTCTGTAACTAGAGCAGAGCCTTGAAGGATTGGACTTGCTTCCCCTTATAACCAGTACAAAAAAGTAGACGCCTATTGACCTGTGTAGCTATAGGGCCACAACAAGCTGCAAGATGACTTTTCCTTTAAGTGTCCAGCTGACCAATAACAACTGGACCTGACTTGGAACCTGCTGATGGCTTCTCCTGGAGTGAGTCTTGACTCCCAACTGTTGTTTCTCAGGTCCTGGAAACCTGAGCTGTGTCTAACTGCACTTGTCATACCACTTCTGAAAAGTTGGGACTTACAAGGTTTTGGATTTCCAGTTCTCAGGAGAACCGGAACACACAAATCCATTCTATCCACCCATGGCATAGCCACGCTGGTTTGAAGAAAGTGGTTTCTCCCACTTGGAGCTTCGCCGCAGCAGCAAATCAGTGGGCCCTGATCGAAAAGGTACCCGGCCTCATGGAACTCACCGTCGGATACAGCCTGGCAACTTGACCCACAGAAGGATTTTGACTTCAATTTCAGAGACTGAGTCCCAAGGAAAAACTCTACTGTGGCCATTGACTATCAATGGTGTGTAATCCTTTTCAGTGCTATAATCACTTTCATCTTAATGGATTACTCTTGTTTTGGTGTCATTTTGCTTATTAAATTTTACTCTATTTTTATAATTCGGTTTGGGATTTTTATTGTTTTGTGTTTTTTACTTTATTACTGTTCTGACAGTGGATAAATAAGTCACACATTGCCCTAAATTAAGCCTGTCTTATCTACACCATTCCTATCAGCGTGTGGAGCTTAGGTTAATTAGTGACTTTGAAGGTCCACGCTGTCTCGAGTTTTGATTATTCCTTGAGATGTACAGTTGTCCACCCCAAATATGAATCCAATTTCTTGCAATCATAGAAGAAATGCATATTTTTAAAGGACTGCTTTGTGTGCTTCTTGTTTTAGGTGTATATGTCAAAAGGAAAAAAAAATACATAGTTGTATTGATTTTTAGGTTGAGCCTAGGCATGTGCTGTCTGGAAGACCTGTTATATTGATAAAGGAGTTTGCTCCTGCCTGCTCCTTACCATTGGTTCAGTCCAGTGTCGCTCTTCTTTGTTGCCTCCTAAGTGGTTCATGCTGCGATACCTCACTTCAGTTTTTCGCAGAGGAGCACCGCCTAAATACAGTTTCTTTCCGCTTGCATTCTTCATCTGTTGTTGGGGAGAACTATTTTTTCTAATTGTTGCAGTGCGGCACGCCATGATGTATCACTGTGCAACAAATGTAAACCCCAGCTCGTATGTACAGCCGCCGACCCCTGCATTTCTCTCATTCCCAGCCCAGCACCCCCCATTTCTCTTATCAGTCAGTGGTGAGAATAAAATAGTGGTCGCTCGCTTGATCGTACCTTAACTCATATGGCGCCCTTAGGGTGACAATGTATGGGTGCTGCGCTGGTCAAAATAATCCAGTTTTTGCCTTCCTTCTGCCTCCGGTGCTGGCTGAGCTGCTGCAGGCCGTGGAAGGCAGCAATGAGCCCATGGGGTCCACGCTGCTGCAGCAGCAGGTGAAACTGGGCCTGGCGAAGCTGGAGCAGGCAACGCGCATGGCCTTGGAGCTCCATTTGTTCAGGTAGGGCAGGGGTGGTGGGCTGTCTGGGCAGGTACAGCATCACAAGTTCGGCAGGAGTGCTTTTTAATACAATACATGCTGAACACTTGAAACTGTTATCTGCATCTTTGCAAGGCATACAAAATGTTTCTGGAGCCTGCTTTGGGTATAGTAATACTTCTGATTTGTGAGGCTAGACTATTGTTTTTCCAGAGCGCAGTGCAGCCTTATTTCTTCTTCGTAGTGCTTCAGTGAATGTATGGGTCAGCTGTTTGGTGAGAGAATAAGGAGTTTCACCTAGCCCATCAACTAAAGCAGTACATTAAACATTCTGGGGCCGTACTACAGATGAGTGCACCAGCGCTAATTGTTGCTGTGCGCCAGACTATGTCTGTGTTTATGTGCGTTTGCATCTGTGCGCTAATACAATATGCGCACAGACGCAAACGCATATAAACACAGAGTTCAAAGTCTGCGCCAACATCAAGGCGCATTACAGACTAATCCTCTGTAATGCCGTTGGGCACATAATCTGGCACACAATGACAATTAGCGCTGGCGCAGTCATCTGTAATACGGCCCCAGAATGTGATATCTTTTGTTTGGTCTTCCAATCGAGTAAGCAACAGAGATACTGGGAAGCTGCTGCTGTGAATGCTCACTCGGAAATGTTGCAGTCCTCAGAACAAAAAGACGGTAATGCTGCCCCTGCTGTGCCAGTCATGCCATCCCTTCCTTGCCCGCACACGGTTACAAGTTGCAAGGCTCCGGAAACATGTAGCATGCCTTTTGTGTGCATCACATGCACCAGAGAGTTTACAAATAGGCCTATATTTGGCAGTCTCAATGCCACAGAGTGGCATAATTGTGTTCATCACCAGGGCATTGTCAACGTGTCCTTGCAACGTGCTGAACACCACTTGCAAGTGCTATAAATGGGACCAGTCATCAGACTTTTCCTTCATCAGTCATAATTAGTAACTGTCTCCTGTAAGGTTTGATGGGACACAGCATTTACGATTTGAATGGGTTAAACCAGCGTCCAAGTGTAATACTGTGTTGGAAGACTGCAGATTAGGCAGGCATCCAAGCAGCTGACGACGAAGCATAGTTTCGGGTAAGGGCACAAAACCACCACCAACTTCTGAATTGTAAATGGGATTTTATGTTTATTGAGATCTGGGCCACCATGTAGCCTGATATATCCTCCAGTCTTGACCAAAGGTCCAATAAAGTACTAAAATGTCCTTTTTATAAATATTTTCCCTATGTATCCATCTTTTTCTTTCCATACCAACCATCTGTAACTTTCTTACCCATGCATCACCTACCATCTTTTCATTCAACTGATCACCCAGACATCCCTGCATGTACTCATACAGCTATCCATCCATTCAAGCATTCATACAAATAGCTATCATTCCACCAACCCATCCATCCTAACTGCACCTCTGCTTCTTAAATGCTCACATTATCTGGATGGTAGCCACATAATTCCACTACACATCACATACACCGACTCTACTCTAAAACACATAAATATTTACATTTACAACGCCAATAGCTCTAACTCTCGTTTTCTAACTGATCACTCCACTGCAAACAAAAACAAGCATTTGCAATGCAATAGGTCTCGCATTTGCGAGAGTTTAAGCTATCTGCATTGTAAATGACAATGCCTTTTATTTATCTGTTTTGTAATTAACACATAAATAAAAAACATTGTCATTTACAATGCTAATAGCTCAAACTCTTGTAAATACGAGACCTATTTCCTTGCAAAGAAGCAGCCGCCATTGTCCCGGGCTGCTTGGAAAGTGAAAGCGCGAATGGCGCGCCGAATGTTGCAGGAAAGCCTGTTCTGCCTGCAGTAAGAGAAACTAATTTGAAAACCAACGTTAGATTGTGCTGTGCAGCATGAGGCATAAGCGTGCACCAGGTTCCGTGCGTGAAAACCAGCCATGTGGGAAACCAGCATTTAAGTGTGCTGTGCAGCGTGAGACACAAGTGTGCACAAGGACCTGTGCCTTAAAAACAGCATTATGGAAAACCAGCATTAGGGTGTGCTGTGCCGCGTGAGACACGAGCGTGTACCAGGGTCCATGTATGAAAACTATCATTAGAGGAGGTGGCCTAACAGCTAGGGCAGTCGACCTCGAATCTGGTGAACTGGGTTCGAGTCTCGGCAATGACGCTGAACATCCTGTGATGCTGGGCAAATCACTTAATCTCCCCGTGCCTAACAAAAATGAATGTGTGTCCTCATGTAACGTAACTGGTGCTATGCAAAGCGCTCTGATACCCGATTCGGGTCAAGTTCGCGCTATATAAAACTCTGTAAAAAAAATTAATTGTGTGTGCTTTGCAGCGTGAGGCATGAGAGTGCACCAGGATCCGTGCGCAAAAACCAGCTTTGTGGGAAACCAGCATTAGAGTGTGCTCTGCAGCGTGAGGCATGAGCGTGCACCAGTATCCGTGTGCGAAAACCAGCCATGTGGGAAACTAGCATTAGAGTTTGCTGTGCAGCGCGAGACATGAGCGTTCACCAGGACCCGTGCATTAAAACCAGCCCTGTGAAAAAACAGCATTAGTGTGTGCTGTGCAACGTGAGACACGAGCGTGCACCTGGATCTGTGCGCGAAAGCCAGCCATGTGGGAAACCAGCATTAGAATGTGCTGTGAAGCGTGAGACACAAGCGTGCACCAGGATCCATGTATGAAAACCAGCATCAAAATGTGTGCAGTGCCACGTGAGACACGAGCGTGCACCAGGATAAGTGCATGAAAAATACCCCTGTGGAAAACCAGCATTAGTGTGTACTGTGCAGCATGAGACATGAGTGTGCACCAGAATCCATGTATAAAAACCAGACATGTGGAAAAGTAGCATTAGAGTGTGCTGTGCAGCATGCGACACAAGCCCGCACCAGGAATTGTGTAGGAAAACCTGCCCTGCTATGTGGAAAACCAGCATTAGAGTGTGCTGTGCAGTGAATGACATGAGCGTGAATCAGAATTCCTGTACAAAAACCTGCCATGTAGGAAGCCAGCACCAGAATGTATGCTGTGAGCCACCAGCGCGCACCAGGATCCGTGTACGGACAAAGGCAGTAAGGGAATTAGTCCCAGAATGCTTGCACCAGTATCTGCGTACGAAAACCAGCAATGTGAGAAACGAAGATCAGAATGTGCGCAACCAGTGTGCACCAGGAGCCATGTATGACAAGCATTTGCAATGCAATAGGTGTCGCATTTGCGAGAGTTTAAGCTGTAAATGACAATGACTTTTATTTATCTGTTCTGCTAATTAACACATAAATAAAAGGCATCGTCATTTACAATGCCAATAGCTCAAACTCTTGTAAATGCAAGACCTATTCAAAGAAGCGGCCGCCATTATCCCGGGCTGCTCGGAAATTGAAAGCACGCATGGCGCACTGAATGTTGCAGGAAAGCATATTGTGCCTGCAGTAGGAGAAACTCATTAAAGAAAATAGTGCTTACAAACTAAAAAAGACGTACCGTGTAATAACTGAAATAAAAGGGCCAGTCCTCATGGGAGGTTACAAATGAAGACAAGTCGGTACTAAGGAGGGACTAACAAGCCTATTAAAGAATCAGAAGCCAGCATTTATGAAGGACAATGACACAAGCCAATGGCAAATATGGGAGGAGAGTGGGCGGGGCTTCTATTCCATACTCCTATACATCATGCCACAGAGTAGCGCATGCGCTGCCCAGGCTCGACCTAAAAAATAAGTAAAAAACCTTGTCATTTACAATGCCAATAGCTCTAACTTTCACAAAAGTATGAGACCGATTGCGCTGCCAATGCTTGTTTAATTAGCATGGACACAAAAATATAGGGCAGCTGGTAAAATGCCAAGTATGTTGTATGAGTCAAACTAAACATGCACTGTTATTCAACTTACTGTGCAAGTTATGTTTGTCATTAACACCTTGTAACATATTCATTATATGAAAATCAAAACACTTTGGGGCATATTCACAAAGAGCTATCGCCTAATTGACGGCACTTTATCGCAGCCAAAGTCGTGATAAATTTACCTCCCCATTCACAAGCCGGTGTTAACAGCCCACAGCATCAGTTTACCCGTGATAGCAGCCGCAAAAAACATCGCCACAGAGGACCCCCGCAAATATCGCTAATGAGATGCAGAGTGGGCGTTCCCATGACAAAAGTCGAGACAACAGCACACCTCAACATTCACAACGATCAGCCACATCTGCGCTAAAAACACAAAACAGGCGATAAGGCGCGTTAGCACCAGGAAATCTACAACTGCTCTGACCTGGTGTAAACTCGGACGGCAGCCTGCAAACCAAAAGGGAGCACAGCCCAGGGCTACATCGGAAGGGCAACAGATGCCATGGAGCCACCCATCATGCGGCCCGGACACCCAAGAGGGCCACAACACCCACAGCCACCACCCCCAGGACCACCCCTCCCTGGCACCCCCCCGACCAAAGACATGCCACATCAGCCACACCTAAACATGTACAAACTATTCCGCTTGATGCCGCACAATCACAACTGATGACATGGATGTGTCGTCACAGAAATGACCAGCACACATTGACATTCAAAGCAACAAATGAAACTTTATTAAAATGAACAACGAAATGAAATGAAGACACATGGCCGCTCCCCTCCGGACAATACATAGGTCACAGCCTGTAAGACAAAAAACATGATGAGAAGGTGTGTCCTGCGCACATCAGAGGACAGAGAGAGAGCGAAGGAGAGAGAGAGGAAGAGTGGGAGAGAGAGAGAGAAGAGGAGAGAGAGAGGAAGAGAAGGAGGGAGAGAGAGAGGAAGAGAGGAAGAGAGGGAGAGAGAGAGAGAGAGAAGAGGAGAGAGAGAGGAAGAGAGGGAGAGAGAGAGAGAAGAGGAGAGAGAGAGGAAGAGAGGGAGAGAGAGAGAGAGAGTGCCGCCCCTGCGCACCCAGGCCACACTGCTCACCTGCTGCCACCGGTGTGTCTCCAACCACGTGCCGGTATGTAGGTCAGTTCACCAGGTCACACATCTGATTCAGAGCCATCAGCTGAAACAGAGCCCAGATACATGACTGGCACAGTACACACACTTGCACAAGACAACATCGCCTGCCTGCCCACGCACACCCAGGCAGAGGCACCCCAACCCCTCCCGCCGCCCATCAGAGCATGCCCGCCCATGCACACCCAGGCCTCAATGCTCACCTTCCGCCACCGGTGCGTAGACAGGAGGTCCCACCACGTGCCGCTGCAAGCCACAAGCCCGGGGCCCGCGGACATGGCACCCTCCACATCATGCAGCCACACTCCGCAGGCCACCAGGTCTCACGTTTGGTGCTGGGTCTTGATTACTCCATGGCATAGGACATACCAGTGCACCCGGCACCATCGCAGGCTGCACACCCACTCAGCCCAATGGGTGCCACCAACTCTGGGACCCCGGAAGTGACACCACGTGACGGTAGGCCCGCGCTGCCCGCTGGCTCTGGCCAACACTGCGGTCCAGCAGGGCACACAGAACCTGAGTTGTCCGGACGGCCTGGACGGGACATCATCGCAGGCTGCACACCCGCTCAGCAGCTCAAGGTGCCACTGACATAGTGCATCACAAGTCACCGTCCCGTGGCGGGGTGCCTGTGCCGTCCGCAAGGCCCCGGGTGGAACTAACCCTGTGCAACCCCAGTCTGCGCCACGTGGTGGTAGGCCTGTGCCGTCCGCAAGGCCTTGGATGCCACTAATCCTGTGCGCAACAACTCATGGGCCCTACATGAGTGAGAACCGTGGAGCGGCCATCATCCAGTCACCACCGGAAATGGGGAATGTGACATCGTCGGCCCCTTATGTTGGCGGAGTCACATGGCCTGTGACGCCTGTGCCGGATGGGTGTGGTGTGTGTGAAAACCTGCCCTCAGGGAGTGGCTGTGACATGCTGACAACTAGACCAGTGACCTGCACACCACCAGCGAGTACGGCTGCGACGGGTAGCAATGAGGGCCCCCCCTCGGGGCGTTAGCGGAGTGGTCTGGCCTGCCGTACGCCCGACCAGCGCAGGGCTTGCAACAATGACTCATGGGCTCTGGGCGTGGTCCAGTCCATGTCCGGACAAGGAAGTGACTGATGCGTGTGTCCCTGCTGTAGTGTTCACGGAACCCGCTACACACAATGCAATGTCGCACCCTCTTACTGGCATCCCACAGGATGAACATCATTGACGCAAGGGAAGGCACTGTCCCCACATTCATCCACACATCCACACAGGAATGACGTAAGACATTACACATCAGTGCGTAACTGGCTGTTTATTTGCACATCCAGTGCAGTCATGCAGCTGGAGCGGTACAGGGCAATGCCGAGCACACCACACAATATGGGCCCGTGGAGGGCCAGACAGTCCATCCCGGGATGAGCTGTACTGCGGAAGAGGAAGGGTACAGTCCGCAGTCTGTCCGCCGTGTCATTGGTCGTCAAACAGGAAGTGGCAGTCCATGTCGCTGTCCAAGGTGAGTGCCTCGGAGTGTATCGGGGGTCAGTGGTAGGTCTTGAGGCCATGTGCGGCACCAAGCAGAAACAGGCAAGGTGGCGGAAATGGATGCTAGGGCCTGGCCCTCCTGACCACAGTCCCATTCACGTCCTCGTCCCAGGGTGTGTGCCCTGCCCCACTTGTGGGTGTTGCAGTGCCGGCTGCGGCACTGTATGCCACTGACACATCAGGGGCCGGAGGAGGATTGTCGGCCGCACTGTGTTGCAGTGACACATCAGGTGCCGGAGTGGATACGCCTGCCGCACTGGGAGGCACTGACACACCAGGGGGCAGAGATGTGGATGGTGTGGGGGCAGCAGCATTCATCATCGCCAGGCCTTGTGGCAGCAATGCCATGACAAGGACATGCAGGGCACGGTAGATCCCAGCTACATTTCGCTGATGTGCAGCGGGGGCTGCCATCCTTTCCTCCTCCATCCGCACCATGTCCTCCATGAGCCTCCGCATGTGTGCCAGCTCACGGCTGGTATCGCTGGGGCCACTCTGAGTGGACAGGTATTCTTCCCTCCGCGTCATGACTCCAGAGATGTCAGTCAGGGCTCGCTGGAGTCCATGGGGCGGACATAGACACCCAAGGATGGCGTCCAGTTTGTTAGCCATGAGCTCAAACCCCACCCGCACCTGTTCGGCCGTCTCCCTCTGGCCCTCCAGCACACGGCGTTGGAAGGCCATTTGTTGTTCCTGGGAGTCTTGGGAGGGTGCCGGGGCTGTGGGTGCCTCTTGCTGGGTGGTTTGGGTGGTGGGTGGCGTCTCATGGATGTAGCTGGGCTGCCCTGATCCTGGAGGTGAGTTGCGGATGAGGTCAATGAGGTCTTGGATGGTTTGGGTGTCGATGCTGGTGTTGTCCTCCTCCTCGTCATCAGTGAAGAGTGGCTGTGACTGCTCTGCAGGAGGTGTTGACGATGCCCCTGCGATGTGAAGGGGAGATGGTATATAACAATGTGTTCACATGTATGTAGCCGCATGGTACAGGTTGACATTCAGACAGCATGGCATTGTACATTGTGACAGTCTGTGGGTCTGGGCGAGGACCCAGAGTGATTGTGGGTGTGCACTGTGCCCTGCTTGCTTGTGCATGTGTGCCATTGTGGCCCTATCCTCCCGTCCCCCCAGTACCTGGTGGTCACTCACCCTGTTGCGGTTGTGTTGTGTCCTGTCGAGCAGTGTCTGGTCTCCCGACTCCGGCCACAGTCTCCACACTGATGACTGTCGACACCAGCTCCTCCATGTCATCCAGCTCCAGCTGTGGCGCTGGGCCCCCACCTCTGGTCTGCGTTGCTGCCTTCAGGTTGGCGGAGAGTTTCTCCTTGGTCTTCCGCTTGATGTCATTCCATCGCCTCTTGACCTCGTCCATTGTCCGCTTGTGCTCTCCGACGGCATTCACCTTGTCGACGATGTCCCGCCATATTCCAGTTTTGGTGCCCAATGACACGTTGGAGGTGACGAAGAGTTGTTGATGGTGTTCCATCACCTCCGTGACTATGATCCTGTTCGCCTGCGGACTGAACTTGGTCTTCCTGGTCTTCTTATCCTTGCCCTTCCCTGTCCCCGAGGTCCCAGGCTGGTCGTCTGGGGTGCTTGTGGGGTTGCGCTCGTCCTCTGCGCCTGCTCCGGCTGCCTCCATGGTGCTTGTGTGTTGGTCAGTTTGTGTGTGGGTGTTTTTTTCTACTTTTATGGATGTTTTTGACGCCTGCCAGGTGTGTGTTGCAGGCCTGGCGCTGCTTGTCGCTGGTTTCCTCATCGCGCTTTGGCCCATCGCGTGTTTTTTGGTGTTGTGGTTTGTGTTTTTATCTCCATCGTGATGGTTGTATCGCGGACTTTGTCCGCGGTTTCTGCAGACTATTGCATGGTACCGCCTTGTTGTGAATTCCACGTTGACACGGGGTTATTTTCCCGCGATGGGCTGCGATATTGAAAGTTGCGTTATGCTACTCTTGCGGTAGTTATCACACGTTCTTGTGAATATACCCCTTTATTTCCCCATTTTAATACTTAGCTTTTTTCATTGCCTTTTTTTTTACCTTTACCCTTTAATCTTTCGCACGGTTTGATATTATTTTTCCCCTTATTTGAACCCCTCCGTTGTTTCTATTCTTTTCCCCTCATGTTATTTCGCTAGGATTCGATATGCTTCAGCAATAGTTTCTTTGCTTTCACAATATTTATTAACTAATTGCTATTTGCATTATGATTCATTCTCTGTATTTATTGCGCTTCCTGTCTGTCTATCTTCCTGCAAAAGTTTCAGGTGATTAATTTTATCGCCAGAGCCGAGTTTGGCATCCTGTTGAATCGTGTATCCCCTAACTCAGCCCGAGCAGTGATCAGCTGCTTCTGTCTGAACCTGCCCGGGCTGAGTTTCGTTTCCGAAAAGTGCCGAAGAGCAGGGGATACACGATACGATGGGGACACCAGATATTACACAACACCGGTAACATCACTGAAATGTGAGTTATTTAGTTTAACCCCTTTGCTGCTTCTGTCGGCCAACGGCCATCGCGAGCACTACCTCCGTAGTGCTGCGCACGTCCGTTGGCCGACGCGGCCCCTCCCACTCAATAAAACCGCCGCACCGCGGCGGAATTGCCGCCGCGGTTAAGCGGCTAGGCATAAAACCTTTTTTTCCACTAGATGGCAGCAGAGCACTCTTTAACAAGAGCATATAACTGAATGTTACTAGTGGAGAGAGGTTACTCATATTTCCTGCTTAAGAAGCCAGCAACGAACAAGAGCATCTGCATGACAAGAGGTCACCCAATTCCCAATCCAGAACCTAAGTGACAGTGGTCATATTAGCAGGCTGCTATAGAACACAGGAAGGAAAATCGATTTTTAATTAGAATACTCTGGAACAGAGGTCTTCAAACTTTTTGATGCCGAGACCCCCTTGTCAAACGTTTTTAGGCGTAGGACTCCCTTCTGACGAAAATTTCTGGAACCTGCTACTCCTCATCAGAGACATCTTTCGAGAACAATAAACGCCCCCAATTCCCAGAGCAAATACATCTTATGGTGGGAAAATAACATTAAACAGTGTTTAGCAAACCAATGGTCAGTGAGCGTGGGGGTGTATTCAAAGGTGTAGCTAAAAACAAAGGGCCTCATTTATGAGGAATTGGCGAAAAGCAGCACCGCAAGTCTTCTTGCTGCGCTGCCCTATGCCGTTGTGAAAGGGCAGGAATCCACAGTATTTATGAAATATGGTGCATTCCTGTCCTTTTCCTTTGCGCTGGCGCATAAATTGCTGCCGAGCGCCAACATAGACAGGATTGTTTTTGTACAGGAAGGGGCACCTTCCTTCAAAAAAACAATCCCGAGAGGTGTTTTTCTCTTTCGTTGTGAGCTGCAGAATGCAGCACACATGGAAAGAGGAAAAATCGAGGAGAAATGAAAACATTTCTCCTCGTTACGCCTCTGCTGGGGAGGCGTCCGTTTTTTGGAGCTGCCAACCAGGTTTAAGTGATTTTGTAAACATGAGGCAGCATCAAAATCCATGGGTGTTGCATGTGAACCCCACTCAAAGCCCATGGAACACCTCCTTGACACAGAGTAAGGCAACGCAGTGACTTGCGCTGCTATGTCTTACTCCATATCTATGAGGCCATGCAAGGCCATGCAGGGTGACTTTGCATAGCCTCATAGGTATGGTTGAGACGACTGCGCCGCCGGAGCGTCAAAAAAAGTGATGCTGTGGTGATGAAAGCCTCTCATAAATAAGCCCCAAAATATTCTGTACATTTTTTAGGTATCTACATATAAAATAATGGGCAGCGTAAATGAAAAATAAATTTTAAACGTTGTTAATCAGTGGGAAATGCACTGTAGTACATTATGAAACCTCTATTAGTTAATGCACTACAGAGGTCTGTGTGTAACCAGAGAGCCACAGAATTAAATCTTGATTGGTGCAGTGGAGAATAGTGACGTGTATTTTTAGTGTTGCAAGGTCACAGCCTATGACAGAAAGCACTGTGAATATGTAAGTCATTGCTTTATACTTCCATTACACACAGTGTAAAATAGAGTGCTGCAAAACATGCAAATAGTTTTACAATAAAATGGTGCTTCCAAAATGTAGATTTTAGTAATACCGGAGCGTATGTAATGCAATTTTCTTTTTTACATAACTGTCCCTTCAACACACCTTTAGGGGTGCTAAGGGCTGTGTAAATGCAGTTAAAATTAAAAGCATGCACTTCACAGCTCAGTTGTTAACTCTTTGCACTATCACTCAAAAAAACAAATCTTTGTCATCACAAAGCTTGGATTGATTTGATCAATTAAAGCCAGAACCAGCTCCCAAGAGCCCTTTACACTTGCAGATTAACTGATAGGCACATTTGCATTTCACTCAGGCAAACAGGCACCCTGGCACGAACACATTTCACAGCACAAGAGACTCAATTGATGGAACTTCAGCTGATAACGATCTAAATTAGCCATCCCAGGGCTGCTGTCTTTATCAAAACGAAAGCAAACGTTTTGGATTGCAGGCACAAGTGAAGCTGGGGAATGTGCGACCCCCTTCCCAGGACTCCACGGCCCCCCTGTGGCTTACGCCCCACAGATTGAAGACCTCTGCTCTAGAACATATAGGGCCCCTTTTGAATTTCTGTCACTGGAGCACAACTATCAATATACTGGATACAAGCAGCGCCCTCCAGGCTTATACAGTCACGAAATATATTTGGAAGAGGAGTCAAAAAGTTTGGTCGCTTTTCCTGGAGGATTAGGGAATTATTCCAGAACTGAGGAAAACAGTGCTGCTTTGAAATTAAAAAGAGAAAGAAGAAAAACTACCTACCCCAGCATGGAGAGAATTTGCCTTGCTTCTGGAGAGCTGGAGTATGGCCATTCTGAGTGTCAGTAAAGGGAGCCAACTGAGAGAGGCTGGAGGATAGTGACAACTGCTCAGCTTGGCTAAGATCTGCTCTGAGGAGCCCTATACGCCCTTATTCCACCACACTTGCTGCTGCACCTGCATTTTCTTGACAAGCAGCGCTCACCCCATCAGGACCTACATACCTCCTCACCACCCACACCAACAGTTTTCCTATGATGAGGGGCCAGAGAGCGATTCATACCCACATATGCAGAATGCACAATGGTTCAATGACAAGCAGCAATAAGCCTCAGTTTGTGCCTCATACCAGTGTAGTACTTTCAACCTCTACATTGGCAGTTCTGACAGTGCCAGTGTCAGTTGCTTCTGCTGCCCCTGCAGCTCTGTAGATCACATCTGCCCATCAGGAGCAAACACCCTGAGCTAAAACGAAACTGAGATAGGAAGAAAGCACAACCGACCCCCAGCATGGATGGTGCTCGAGCAGCACAGTTCCACCAATGCTGCCCAACAAGAATAGTGTATTCCATCTGCAGAAACAAGTTAGATATAGCCTTGCACAACTGTGCCCTGACTTTGTGCTTTGACTACAAAGATAAACTTACCATTAAAGCTGTATTTCTGTCATACATGGTCAGACAACCCACAGCATAGTTTTAGCTACCAAGTAACCACACACATTTACTCTGAGAACAGATTGCAATAGTTGGCTTGCTGAAGTTATAAAGTACATCTTCCTAAGGTAAACTAAGTCATTTTTTTCTTATAAAATAATTGACATTTATTGTGTGTGATAAAAGTCCCAACTGAACTAGGCGTTCCATCCCATTCTACAATACAGGAGTACCCCATGACTGTTCGGCATGTCATGGGGTACATGACTCAACTTTATCCCAATTATTTTTATGGAGAAAATTATAAGTACCCCCAAGGCTGGGCTTACATCCATATCCCACCAAACAATGTCACATAATAGGGAGCTGCGGCCAATGGCCAATAAGCCAAGGGAGCCATAGGCTGAAAAAGTTTGGAAACCACTGCCATATACCCTCCGGGCGTTGAGGCATGAAACATTTTGACCTTATGTCACCTTTGCTGAAGCTGTCTAGCTACATCATTACTCACCTATTTTTACTTTGTCAAAGGGACCACTTTAATAATAAAAGTCTAATCCGTACCCCTTAGGCTATTTAAATCACATACACACCACCCTACACTCACCCCCTCACTTGCATTCATTGATAAGTCTAAGATCAAAAGATCTCCGCAAAAGCATTGTGGGGCCTGTTGAGTATTGCAGCACTGGCACGACGAGGAGCCACCCTATGATGAAGCATGACACCCTTCTGGGTGTATGCGGGCATTCAGGTCTGATTACTGAGATCCCCTCTAATCTCTCTGCTTGTCAAAGCCAGTCCCATTTAACAGCCCTATCCCATCCATATGAGACACTGCACCCTCCTTTTGTGTAAGAGGGTTAACTTGCCAGCTTGACATGGCAGTTTAAAACTGCACACATAGGCTCTGCATTGGCAGGCCTGAGACATGTTTAAAGGGCTACTGAATTGGATAGCCCACTCAGTGCTCTAGGTCCACTAGTAGCATTTAATTTTAAGGCCCAGGGCACACGCCGTGCACTTTACTAGGGAATTATAAGTAAACTAAATATGCAAGTTGTGAATAGGCCAATGTTACCATTCTTAATCAGTCTGAATCTATGGCATACCCTTGATGATATGGCTTTTCAGGCTCATATAGAGAGCGACCATGATCCACTCTGCTCGCGGTTCATATTTAGGGACCTTAGTGTACTAGCACAACCGGTTATCTTACCCATTACTAGTGATCTTTTAGTCTCAAACAACATGCGCAGAGTTAAATGGCCCAGGATCTTAGCATGTCTAGAAACATTATCTATTATAAGTAGCGAGCTTGAGAGTACAGTTAGATTGATGGAGACCTGCCATTTCTCCCATGAATTGGCTAATGAACTCACGCAGCTGCACATCTTATTGTTTTTAATAATCCATGGGCATTTTCAAAAACAGGGTAAGGCTAGGGCGAAAGTCATCATGCCCACAAATCATTGGTATAATCAGGACGGTAGACATACTCGTAAAGCCCTTTGCCAAGCAATTAAATCAGGTGATGTGGCTAGAGTGTGTGCCGCTAGGACCACCTACAAGAATGTAATTTATGGTCCCAAAAAAACTTGAGATGAGGTTAGATGGCAGGAATTAAAATGCGCTTGTGATAGGAACAACTCCATGTGGTTTTGGAATGTGGTTAAATGGAGCAGGGGAGGAGTTGCACAGCCACCGGAAAATCATGTTGACCCCAATGCGTGGGTTATCCACTTCTCCACTCAATATGCTGAAGACGAAACAGATGATAACCTACTATTCCCGATATACCCTTTCTCCACTGACAGGGTATTTGATGAGGTAGAAGTTAGTGGTGCCCTAAGCGCTCTAACAGGCGATAGAGTTACAGGATTAGATTGTATCCCAGCTGACATTTTCTTGTATGATAGACCAAAATGGTCCAATTATATACTTTTACTTACTAACACCATAGCGCAATGAGCACCCATCCCGACTCCCTGGCGGGGGGCGTAGATAATTCCCATTTATAAAAAAGGAGATAAATCCATGCCTGGTAACTATAGGCCAATAAGCCTCATCGATTCTATACAGAAACTGGTGGCCAGGCTTGTTTTGGCCAAGGTCCAGGCATGGATCGAGGCTAACACTATCCTCACCTCCCTCCAGGCACGCTTCAGTGCCCACATTAGTACAGTTGACCAGGTCTTTCGATTTGTTCTTATCTACTGGCGGATAATCACTCTCGGCAAGGGTAGCATGTACGCTGCCTTTGTCGATCTCAAATCCGCCTTCGACCTGGTCTCACGAAATAAATTGTGGGAGGTCTTGAAGGAGATGGGAATGCCACTTGACTTGCTCTCCCTGATCGCTCGCCTCCATGAGGATAATTACGCACAAATATGCTGGGGTGCAGCAGGAAACAAGACAGATCCCTTCCCTGTGCGTAAGGGTGTTCGCCAAGGATGCGTGTTGGCCCCCATACACAGCATACACATACACAGAGGGCCTAAGGGATATTATTAATTCGGATTGTTTTCATAAAATCAGGTGGCTGCGGGATCTGAGAAGTTTGATTAATAAAATGGGTCTATTGAACTTGTGGGATTCCCCTTCTACCTCAACGTTCTCATCAAAAAATAGCCTTAAAGAAATCTATTGGGAAATGGTTGCATATGAAGATTTCAGGCGTCATGACCCAACCTCACTCTCGGGGCTCTTTCTTCAGATAAAGCCATGCCCGAGTTTTGAGCCCTATTGGGACATTATTAAAAAGCCTTTGGATCGGAAATTCTACTTTCAATTTAGATCAGGATCTTTGCCCTTGAAGTGTTTCTCATCTAAATGGTCTTCCACCGGGGACAACAAATGTCATGTATGCATTACACATTTAGAATCTTATTCGCATGTGCTTTTCGCTTGCCCAGCTTACGCTGGCCCGCGGAAAGCTTGACTGGCTCAGCTCTGTAAGAACCTGAGCACAAGATCACACAGCATTGCCCTGCGAGTTCTTTGTTCTGATCCATGACCTAGGTACGCAATCCCGGTGGCCAAATTCTTGAGGTGAATGTGGCTTATACATTGCAACCAAATTAGGGCGGGCAATTGTGCATGATGAAATCTTTTAACACTGTCCAGGTGTATGTGGCCTGTTGTTTGCTGTATGTTGTTATTAGTCTAAATTGTGTGTCATCCAAATGTTGTTTTCTCTTCATCTTACCCTTTTTTAACAAAATTTGTTTTCTAGACTGTTTACTCGCTTTAGTTACTGCTTTCTCAATGCAGTTTTCTGTGTAACCTCACGCTCTGAATGCCTTTTTAGGGTTGTGATTGCATTGCTGACTTCTATCACCTCACTGCAGTTCCGTAGCGTTCTCAAACTTTCCCCATAAGGGATGCTTCTGATCAAATTTTTGCAGTGAAAACTAGTTGCATGTAGCAACGTATTCCCTGATGTGGATTTTCTAAACAGCTTTGTTTCCAAATTCATATCTGTAATGTACACAGTTCACACTTTGGGTACTTATGTTGCTTGTGAAATGTAGATTTAAATTGTTGACCTCTATCTGGTCCAAAACATTTTTGGCAACACTTTCTGTCCCTTTCCAGACCACAAAGAGGTCATCTATAAAACGGCACCAGTGTATTATATGATTTTCCCAGATTTCTTGATATTTAGTTCTGACCACCTGCTCCTCCCACCAGCCCATATGCAAATTTGCAAAGCTGGGGGCAAAGCAGGTGCCCATTGCCGTACCACACACCTGATGAAATAGCTCACCATTGAATAAGAAATAATTACTTATGAGGCATCTTTCTATCATTTTCAGGAGCATCTGTATGTGTTACCATAGCCTTAGTGGCCTAGCTCCTAAAAAATGTCTGATGGCCTTCATGCCATCCTTATGCCTTATACTGGTATAAAGTGTAGATACGTCAATTATAATCAATAGGAAATCATCATCTAATGGAAGATCATAAATCCTCGGTAAAAAATCTCCCATTCCCTGTATATAGGATGGGAGGGTTCTGACAAAGCTGCTTAAAAAAGAATCAACATACTTGGAAGTGTTTTCAAATGAGCTACCTATTGCTGAAATTATGGGGGCACCCTGACAGATTTACCTCATCCTTATGCACTTTTGGGATCAGATTTAACACAGGGTTATGGGGTTATCAATTTTTAAAAACATGCATTCCTCACGGCTAATCAGACAACTTTCTTGCCACGCTTGTAGCTCTAAATAGTCGCTATTATATGTTGCTGTCATCAATTTGCTTGCTACTCTTGCATAAAACATACTGTCCTTCAATTGTTTGTAAGTCTCAGCTAGATATTTGCTTTTGACCCTAAGGACTACATTTCCCGCTTTGTCGGAATTACTCACAATACAATTGTCCTCTTTCGACAACTTATTAATCAGTGCATAATATTCCTTTTGCTGCTGAGTGTTGACATGTTTTTTATTGCTCACATGGGTATGCATATTCTTTAGTTCATTAATTACAAGTTCATTGTAGATATTAATGGCATCTCTTCCTATCGCTGGTATGAACCAGGATCTTGGTCTGGATCCGCAAACCCTCCCGATCTCAAGCCTGACTTCTGATTGGCTGCCAACACTTCAAACCAGGAAGTGTTGGCAGCCATCTTGTGACTCGTTTGAACCGAGTCACAAGAAAAATGGTAATAAAACATTAAAAACAAGAAAAAGGGGCATGGTCGAAACACCCTGACCCCCTAGGCTTGCTCAGGGGGTCCTTCAGGGACACCTATGTCCAAAAAAAGCATTTTTTAAACATTTTCCGCAGGAGTTGTGTACGGTCCGCAAAACCCACTGAAAAATAAATTAATAAATTAATTGCGATATCCTGTGCTTCATTTCTTTAAGCCCCCGGGTGGGCCAGGTCCCGGGGGCAATAATGTTAATAGATGTGGGGGCCCCCTCAGCCCTGGGGACCGCCACCTCCCCAGGGCTTTAATCATGAAAACAGGGGGCCACGCACCCCTCCTGCAGCCCCGAGGACTGCCAACTCCGCAGGGCTTTTTTTTAAACTAAAGTAGTGTGGGGGGCTCCTGCCCACCCATGCAGCCCCGGGGACCGCCACCTCCCCAGGTCTTTCATCATTAAATGTGGGGGGACAGGGGCCCCCACTGCAGCCCCATGGACCGCCACCTCCCTGGGGCTATATGCCTTAAATGTGGGGGGCCACGTGGCTACCTCACAGCCCATGGGACCGCAACCTCCCAGGGTCTATTTCTAAAAAATAAAATGAAGTGTTGGGGGGGCTCGAACCCTCACACACACTGCCCCAGGGACCACCACCTCCCTGGGGCTTTAAACCTGATGGGAGGGGGGCCCCCTCCAGGAGCCCTCCAAGGCCCTGGGGACCACCATCCCGCAGGGCCGGCTCCAGCAATGTCCCGGGGTGCCCACCACCGGGACATTTCAGTTTGCTATGGCATGGCGGGAGCCCTGCTGCCACCATGCCATGGCAAACACTGCTTCGCTTCATGGAAGCGAGAGCAGGAAAACTGCTGTCAGTTCCATGAAGCGAAGCAGAATTGCTTTTGGTGAAGGGAGCTGCATGTCAGCAGCTCCCTTTGCCCAAAAGCAATGCCGACTCCTGTGGGAGGCAGGGAACCGGCAGGGACCGTGAGGGCACTGGGGCTCCCCCGCGGTCCCCATAAAGAGGCCAAGCCCCGGGGGATGGGGTACCCGAGGGTCCAAAATGCCCCAGGTAGGGGGGCCGTGGAGGCCCCATACCCATTTAAATTTTTTTTTAAAAGGACTGGCCATGCCCTGGGGGATGTGGTCCCCGGGACTATATTGGCCTCAAATGGGGGGCCGCATGCCCCCCCTCCAAAATGTTTTTACATTAAAAATAGAAGGCAGGCCCAAGGGGAAGGGGTCCCTGGGACCAAAAATGGCCCAGGGAAGGGGGGACGCGGCCTCCCTTTCTCAAAAAAAAGCTAAAAGAAAAAGAAAAAGCCGGGTCCCGGGGGATGGGGTCCCCGGGGTCAAAATTGGCCTAGGGAGGGGGGCCGCACCTCCCATTTAAAAAAATAATTAAACAAAGGCCTAGCCCTGGGGGATGGGGTCCCCGGGGCTGTAATGGGCCTCAGGAGGGGGACCCGCGCCGCCCTACCTTTTCTCTTTATTTAAAAAAAAAAACAATGGCTCAGGCCTCGGGGGATGGGGTCCCCGGGGCCCAAAGGTTTAATGGAAGGGGGCCACACAGCCCCACTTCCTAAAATAAAAGAAAGGAAAGAAACCGGCAACTTGCCGGAGGCCCGCCCCCACTCTGACTACACTGAAAACGCACCTCCTGGCACGCTCTGGGTTTGGGGAAGAAGCCCCATCACTGCTGATGGTCTTTAGGGGCCAACTAGCCCACCAGGTACCTCCAGTAAGCCCCACACAGTGGGATTGCTGAGAGGTGGTCCAAGGCCATGCCCCTTTTTACAACACTCTGAAAACGCACCTCTTGGTGCACTGCTGGTAGGGCAACAAGGTCCCCTTCTGTTCTGAGGACTTCAGGACTAAAGTGGACTTTATCCCCCAAGCAGCAGTGCACCAGGAGGCATGTTTGCAGAGTGGTGTAAAAAGGGGTCATGCCCTCTGACCATGTCTCAGCAATCCAGCTGTGTGGGGCTTACTAGAGGTAACAGGACGGCTAGTTGGCCCCCAGGGACCCTCAAGTGGCAAGGGTACTTCAGCCCCCAACCGAGAGCGCGCCCAGAGTCGCGTTTGCAGAGTGGTGGAGAAAGAGGGCATGTCCTGTGTCCTCCTCCCAGCAATCACACTGTGTAGGGCTTACTGGAGGTAACAGGTAGGCTACTTGGTCCCTAAGGACCCCCAGCAGCCAAAGGGACTTCAATCCCCATCCAAGAGCCTGACAGGGACCATGTTTGCAGAGTGGTGGGCAAAGGGGCGTGGCCTGCTATGAGAACTTAGCAACCCCTCTGTGTGCTGCTACTGGAGGTAATAGGAAGGGTAGCTGGCCCCCAAGGACGTCCTTGGGGTCCAACTACCCCTCCTGTTACCTCCAATGACTCCCACATGGTGAGATTGCCAAGAGGTCTTCGGAGGCCATGCCCTCCTTTCGCCACCACTCTGCAAACGCGACTCCAGGCACACTACTGGTTGGGGAATGAAGTCCACTTTACTGCTGAGGGACTTTGGGGACCAAGTAGTCCTACTGGTACCTCCTGTAAGTCCTACGCAGATGAATTCCTGAGCGTTGGTCAGAGGCCCAGCCTCCTTTCTCCACCACTCTGTAAACGTGACTACTAGTTAAAGAAGCATTTGCAATGCAATAGGTCTTGCATTTGTGAGAGTGAGAGCTATTGGTATTGTAAATGTAAAAGTTTTTTACTGATGTTTTTGGGAATTGAGTGGATGTACGTTGTGTGTAGTGAAATTATGTGGATAGAAAGTATGTGGTATTTAGTGTATAGGAATTATATAGAGTAGGAATATGTGTTAGGAGAGAAATTATGTGGTATTGAAGTCTGTGTTGTGGAGTGGTAACCTCAGGTTTAGTCTTCCGCTTTTCCAGAGAAGCTAAACTATAAACTTAATGAGACAAAAAAAAGAAGGAACCACTGAGGAGCACTTCTGGACCTAGTCAGAGGTATGAGCAGGGCCACTGGAATTATGCGACTGTTCGGCTGCACCGAGTTTCGCATAATTATACATCTTCCACATTTGCCACATAATCCATCATCTGCTGCATAATCTGCAGATTTGAACAAAGAAAAACTTGTTTCTAGCTCAAATGACTCAAACGTTACCAAAAATGTAGCGACAAGTGTTAAAGAGTGGAGGAAGGCCCTTTGCAAAGCTGGAATGGTCACCTTATTGCTAAATGTGGGTGTTAAATTGGTACTACTGGTGCACAAACCACTGTTGCTTCTTTCTGCACCTCTCTTGACTCTCTGCTGCACCTCTCTTGCTTCTTTCTGCACTTCTCTTGCTTCTTTCTGCACTCTTCTTGCCTCTTTCTGCACCTCTCTGTCCCTATTTCTCCACCTCTCTTGCCTCTTTCTGTATTTCTCTTGCCTCTTTCTGCACCACTCTTGCCCCTTTGTGCACCTCTGTTGCTTCTTTTGGCACTTTTCTTGCTTCTTTCTGCACCTCTTTTGCTTCTTTCTGCACCTCTCTTGCTTCTTTCTGCACTCATGTTGCCTCTTTCTGCACCCCATTCCCTCTTTCTGCACCCCTATTCCCTCTTTCCCCAGCTCTCTTGCCTATTACTGCACCTCTCCTGCTTCTTTCTGCACTTCTCTTGCCTCTTTCTGCACCTCTCTTGCTTCTTTCTGCACTTCTCTTGCTTCTTTCTGTACCTCTCGCTTCTTTCTGCACCTCTCTTACTTCTTTCTGCACCCCTCTTGCCTCTTTCTGCACCCCAGTTCTCTGTTTCTGCACCTCTCTTGACTCTTTCTGCACATCTCTTGCCTCTTTCTGCACTTCTCTTGCCTCTTTCTGCACCTCTGTTGCTTCTTTCTGCAATTCTCTTGCCTCTTTCTGCACCCCTCTTGCACCCCCTGTTGCTTGTTCCTGCACTTCTCTTGCTTCTTTCTGCACCTCACTTGCTTCTTTCTGCACTCGTCTTGCCTCTCTCTGCACCCCTCGTAGCTCTTTCTGCCGCTCTTTTGCCTATTTCTGCACCTCTCTTGCCTCTTTCTGCACCTCTCTGGCATCTTTCTGTACTTCTCTTGCCTCTTTCTGTACCTCTGTTTCTTCTTTATGCACCCCTCTTGCCTGTTTCTGCACCTGTCTTGCCTCTTTCTGCACCTCTGTTGCTTCTTTCTGCACTTCTCCTGCTTCTTTCTGCTCCTCTCTTGCTTCTTTCTGCACCCCTCTTGCCTCTCTCTGCACCCCTCTTCCCTCTTTCTGCACCTTTCTTGCCTCTTTCTACACCCCTCTTCCCTCTTTGTGCACCTCTCTTGCATCTTTCTGTACCTCTCTTGCCTCTTTCTGCACTTCTCTTGCCTCTTTCTGCACCTCTATTGCTTCTTTCTGCACCTTTCTTGCCTCTTTCTGTACTTCTCTTGCCTCTTTCTGCAGCTCTATTGCTTCTTTCTGCACCTCTGTTGCTTTTTTTTGCACTTCTCTTGCCTCTTTCTGCACCCCTCTTGCCTCTTTCTGCACCGCGGTTGCGTCTTTCTGCAGTTGTGTTGTTTCTTTCTGCACCTCTCTTGCTTCTTTCTGCACTCCTCTTGCCTCTTTCTGCACCTCTGTTGGTTCTTTCTGCACTGCTTTTGCTTCTTTCTGCACCTCTCTTGCCTCTTTCTGCACCCCTCTTCCCTCTTTCTGCACCTGTCTAGGCTCTTTCAGCACCTCTCTTGCCTCGTTCTGTGCTTCCCTTGCCTCTTTCTGCACCGTTGTTGCTTCTTTCTGCACTTCTGTTGCTTCTTTGTGCACCTCTGTTGCTTCTTTCTGCAGCTCTCTAGCTTCTTTATGCACCTCTCTTGCCTCTTTCTGCACTTCTCATGCCTCCTTCTGCATCTATGTTGCTTCTTTCTTCACTTCTCTTGCTTCTTTCTGCACCCCTCTTTCTTCTTTCTGCACCTCTCTTGCCTCTTTCTGCACCCCACTTCCATGTTTCTGCAACTCACTTGCCTCTTTCTGCACAACTCTTGTGTCTTTCTGCACTTCTGTTGCCTCTTTATCCACCTCCCTTGCCTTTTCCTGCAATTCTCGTGCCTCTTTCTGCACCTCCGTTGCTTCTTTCTGCACTTCCCTTGCCTCTTTCTGCATCCCTATTGCCTCTTTTGGCACTTCTGTTGCTTCTTTCTGCACCTCTCTCGCTTCTTTCTGCACCTCTCTTGCTTCTTTCTACACCTGTCTTGCCTCTTTATGCACCCCTCTTCACTCTTTCTGCAGCTCTCTTGCCTCTTTCTGTGCCTCTCATGCCTCTATCTGCACCCCTCTTGCCTCTTTCTGCACCCTCTTCCCTGTTTCTGCTATTCTCTTACCTCTTTCGGCACCTCTCTTGCTTCTGTCTGCACCTCTCTTGCATCTTTCTGTACCTCTCTTGCATCTTTCTGCACTTCTGTTGCCCCTTTCTGCACCTTTCTTGCCTCTTTTGGCATGTCTCTTGCCTCTTTCTGCACATCTGTTGCTTCTTTCTGCACTTCTGTTGCTTTTTATGCCCTTCTCTTGCTTCTTTCTGCACCCCTCTTGACTCTTTCTGCACCCGTCTTCCCTCTTTCTGCGCCTCTCTTGTCCCTTTCTGTACCTCTGTTGCCTCTTCCTGCACTACTGTTGCCTCTTTATGTACCTTTCTTGTCTCTCTGCACATCTCTTGCCTCTTTCTGTACCTCTCTTGCCTCTTTCAGCACCTGTCTTGCCTCTTTCTGCACTTAACTTGCATCTTTCTGCACATTTGCTGCTTCTTTCTGCATTTTTGTTGCTTCTTTCTGTGTCTCTCTTGCTTCTTTCTGTTCCCCTCTTGCCTCTTTCTGCACCCCTTTTCTCTCTTTCTGCACCTCTCTTGCCTCTTTGTGTATCTCTCTTGCCTCTTTCTGCACTTCTGTTGCTTCTATCTGCACTACTCTTTCTTCTTTCTGCACCTTTCTTTCTTCTTTCTACACCCCTCCTGCCTCTTTTTGCACCCGTCTTCCCTCTTTCTATACCTTTCTTGTCTCGTTGTGCAAATCTCTTGCCTCTTTCTGCATTTCTGTTGCTTCTATCTGCACTTCTCTTGCTTTTTTCTGCACCTCTCTTGCTTCTTTCTGCACCCCTCTTGCCTCTTTCTGCACCCCTCTTCCCTCCTTCTGCACCTCTCTTGCCTCTTTCTGCACCTCTCTTGCCTCTTTCTGCACTTCTCTTGCCTCTTTCTTTATATCTGTTGCTTCTTTCTGCACCCCTCTTGCCTCTTTCTGCACCCCTCTGCCCTGTTTCTGCTCCTCTCTAACCTCTTTCTGCACCTCCCTTGCCTCTTTCTGCACCTCTCTTGCATCTTTCTGTACCTCTCTTGCATCTTTCTGCACTTCTGTTGCCCCTTTCTGCACCTCTCTTGCCTCTTTCTGCAGTTCTCTTGCCTCTTTCTGCACCTGTTGCTTCTTTCTGCACTTCTCTTGCTTCCTTCTGTACCTCTCTAGCTTCTTTATGCAACCTTCTTGCCTCTTTCTGCACCTCTCTTCCCTCTTTCTGTACCCCTTTTTCTTCTTTCTGCACCTCTCTTGCTTGTTTCTGCACTTCTATTGCCTCTTTCTGCACTTATCTCACCTCTTTCCGCACTTCTGTTGCTTCTTTCTGTACTTCTCTTTCTACTTTCTGTACTTCTCTTTCTTCTTTCTGCACCCCTCTTGACTCTTTCTGCACCCATCTTCCCTCTTTTTGCACCTCACTTTTCTCTTTGTGTACCTCTGTTGCCTCTTTCTGCACTTCTGTTGCCTCTTTCTGTACCTTTCTTGTCTCTTCCTGCACATCTCTTACCTCTTTCTGCACTTCTCTTGCCTCTTCTGCACTTCTGTTGCTTCTTTCTGCACTTCTCTTTCTACTTTCAGCACTTCTCTTGCTTCTTTCTGCACCCCTCTTGCTTCCTTCTGCATCCGTCTTGCCTCTTTCTGTACTCCTCTTCCCTCTTTCTGCAGCTGTCTTGCCTCTTTCTGTGCCTCTCTTGCCTCTTTCTGTACTTCTCTTGCCTATTTCTGCACCTTTGTTGCTTTTTTCTGCACTTCTCTTGCTTCTTTTACACCTCTCTTGCTTCTTTCTACACCCCTCTTGTCTCTTTCTGCACCCCTCTTCCCTGTTTCTGTACCTCTCTTGGCTCTTTCTGCTCCTCTCTTGCATCTTTCGGTACTTCTGTTGCCTCTTTCTGCACCTCGCTTGACTTTCTGTAGTTCTCTTGCCTCTTTCTGCACATCTGTTGCTTCTTTCTGCACTTCTATTGCTTCATTCTGCCCCTCTGTTGCTTCTTTCTGCAACCCTCTTGCCTCTTTCTGCAACTATGTTGCTTCTTTCTGCTCTTCTCTTGCTTCTTTCTGCACCTCTTTTGCTTCTTTCTGCAATACTCTTACCTCTGTTTGCACCCCTCTTTCCTCTTTCTGCACCTCTGTTGCCTGTTTCTGTACCTCTCTTGTTTCTTTCTGCAACTCTCTTATCTCCTTCATCACTTTTCTTGCTTGTTTCTGCACTAGTTCTGGTTCTTTCTGTACCTTTTTTACTCTTTCTGCATGTCTCTTGCCTCTTTCTGCCTTTCTCTTGCATGTTTCTGCATCTTTCTTCCTCCTTCTGTACTTCTATTGCCTCTTTCTTTGCTTCTCTTGCTTCTTTCTGCACCTTTCTTTCTCTTTCTGCACTCCTCTTGCCTCTTTCTATACCTTTCTTCTTCTTTCTCTTCCTCTTTTGCTTCTTTATGCACCTCTATTGCTTCTCTCTGCACTTCTCTTTCCTCTTTGTGCTCTTCTCTTGGTCTTTCTGCACTTCTCTTGCCTCTTTCTGCACTTCTCTTGCCTCTTTCTGCACATTTCTTACTCTATCTGCACCTCTCAATTTTTTTTCTGCACTTCTCTGGCCTCTTTCTGTACTTCTCTCACCTCTTTCTGTACTCAAATGGGAAGTGAAAGCTGTCAAGTTTAAAGGCCCTCGTGCTCTCGTGACTGAGGTATATGTCTACTTTTACATGTATTATCACATGTGTTATGCATCTGAAGATGGTAGTTTAAAAAGTGGGTAGCTTCTCCTATAGGTGGGTAAATCTTCTCAGTTCTGCTCTGACATTAGGTTGCACAGGCAGACATATCTTAAGTATGTAGGTATATAGAGCACCTCAAATATACTATTGAATACCCAAGTGCCCTGTATTATGAGTAGAAAGAAATACATATACCTTCATGTACACACATTTACAGAGTATGCTGTTTGAAACACAGGTATTCAAGTATTTGTATGTTTATTTTTATGTAACACATCACTAGGTAAAAGCACAGACGCACGCATGCATACCCTCACAAACTTGGTCAGACTTACAACAGTGATATGGTTAGGATTACTGTTTTCCATTTGGTAGGCCATAATTCTGAGCAGTCGTTGAATAGTGAACCTTCAAGAGAAAAGTGAGGTTTAAGACCTCTTGGGAGAAGGATTATTGATTAGGCTACTTTGTATGAGTCTGTGAAAAGGTACAGTCAAAGTAGGCCTCTTTCTGTACCTCTATTGCTTCTTTCTGCACTTCTCTTGCTTCTTTCTGCACCATTCTTCCTGTTTCTGCACTTTTCTTGCCTCCTTTAGCAATTCTCTTTCTTCTTTCTGTACCTTTCTTTCTCTTTCTGCACCTCTCTTGCCTCTTTATGCATTTCTCTTGCTTCTCTCTGCACCTTTCTTCCTCTTTCTGCACATGTCTTAACTATGTAGGCATAGTTAGAAATTAGCAGTTAAAAAACCTTAGAAATTCACTGAAAAAAACAGAGGTTTCAGGGACGTTGTAGTTAGTGATTAGCATTTAAAAAACCTTGGAAATTCACTGAAAAAAACACAGGTTTCAGGGACATTATAGTTAGGAATTAGCATTTTTTTTAAACTTAGAAATTCATAGAAAAAAACACAGGTTTCAGGGACGTTCTAGTTAGGCTGACATTTCACTCGTACAAAACCAGAGAAATTCAGCTAACTATAACTCATGCCCCCATAATGCACTGCTGATGACATCATATATTTCATCACTCATGACATGGTCAGTGATATCACTGATGACATCACTGATGACATCTCAAATGGCATCACTGATGACATCACTGATGACATCATCCACCTAATATCTATGCACCTCCTCACACCCTAATATAACCTTTCATACATCGACTCCAAATTGCAGACTACCATTCTCGAAACTATCGACACACCAATACCACTTAGTACATACCCACTCACTGATTCACAGGTCTACACACACATACACTCACTCACCCATACATTCACTCATGCACGCAGTCACTCATCAATACAGCCACAGATATATGCACTCATATACCAGTTTAGACACTAACACACTGCCACTCACCCATAAAGTTACTCACACACCTAGTCAGTCCCCCAAAGAATCAATAACACTGCCATTTACTCACCTGTACATTTATACACAGCACCTCACTTATTCATACAGATACTAACACATACTTACTCTCTTATACAATCACTGACACAAGCACTCTCTCATCCATACAGCCACTCTCACAATGACTCACTCTCACATATAGTCACTTATATACTCCAACACTCACATATACTGCCTTTCACATATGTAGTTACTCACACACATACCACTGAGACAGTCATTCACTCATCAACACAGCCATACGCACACTCACTCACCCATACAGCCCCTCGCAGGTACACTCTCGAACAGTGGTGGCTCGCATAGGGCGTGCTGCGGGGTGGTGGGGCAGGGGAGGGGCAGGGTGTGGGGTAGTAAATTCGGACATACGACAGAACGGAGGAAAGTAATTGTTACGTTCCTCCATTCCGTCGTATGTCCAAGTTTACTACCCCCCCACCCTGCCCCGCAGCACACCCTATGCGAGCCACCACTGCTCTCGAACCCATACATCCAGTGAGTCACCTACTCAAACATCCATGCAGAGAGTCACTCACACCCCCACCCACCCACACAGACACTCAGGCACCCATACAAGTACACAGACAACCAATAATTAACCTATATAGACACTCAAGTAGCTACTCACCAACCCATGCAGTCACTTACACACCAACTGACAGACTGATTCAGACATTCACACAGATTAGTCATTCACCCATGCATTCACTAAGACGTGTTTAATCACTCACTTATACAGTCAGTCATGCACCCATTAAATCATCCATTCAGACACTCATACACCCACTCATTCTTCAATATACCTTGTTGTGTGTGTGTGTATATATATAAAATTCTTTTAGGGGTGGTTTTTATATGGTATTTATACACTTTTTAGATTGGTATTTTAGAAACACTTAGCACTTTACTATATCACAAAACATGTTTACATAATGTCATTAGCTGCTAGGCACATAAGCACTTTAAAAAGTTTACAATATGTATTCTGTTGTGCTTGCTATAAACATCAATTTTAAGCAAGTTAATATAGCTTTCCCAAAACGGTGTAATAATAGACTGAGGTGATGAAATATCAGTTAGAAGCATTCATGCTGAAATAATATAACAACAATAACTCTAAGATAGGGTTATTTAGAAGCCAGGATGGCGCAAAAAAACTATATTGTTGCTAATGCAATCACCACTAAATCGATACCGCTACTTTAGGATGGTTTCAGGCAATATAAGACATAGATATAATGAGTGTTTTTTCTGTCTTATGTGTATTTTAGTACTTTTTATATAAGTATTTTTAGAATTATTTCATACAAATTTTGATATACAGACATGAAATTATATCGCATATTCTGCATTGATTTTAGTCTATGTCGGGCGGTGCTTATTAATACAATGTGGAAGGCGGATTATGACACACACATTTTTACGCATTGCAAGGCATATCGTATCGTTGGCAATATATATAAACAAAGAACTATGTCATTTTATGCATTTTTGCTCTATGCCTGTTCCTGTGGGGTAAAGAATTAGTAGCTTTGTAAAATTTGTAATGTGCATATGGACATGTGTTTCTTCTATTTTCACTAACCACGTGACACAGGGGTTGGTAACTCAGCATTTAAAAACAAAATGGCGGACAGTGATGTTTATGTGTGATCAAGGGCACAGTGTGCTCGAAACGCGTAAATACGGGGTGAGAGGAGAATAAAATTCTTACCTGCCAACACTACCTGGGTCTGTTTCTCTCTGTTCGCCGGTGTGGAGGTTCGGAGAGTGATTTTGGAGGAATATATATATATATATATATATATTCACTGAAAAAACCATAGGTTTCAGACACGTTATAGTTACAAATTAGCATTTAAAAAACCTTTGAAATTCACTGAAAAAACCATAGGTTTTAGGGACAGTTATAGTTACTTGGACATTGCACTCGTACAAAACCCGTGAAATTCCCCGTTATAGTTAGTTCAGCTAACTATAACTCGCGCCCCGCAATGCACTGCTGATGACGTCACATATTACATCACTCATGACATGGTCAGTGACATCACTGATGACATCACTGATGACATCTCAAATGACATCACTGATGACATCATCCAGTGACTGTGTGTTTCTGTAAAGTTTAAATATTTTTAAAATATATAGGAAAAGACGTATTGAAGAATGAGTGGGTGTCTAAGTGTCTGTATGGATGATTTAGTAGGTGCGTGACTGACTCTATAAGTGAGTGATTTAACGTATCTTACTGAATGCATGGGTTAGTGACTAAACTGGGTGTATGTCTGTATCCGTCTGTCTGTTGCTGTGTAAGTGGCTGCATGTGTTTGTGAATAGCTAAATGATTTTCTATATGAGTTATTGAATGCTTGTCTGAGTATCTGTATGGGTGCCTGAGTGTTTGTGTGGGAGGGGTGTGTGCAACTCTGTGCATAGATGTGTGAGTGGGTGATTCACTGGGTGGATGGTTTCAAGAGTGCATCTGTGATAGACTGTATGGGTGGGTAAGTGTGTGTAAGAGTGTGTTAGTGAGTGAATGTATGTCCCAGTGGTACATGTGTGAGTAACTACATATGTGAAAGGCAGTATATATGTGTGTTGGAGTATATAAATAGCTATAAGCAAGAGTGAGTGATTGTGATAGTGGCTGTATGGGTGATTGTGTGCTTGTATCAGTGATTGTATAAGAGCGTAACAATGTGCTACTATTTGTATGAGTAAGTGAGCTGGTGTGTGTATAACTGTATAGGTGAGTAAATGGCAGTGTGTTTAATTATTTGCATGACTGACTAGGTGTGTGAGTATCTCTATGGATGAGTGGCGTTGTTTGAGTGTCTATATAGGAGTAAGAGTGCATATGATAGTCCTGTACTGAGTGACCGTAAGTATGAGTGACTGTACGGGTGAGTGAGTGGATGTGTGTGTGTAGACCTAAGAATCAGTGAGTGGGTATGTAGTTATTGGTGTTGGAGTGTCTATGGTTTTGCGAATGGCAGTCTGTAATTTAGAGTGGGTGTATCAAAGATTATATTAGGGTGTGAGGAGGTGCATCAGATTATCACGTGGATGATGTCATCAGTGATGTCATTTGAGATGTCATCAGTGATGTCATCAGTGATGTCACTGACCATGTCATGAGTGATGTAATATGTGACGTCATCAGCAGTGCATTGCGGGGCGCGAGTTATAGTTAGCTGAACTAACTATAACGGGGGAATTTCACGGGTTTTGTACGAGTGCAATGTCCAAGTAACTATAACTGTCCCTAAAACCTATGGTTTTTCAGTGAATTTCAAAGGTTTTTTAAATGCTAATTTGTAACTATAACGTGTCTGAAACCTATGGTTTTTTCAGTGAATTTCAAAGGTTTTTTAAATGCTAATTTGTAACTATAACGTGTCTGAAACCTATGGTTTTTTCAGTGAATTTCAAAGGTTTTTTAAATGCTAATTTCTAACTATAACGTGCCTGAAACCTACGGTTTTTTCAGTGAATTTCAAAGGTTTTGTAAATGACAATTTTTAAATGTATTAATTGTTATATTAATTTTTTTCATACTGATTTACTACATTTTTAGAAACAATTTTTTTTTACATATTTTATTTCTCAAATTACATTGTAATTACATTATACATTACATTACAAAAAATACTTTCTCAGAATGAATTACTTTAGTTTAAATACTTTGCAGATAGGCAATAGACTTTTAAGTACAGTAGTTACAGTTGTTGCAATGGGCAACACATTTTCAAACACAATGCAACATTCAGCTCAATGTGAATTTCTAGTTAAATGCAATTAGTTACTTTATGGATTACTTTTGTAACCACAGGACTGGATCCTAGATTCAGTCCTGGTACATCTCCTGTAAACAGTTGAGTAAAAGCGTTTTGGTTACAGTCGTGATTTTTAAGGAATATTATTGTATTTTAAAAGTTGACACTTTGAAACTTTTTCTCATAGGATCACCAATGTTATCCTATGGAAGGAAATTCACTTAGCAGGTAAAAACTGTTATCGTTACTTTTTCTTACTCAGTGTTGGATCCTGGATCCAGCACTGGTGCATCTCCTGTAAACAGTTGAAAGAATGCGTTTAAGTCATACAGGCGATTTTTAAGGAATATTTGTAGTTTGTGAAAATCAACACTTTGAAACTTTTTTGCTGAAAACCAGTCAATGTTAGCCTATGAAGGAAATTCAAGTTACCGGTAAGTACGGTTAAAATTACTTTTGAGGATCAGTACTGGGCTGAAACATGCAGCACTGAGGTCTCTCCTGATAACAGGTGAGTAAATCGGAATTCGTATTTCGGCTGATTTTAGAGGAATATTTTAAAGTTCCAAAACTCCACACTTAGAAGAATTTCCAAGTGAAACCAGTCAATGTTAGCCTATGGAAGGAAATTCAAGTTACTGGTAAGTACGGTTAAAATTACATTTCAGGACCAGTACTGAGCTGAAAGATGCAGCACTGAGGTCTCTCCTGATAACAGGTGAGTAAATCAGAATTCGGATTTCGGCTGATTTTAGAGGAATATTTGTATGTTTCAAAAATCAACACTTAGAAGAATTTCCAAGTGAAACCAGTCAATGTTAGCCTATGAAGGAAATTCAAGTTACCGGTAAGTACGGTTAAAATTACTTTTCAGGATCAGTACTGGGCTGAAACATGCAGCACTGAGGTCTCTCCTGATAACAGGTGAGTAAATCGGAATTCGTATTTCGGCTGATTTTAGAGGAATATTTTAAAGTTCCAAAACTCCACACTTAGAAGAATTTCCAAGTGAAACCAGTCAATGTTAGCCTATGGAAGGAAATTCAAGTTACTGGTAAGTACGGTTAAAATTACTTTTCAGGACCAGTACTGGGCTGAAAGATGCAGCACTGAGGTCTCTCCTGATAACAGGTGAGTAAATCAGAATTCGGATTTCGACTGATTTTAGAGGAATATTTGTATGTTTCAAAAATCAACACTTAGAAGAATTTCCAAGTGAAACCAGTCAATGTTAGCCTACGAAGGAAATTCAAGTTACCGGTAAGTACGGTTAAAATTACTTTTCAGGATCAGTACTGGGCTGAAAGATGCAGCACTGAGGTCTCTCCTGATAACAGGTGAGTAAATCGGAATTCGTATTTCGGCTGATTTTAGAGGAATATTTTAAAGTTCCAAAACTCCACACTTAGAAGAATTTCCAAGTGAAACCAGTCAATGTTAGCCTATGAAGGAAATTCAAGTTACCGGTAAGTACGGTTAAAATTACTTTTCAGGATCAGTACTGGGCTGAAAGATGCAGCACTGAGGTCTCTCCTGATAACAGGTGAGTAAATCGGAATTCGTATTTCGGCTGATTTTAGAGGAATATTTTAAAGTTCCAAAACTCCATACTTAGAAGAATTTCCAAGTGAAACCAGTCAATGTTAGCCTATGAAGGAAATTCAAGTTACCGGTAAGTACGGTTAAAATTACTTTTCAGGATCAGTACTGGGCTGAAAGATGCAGCACTGAGGTCTCTCCTGATAACAGGTGAGTAAATCGGAATTCGTATTTCGGCTGATTTTAGAGGAATATTTTAAAGTTCCAAAACTCCACACTTAGAAGAATTTCCAAGTGAAACCAGTCAATGTTAGCCTATGAAGGAAATTCAAGTTACCGGTAAGTACGGTTAAAATTACTTTTCAGGACCAGTACTGGGCTGAAAGATACAGCACTGAGGTCTCTCCTTATAACAGGTGAGTAAATCGGAATTCCTATTTCGGCTGATTTTAGAGGAATATTTGCACAATGGTGAAGGGAGGGGGCGGGGCCTGAGGTGACATCTTTGCAAACGCGCCCCGTGGCGCGTTTTAAGTTGGGGGATTAAGTTCCCTTGAATCCTGAGGGTCCCTAGGGGCCAACTAGACCACCAGGAACCTCCAATATGCGCCAGGGGCTGCGTTGCAGAGACGTGTAGAGAGGCCACACCCCTTTACACCTCTCTGCAACGCAGCTCTGTGGCGCTTTCTGGATGTACCTGTTGGGCTAGTTGGCCCCCAGGGACCCTCAGGATTGAAGGGGATTTAATTCCCCATCTTAAAACGCGCCACGGGGCCTGTTTGCACACATGTCACCTCAAGCCCCGCCCCTCCCTTCACCACTGTGCAAACGCGCCCCGTGGCGCGTTTTAAGTTGGGGGATTAAGTCCCCTTGAATCCTGAGGGTCCCCGGAGTCCAACTAGCCCACCATATACCTCCAAAAGCGCCATAGAGCTGCGTTGCAGAGAGGTGTAAAAGGGCGTGGCCTCTGTACACCTCTCTGCAAGGCAGCCCCTGGCGCATACTGGAGGTTCCTGGTGGGCTAGTTGGCCCCCAGGGACCCCCAGTATTCAAGGGGAATCGTTCCCCTCTGCAAACGCGCCAGGGCGCGTTTGCAGAGTGGTGAAGGAAGGGGCGGGGCCTGCGGGCCAGATCGTTTTTTTTTTGTTTTTTTTAAATTTTGTTTTTTTGGGGGGAGGGGGGCCGCGTGGCCCCCCTCCCGGGCCACTACTTGCCCCGGGGACCCCATCCCCCGGGGCTGGCCCTCTCGTTGGGGACTGTGGGGGTCCCCAATCCCCCACAGTCCCGCCGGCACCCCGTGTCCTACGGGAGCCGGCATTGCTTTTACACATGGGGAGCAGCTAACATGCAGCTCCCCATATGGAAAAGCAATCGCTTTGGATATTGGAAGAGAGAGCAGGTTTCCTGCTCTCTCTTCCAATATCCAAAGCAGTTTGCAATGACAGGACGGGAGCCGCGAGGCTCCGTCCTGTCATTGCAAACAGCAGTGTCCCGGGGTAGGCACCCGGGACACTGCAGGAGCCGGCCCTGGGGGTGGTGGTCCCCAGGGCCATCAAGGGCTCCAGGAGGGGGCCGCGCGGCCCCCTCCCATTCAGTGCACAGCCCCGGGGAGGTGGTGGTCCCGGGGCTCTGGGGGTCCAAAACGGACCCCCATTGTAATTTTTCTTAGTGCCCCGGGGAGGTGGTGGTCCCGGGCGTGTGGGGGCTGGAGCCCCCACACAGGTTTTTAATTAAAAAAAGAAGCCCCGGGAGGTGGTGGTCCCGGGGCTGCGGGAGGGCTCAGAGCCCTCCCGCACCATTGTACATAAAGCCCCGGGGGTGGTGGTCCCCGGGGCTTGGGGGCCCTTAGAGGCCCCCACACATAAAATTAACCCCCCAGCATGCCCCCGGGACTTGGGCCACCCGGGGCCAGTTAACATCGAGCGCGGGAGACCGCGCTTCGATTTTTTCGGCAGGATTCGCGCACCCTGAGCGCATCCTGCCGATTTTTAAAAAAAAAAAATTTTTTTTTTTGCCCAGGGGGTCTTTGTGGGACCCCCTGAGCAAACCTAGGGGGTCAGGGTGTTTCTACCCTCCCCCCGTTGTGCGCTTTGCGCACTTGTTTCTGTCCCTCGGTTCTACCGAGGGACAAAATGGCTGCCAACATTTCCTGAATCGGAATGTTGACAGCCAGCTGACAGCCAATTAACATGCAGCTCGTGATCGGGAGGGTGCGCGAATCCTCCGTGCCCATAGATATATATGTACTTTTACTTTTTGATTTTCTCAGCAACTACTGAACGGATTTACACCATTTAACAAAAAGGGTTCTTTCTGAACCAAGAACTACCTCTTTGCCAAATTTGGTGTAATTCCGTTCAGCAGTTCGAGCTGTAGCCGTGTCTAAAGTTTCCTATGGGAAAATGCATGGGGAAAACGCGTTTTGGGACCCCCTTTTTCTCGGCCCCCGCTTGACGTATCACCCCGAGACTTTCAGGGTAGGAGCGGACCGGAGCGCCCCACGAAGTTTGAAAATTTCGCCAAGATACGTCAACCGGCAAGAGAGTTATTTCAAATAGAATGTCGCGGATTTCCTATGGATAATAGGTTGTAACTATAACTATCTACTGGCGACCGCCAGTAGATAATATATATATATATATATATATATATATAAAAATAACATTCTTAAACTTTTTTGAAACACTCAGTCACTGGATTATGTCATCATTGATGTCATCAGTGATGTCAGTTGAGATGTCATCAGTGATGTAATCAGTAATGTCACTGACCGTGTCATGAGTGATGTAATATGTCACGTCATCAGCACTACATAGCAGGGGCACGAATTATCTAACTATAATGGCTGAATTTCTCTGGTTTTGTTCGAGTGAAATGTCAGCCTAACTATAACGTCCCTGAAACCTGTGGTTTTTCTATGAATTTCTAATGTTTTTTTAAAATGCAAATTCCTAACTATAACGTCCCTGAAACCTGTGTTTTTTTTCAGTGAATATATATATATGTATATATTCACTGAATAAACCATAGGTTTCAGGGACGTTATAGTTAGTTGGAGATTTTACTCGTACAAAACCAGAGAAATTCCACCGTTATAGTTAGTTCAGCTAACTATAACTCGCGCCCCCGCAATGCACTGCTAATGACGTCACATATTACATCATTCATGACATGGTCAGTGACATCACTGATGACATTGATGACATCTCAAATGACATCACTGATGATATCACTGATGACATCACTGATGACATCATCCACGTGATAATCTGATGCACCTCCTCACACCCTAATATAACCTTTGATACACCCACTCTAAAATACAGACTACCATTTGCGAAACCATAGACACACCAATACCAGTTACTACATACGCACTCACTGATTCCTAGGTCTACACACACATCCACTCATTCAACCATACAGTCACTCATACATGCAGTATACCATCAATACGGCACTATCATATACTGTCACATATCTATACAGACACTCACACACCGTCACTCATCCGTATAGTTACTCACACACCTAGTGAGTCATGCAAAGAATCAATCACACTTCCATTTACTCACCTATACAGTTATACACACACCACATCACTTATTCAAACAGAAACAAACGCATACTTACTCTCTTATACAATCACTGATACATGTACACACTCATCCATACAGCCACTCTCACAATCACTGACTCTCACGTATAGTCATTTATATACTCCAACTCTCCCATGCATTCAGTAAGACACATGTAATCACTCACTTAAACAGACAGTTACGCACCTACTAAATCCTCCATCCAGACACTTATACACCCACTCATTCTTCAATACACCTTGGCATATATATAATACATATTTAAACTTTAAAGTAACACACAGTCACGTGGATGATGTCATCAGTGATGTCATTTGAGATGTCATCAGTGATGTCATCAGTGATGTCACTGACCATGTCATGAATGATGTAATATGTGATGTCATCAGCAGTGCATTGCGGGCGCGAGTTATAGTTAGCTGAACTAACTATAACGGTGGAATTTCTCTGGTTTTGTACGAGTGAAATCTCCAACTAACTATAACGTCCCTGAAACCTATGGTTTTTTCAGTGAATTTCTAAGGTTTTTTAAATGCTAATTTCTAACTATAAGGTGCCTCAATCCTATGGTTTTTTCAGTGAATTTCAAAGGTTTTTTAAATGCTAATTTTTGATCTATAACGTCCCTATTAAGTCCCCTTGAATCCTGAGGGTCCCTGGGGGCCAACTAGCCCACCAGGTACCTCCAGTAAGCGCCACAGAGCTGCATTGCAGAGTAGTGTAAAAAGGGGCATGGCCTCGGACCACCTCTCTGCAACGCAGCTCTGTGGCACTTACTGGAGGTACCTGGTGGGCTAGTTGGCCCTTAGAGACCCTCAGGATTGAACGTGACTTAATCCCCCAAATTACAATGCACCAGGGGGCACATTTACACACTTGCCATATCAGGCCCCGCCCCCTCCCTGCACCACTGTGCAAACGCGCCCGCTGGCACATTGTAACTTGGAAGATTAAGTCCCCTTGAATCCTGAGGGTCCCTGGGGGCCAACTAGCCCACCAGTACCTCCAGTAAGCGCCACAGAGCTGCGTTGCAGAGAGGTGTAAAAAGGGGCGTGGCCTCAAACCACCTCTCTGCAATGCAGCCCTGTGGAGCATACTGAAGGTACCTGGTGGGTTAGTTGGCCTCCAAGGACCCCTAGTATTGAAGGGGAATTAATTCCCCAACTTACAACGCGCCAGGGGGTGCATTTGTAGAGTGCTGCAGGGAGGGTGCTTTTTTCTCATTTTTGGGGCCCTGAGGACCCCATCCCCCAGGGCCTGACCCCTTTTTCATAAATATTTTTTTTTTAAATAATCGGGAAGGAGGCCGCGTTGCCCCCCTCCCGAGGCCTATTTCGGCCCCGGGGACCCCATCCCCCAGGGCATGGCCAGAATTATATTCCTTTTTTTTAATGTTTGGAGGGGGCCGCATGGCCCCCCTCCTATGGCCAATTATGGCCCCGGGGACCCCATCCCCCGGGGCCGGCCTTTGCTTTTATTTTTAATTACTTATTGGGGAGGGGGGCCGTGAGGCCCCCTTCCCCGGCCACTTCTGGCCCCGGGGACCCCATCCCCCGGGGCCTGGCCTGTCCGTTGGGGACCGGGGGGAGCCTCAATGCCCCCACGGTCCCGCCGGCTCCCCGCCTCCTGCGGGAGCCGGCATTGCTTTTCCACAAGGGGAGCTGCTGACATGCAGCTCCCCTTTTGGAAAAGCAATTCTGCTTGCTTCATTGAAGCGAGAGCAGGTTTCCCTGCTCTCGCTTCAATGAAGCAAAGCAGAGTTTGCAATGACAGGGCAGGAGCCGCAGGGCTCCCGCCCTGTCATTGCAAACAGCAGTGTCCCGGGGGTGGGCACACCGGGACACTGCAGGAGCCGGCCCTGGGGGGTGGCGGTCCCCAGGGCCATCGAGGGCTCCAGGAGGGGGGCCACGTGGCCCCCCTCCCTTTATTTTAAAAGCCCCGGGAGGTGGTGGTCCCCGGGGCCTGGGGGTCCGTAACGGACCCTCGAATTTAAATATAGAGTGCCCCGGGGAGGTGGTGGTCCCTGGGGCATGTGGGGGGGGCTTGAGCCCCCCACACATCTTTTCAAAATAAATAAATAAAGCCCCGGGGAGGTGGCGGTCCCGGGGTCTGCGAGGGGGCCCCGTGCCCCCGTGGTTTATTTTCAAAGCACCAGGGAGGTGGTGGTCCCCGGGGCAGCGTGGGGGGGATTGGGACCCCCCCATGCTTTTTTTTTACAGTCCTGGGGAGGTGGCGGTCCCCGGGGCTGCGGGGGGGCCGCGTGCCCCCCACATTTAATGTGCAAAGCCCCGGGGAGGTGGTGGCCCCTGGGGCTGCGGGGGCCCCCATGGGCCCCCGCTATTATTTTATTAGGAATGCCCCCGGGACCTGGACCTCCCAGGGGCCTCATTTAAATGAAGCGGGGGGAGACCGCGCTTCATTTTTTTAAAAATTTCAGCGGGATTCGCGACCCCAACGCGAATTCCGCCTAAATTTTAAAAACAAAAATGCTTTTTTCGGCCCTGGGGGTCCTTGTGGGACCCCCTGAGCAGGCCTAGGGGGTCAGGGTGTTTCTACCATGCCCCCTTTTCTTGTTTTTCATGCTTGTTTCACTGTTTTTTTGTGACTCGGTTCTACCGAGTCACAAGATGGCTGCCAACACTTCCTGGTTTTGGGTGTTGGCAGCCAATCACAGTGAAGCTCGTAGACGGGAGGGTTCGCGAATCCACCGCGTCCCTGGATTTTGAAACTTTTATTTTTTGAATTTCTCAGCAACTACTGAATGGATTTACACCATTTAAAAAAAAAGGATGCTTTCTGAACCAAGCACTACCTTTTTGCCAAATTTGGTGTAATTCCATTCAGCAGTTCAGGCTGTAGCCGTGTCTAAAGTTTCCTATGGAAATTAACATGGGGAAAACGCGTTTTGGGACCCCCCTTTTTTCTCGGCCCCCACTTGACGAATCACCCCGAAACTTTCAAGACAGGAGCTGACCGGAGCGGGCCACTAGTTTTAAAATTTCGCGAAGATTCGTCAACCAGCGCCAAATTTATTGGGAAAACAAAAAACGCTTTTCCTATGGAAACTAGGTCCTAACTATAACTACCTACTGCCGACCTCTATTTTTTTAATTTCTCTGGAACTACTGAACGGATTCACACCATTTAACAAAAAGGGATCTTTCTGAACCAAGGGTTACCTTTTTCCAAATTTGGTGTAATTCCGTTCAGCAGTTCGGGCTGTAGCTTTGTCTAAAGTTTCCTATGGAAATTAAAATGGGGAAAACGCGTTTTGGGACCCCCCTTTTTTCTCGGCCCCCACTTGACGAATCACCCCGAAACTTTTAGGACAGGAGCTGACCGGAGAGGGCCACTAGTTTTTTAAATTTCGCGAAGATTCGTCATCAGCGCCAAATTTATTGGGAAAACAAAAAACGCTTTTCCTATGGAAACTAGGTCCTGACTATAACTACCTACTGTATAAGCATTTTTTGTTTTTAGTTTTGCCGCGGACTTGCAGGTGGATCCGCATATCCATGGCAAAATAAAAAAAAGACGTTTAATGCGCCCTGATGGGCCAAATTCTGGGGCAATGAAGGGGGAGGGGCTCATGTGGACCCTCTCTTGGACTTAGGCCAAGCCCCGGGGACCGCCACCTCCCTGGGGCTGTAAACAATGAAAATGGGACTACCTCCCCCTGGGGCAATTTTGCATTCAAACACGGGGGACCCGTTTGCCCCCCCTCTGTCCCAGGGACCGCCACCTCCCTGGGGCACAACCATCAATTTTGTTTTTTTAAAACAATCCGGGGAAGGCCCTAAGGCCTCCTCAGCACGCTGGGTACTGGGGCACAACCATTAATTTTATTTTTTTTAAACATACAGGGGATGCCCTATGGGCCTCCACAGCCCCAAGGACTGCTACCTATCTAGAGCACAAATACAGTAATGAAGGGTGTCCATTGCAGACCCCCAGCCCTGGGTACCATCACCTCCCTGGGGCTATACAGAAGATGGGAGGGGGTTGCACGGCCCCCCTTCAGAAGCCCTACATGGCCCTAGGGAATGCCAACCCCCAAGTCCAGCTCCAGCAATGTGCCGGGGTGCCCACCGCAGGACATAGCAGTTTGCTATGGCTTGGCAGGAGCAAGCAGGGAAACAGACTTTACTTTGGGACCCAGGGATCTGCATGTCAGTAGCTCCCTGAATCCCAAAGCAATACCGGCTACTGCAGGAGGCAGGGATCCAGCAGGGACCGTGGGGGCCTTTAGGCTCCCCTATGGTCCTATTGGTGAGTGGGTTCCCTAGAGGCACCAGCTTTCAATGGGCAGGCCCTGGAGGATGGGGTCCCCGGGGCCCAATTTGGTCTGAGGAGGGGGCCTCGCTGCCCCCCTCCCTATGAATAAAAGACCGGGACCCGGGAAATGGGGTCCCCGTGGCGAAAATCAGCCTGGGGAGGAGCAGCCGCATGGCACTACTCCCCTCTTTTACAATAAAAAAAATCTAATGGCCAGGCCCCAGGTGAAGGTGTCCCCGAGGGCAAAATTGGCCTAGGAGGGCAGCCCCCCTTTAATAAAAAAAGGATGGACAGGCCTCGGGGATGGGGTCCCCGGGAAAGAAAATGGTACAACTACTGACATACCCATTCACAGACCTACACCACTTTCCAGCAATCAGCAAAGATACCTTTTTGGAGCTCCTGTCTAAAGTTAAATCTGGATCTCCTACCGATAGCTGTCCTCCCCACGTTTTGAGAGAAGCTCTTACTGCAAATTATGAGCTGGCTCTTTCTCTCATGAACGAACCATTAACTCAGGGCTATGTTCCTAGAGCCTTTAAAAAAGCCATCATAGTTCCCCTTTTGAAAAAACCATGGGCAGATCCTCTGACCCTGATGAACTACCGCCCCATCTCCCTCCTCCCTTTCCTGGCCAAGGTATTGGAATCCTATGTGGCAAATTGCCTTTGCTCATTCTTTGAACAGTCTCACTATCTGGACCCTAGGCAAGCAGGCTTCGAATTTGCACATTCAGACAGTATTATTGACTGTATTGGATGAGCTATGGAGGGAAGCAGATAGGGGCGCCCCGCAGGCCTTGGTGTTATTGGACCTGTCAGCTGTCTTTGACACAGTCGACCATGCTATCCTGCTGGACCGTGTCAGGGAAGCAGGTATCCAGGGGCCAGCCCTCAGCTGGATCACGTCCTTTTTGGAGGATTTCATTAGGTTCGCCTCTCCCATTTTACTGCACCGAATATGAAGATCATGTGCGGTGTACCCCAGTGGTCCTCATTATCCCTGCACCTGTTTAACTTGTACCTACTCCCTCTTTTACTGTCCTTAATAGACAGGAATGTGAGTACATTTAATTATGCAGACGACCTGCAATTAATATTCTCCATTGATAATACTCCAGACTCCATATCCGAATTTCAAGCCACCATGCTGCATGTCCGTAATTGGATGAAGAGCAATCATTTGAAATTGAACCCAGACAAAACTGAGCTGGTTTTGATAGGTGGCATCTGCAACCACTGGAGCCCGCATTTCTGTCCAGCTGAGCAGGGTTCCCCCCCTCTCCATCCTCCTCTGCTAAAAGCCTTGGAGTCACAATCAATTGCGACTTATCCATGAAGTCTCAGATTGGAACCATAGTCTCCACCTGTTTTTCTCAGCTATGAAAAATAAGGAAAATAAGCAGATTTCTCACTAGGGAAGCCCTGGTGCAGGTAGTCTTAGCTGTGCTCATGTCCCACATCAATTATGCTAATTCCCTATACTTCAGCCTGCCTGCATACCTAATAAAGAGACTGTAACTTGTGCAGAGTCAGGCCGCAAGACTTATTTATCAGCAGCCCAGATGGCAACATGCTTCCCTCTCATGAAGAAACTACATTGGCTCCCTGTACTCTAACTATGTACCTTTAAAATCGGCTGTCTAATTTTCAATTCATTACACAGCGCATGCCCAGAATTCATCTCCAATATCATTCAGAGATATACACCTACCCGCAATCTGCGTTCAGCCCACACAAATTTGCTGGTCATCCCATATTACAAATCAAAATGGTTAAGTGGCAGCACGGGGCCCAAAATGGATCAGGGAAGGGGGGGCCACGCAGCCCCCTTTATAAAAAATAGCAAATAAATTAAACAAGCATTTGCAATGCAACCGGTCTAGCCTTTGGGACCATATATGTATTTAGCTATGCAGCACATTAGCCTGGGTGCTGAAACATCTACTGTTCTTTAACATGGAGGGCAAGTAAGCACCAAACTTCGTGACATGCCAGGTATGGGAACACATGGAGAGAAATATTGCCTTTCAGCGGAAAATGGTATAGTCCAAAGCTCTGTTTTTAATGTAAAATCAGGGCCTTCGGTGGTCATATCACTGAAAATACAAGATTTGAAAAAAATATTATTGTCTACGGGTGCTCTTGGAAGACAATTTCTATGGACTGGAATCTAGAGAATGCTAAAGTGATTCTGGTACTTTACTGACCTCTGCTGGTCGTTTTCTATCAAGAAAGTTAAATAGAGGCAGTTGCCAGAAAAAAAAAAAAGAAAGTCCCTCAGCAGAAAGCAATTCTGGTATTTTACTGACCTCTACTGGTCATTTTCTATCAAGACAGTTAAATAGAGGTAGTTGAACAGAAAAAAAACTCCCTACGCGGAAGCAGAAAAGTCATAGGGCTGATCTCCAGAGTCCACAAAGTACATACACATATACGTATATACTAAAGTATATACAAGAGGTCTCAAATGCTCGACCTAAAAAACTGGCAACTTGCCATTTGCAGAGTTGTGGAGAAAGGGGACATGGCCTTCGAAGACCTCACAGCAATCCCACTTTGTGGGACTTATTAGAGATAACAGGAGGGGTAGTTGGCCCCTAAGGACATCCTTGGGAGCCATCCACCCTCCTGTTACCTCCAGTAAGTCCCACACAGTAGGACTGCTGAGACCTGGTAGGAGGCCATGCCCCCTTTCTCTACCACTGTGCAAACACGCCTCCTGAAGGTACTACTATTAGGGGGATGAAACCCCCTTGGCTATTGAATGAATGAATGAAAATATTTATAGAGCGCAACTATCACTCCGGGGAGCATCATGGCGCTAAGGCAGAAATGAGAAAAGGATTGGAGAGCAGCAGTATGTTCTTCCAAATCAGATGAGTGAAAACAATAAGTTGTCCTGGACTACAAAGATCCAGGTTTTCAGGAATTTCTTAAAAATATATTCTGTCTGAGAGAATTAGAGATGGGTGGGTAGAGAGTTCCATGCTTTGGTCCCTAGGACTGCCAAAGATTTGCCCCCTCTGGATGCCAGATTGAAGCTGGGAGACGCGAGAAGGTTTGCTGATGATGATCTTAGTAGGTGCTGTGTCACATACGGTTTGATTCTGACTCTAAGGTACTTGGGTCCTGATGACCTGAAGGCTCTGTAAGTGATTATCAGGATCTTAAAGAGGATTCTTTTATGTATGGACAGCCAGTGTAAAGATTTTAAGGCTGCTGACGCTGAAGACCCTCAATATAATTTTAGGACCAGGCGAGCTGCTGCGTGTTGTACTATCTGTAGTTTTTTCAAGACAGCCTTATTGGAGCCTGCATATAGGCTGTTGCTGTAATCTAGACGGGACACTGCAGCTGTCTTTCTAGCCGCACTTGGTAACAGATCCAAAAACATGTTAAGAGACTTTATCAGATGGAAACATGTGCCGGCTACAGAGAGAGCTTGCTGATGGAAGGATAGTGAGGTATCGAATTTTACTCCCAGGTTCCTTACTACATTCACTGTATTTGGCGGAGGGGGAGTGTCATTCGGACACCACTGTTTAGGCAAAAAGATGTTAGATTTGCCAAGCAGCATGATCTCGGTTTTTTGGCTGTTGCATTTCAGGTGATTGGATAGCATCCAATGGATGACAGCAGAAAGGCAGCATTGGAAATTCTCCTCTGCATCAGTGGAGTCTTTTTCTAATGTTAGAATTAACTGAGTATCATCTGCATAGGAAATAGTTTCGATGTTAAATGATGATATTAGGTTGAGCAGAGGAGCCATATAGATATTAAAGAGTGTTGGGCTCAGGGCAGAGCCCTGTGGGACCACAGAAAGCAAGGGTTTCTCCGCTGATTGGTAGTGGCCGAGAGTGACTATTTGTTTTCTATTCACTAGAAATGAGTTCAGCCAGGCAAGGGCCATATGAGAAATGCCATATGATTGAAGTCGGTCTCCCAAAATGCCATGGGAGATCGTGTCAAATGCGGCCGATAGATCCAACATTATTAGCACTGCATTTTTCTCTTGGTCCAAGGTGAATTTCAGAGTTTCAGTGGTGTGTAGCAGTGCTGACTCTGTAGAATGTATAGGCCTGAAACCTGATTGACTTGGATGTAAAATATTATCTTCTTCTAGGAAGGCAGTCAGTTGGGTATTTACTAATTTTTTGGTTATTTTGCTTAGGCAGGGTAGAAAGGAGATGGGGCGGAGGTTCGAGAGAGTCGTAGGATCAGGTAATTGCCTTTTTTAGAGGGGTTTGACTGCTGCGATTTTCCAGTCAGATGGTACTTCTGCTTGTGTGAGTGAAGAATTTATTATTTTGTTGATGGTTGGGTTATGATGTCAATGGTGGCATGCAGTACCTTTGGAGGGCAAGGGTCAAAAGGGGAGCCTGATTTGCATGAAAGGATAGCTTGACGTGACTGTTCCAGGCTGACCTCCTTAAAAAAAAATAAGAGCAGGTCTGTCATCCTGGTCATGTTTCTCAGAGTCCATGAAGGGTGTTGACTTCTTTTTAAGTCTTGGACTTTCTGATCAAAGAAGTCAGTAATATGATCACAAAGAGTTTGTGATGGTGGAATCTGGTGTTCGAGTATTTTAGGGTGTGTAAAGGATTTCACAATTAAGGGTCCTTAGGTGCCAATTACCCCTTCTGTTACCTCCAGTAAACCCTGCGCAGTGGGATTGCTGCGAAGTTGTCAGAGGCTATGCCCCCTTTCTCCACCTCTCTACAAACACACCTCGTGGCACACTACTAGTAGGGGGATGTAGTCCTCTTGGCTATTGAGGGTCCTTAGGGGCCAACTACCCCTCCTGTTACCTCCAGTAAGCCCCACACAGTGGGATTGCTAAGAGGTTGTCGGAGGCTGAACTGCAGGCTTTAAATGGTCTATAGATTGTAGAGTAGATGAAATAATACTATATTTCTTTATAGTAGATGTTTTATGGCCAGTTACAGGATAGGAGGCCACCGATCTAAAATAGAAGTATGACTGTTTTGGACATATTTGACCCAATCAGAACATTAAGAACGAGGAACACTCTGCAACATAACAACTGTAAACCAAATTTAATTTTAAATGGACAAAATGTTCCGTCCTATGCACAGTACGGAGTCCATGCAGCTTAATATGCTATGCTCTTATGTTTTAGCTTCAACTTATCGTTTTATCACTTAAACCATTTCTCACAACCTTTGACCAATTGACCGAGAATTTAGGTCAGTAAAAGATAAATCTTGCAATTTGTTCTCCCTTTTTGCCCCTTATAGGTGATGGGTCAACATTTGTATTTCCTTTCTATCTGTCACACAACAGGTTTGGTGACAATTTTCTCCGGTGTCCTAAAGTTTCATTTTTCTATTTAATTTTACTTCTTGGAAGGCACTTACACAACTGAAGCCCCAAAACACTGGTTGAGTGTTAGATCTATCCTTTTTGGGTATATCACACATTTATACTCATTTTTGGACTATTTTTAATTTTAAATAATAAAATAATGTATGAATTGAACGATTTGTATTATTACTATACAAGGGCATAATCAATGGTTTTCTTCCTTCCTAGCAATTTGGTACTAAATGTAATAGTAATTGGAAATTCTTTTGTTGGTAAAGAGTGTGTGTTTATAGAACATATTGTACATTACTGTATTTGTAAATACATGTTGATAGCCATGAAGAAGTCAATAGCCTGAACTAATCTGTTATCCTGGAGATAGCTTTCTTCATTAAAGAAAGGCTCTGTACTAGAAGTATGTATCCATTCTCCACTAAAAACTTTACAAAATGTACTTCTATTTACTAATGTTTACTTCTGGTTTTGTCTCCTCATGCACAACACTATTTTGTCAAGAGTCTTCGTTCTATTTAGAATCAAAATGAAAAGCTTTCTCTTCAAAGCAAAGTCCTTATCAACTACTCTCTCAACTCGTTCTTTCTGTTTCACTGCATCTCTCCTTCTACACTTTTTTAAATTCCTCCCTAAATTTACAACCACTCTACTACGAAACATCCTAGCTCTGATTTCCTTAAACTGCTTCTGTCTCCTGGTTATGTTGTGTCCATGTTTGTTACAATCTTTTCTCCTCTTCCAATGTGCACTTTGTCCACTCTTGTTGTTTTTCAAAGTCATAATTGTATTTTCTTTATTTTGTAATCTTTGCAAAAGTCCTGTAGGCGAGGTGTGCCCAGATGTTGTACCATGCGATCACGGTATTTACACTCCAGGAGTACTGTTTCCATCTCCTTGGTGACTGAGATGTCCATTGCGTATCAGAAAAATTACAATCAGGATACCTACTATTAGAAACAGGATCAGCGGAAGTCCTCCAAAGATGCTTCCGAATACGGAGTGTATAAAGTTTGGTAGAACTCCAAGGACCATCTGAAAGGTGCTTAACAGTCCCGAACCTATGGTCTTAAATAGGTGGACTATACCCATCGTATCAGACATGTTAAAGATACGATTTACTATTTCTGTGAAATGGAAGGGGCAGTTTGTACGCATGAGTGCCTGTATCTCAGCCGAGGACCTTGCGATCTGGAGATCAAATGTCTCCTGGGCGGAGGTTAAGGGCACGGTTTTCTGTAGAAGCATGGCTTTCATTCTGCTCAGAGTATCAAACCGTATAAAGGAAACATTCAACGGAGGCCATAGCGGCGCCTCCCTGACTGTGTGTGTCGGTGGAAACAATACTTGCATACAGCAAATAACCCTGGAGCTCACAGTGACTAGATATGCGATGCCCAGAAACATCCCACAACAACCTTGATCGTTCAGCATCAAGTAACTCCTATTTCAAAGTAGCCTGAATACTGGAGTAATCACGGCTGCTGGGGTACCCCTCAAGTGACAGGATAGGTTCGCTACTGAACCATTGCAGGCCCTGTGCAGCATAATATCCGGGCATATGAGAGATACACTTAAAGCATTCTCGCAGTTTGTACCGCTTAGAAGCACTTCTAGATCCCTACTCCTGCACTGAAATCTGTACGGTAATTCCCAAGATTCCTTGATGGATTCCCTACCCATTTCTTCATAGCTGCCTGCCTGTTGTTGTTCTAGACAGTACTGAAACTGGAAAGTTGTGACCGGTAAGGTGATATGGCCATGGATCAACCACTCTGTGGACGGTGATTCTGCCACAGTGAAAGGTAATCTGTCCAGTTTTTCAACGCGCAGCATTGTATATTTTGTTCCCCTCTGTGCCATTTTCATCTGTTTTTCCATTTGATTGTATGCAGAAAACAGGGACGTACTGTTGATAAAACGCCAAGGCACATAACCTGTGTGCAATGATTGCAGCGTCCAGCTCAATAAGATAATAGAACGCAATTGTGATGGCCCGTGCTGTAGTATGGACAAATCTTGTTCTAGTACATCAATGGCAGAAGATACAATGTTGCTCAGTGAATAAATCCTGAAAGTAAGCATAGTCATGCCATTGTCAATCCTATCTATTTCTCGTAATCTCTCTGCTGCTTCTTGTTGGGAGATTTTCCAAATTTCATTATAGACAGCATAATAGAAATGTTTTTGACGTGGCTTTCTGGGACCTAATAAAAAATCCTGTAGGTCCACATCCTCTGCAAGTAAGGGTAAGTGTTGTTTCACCTGTGTTAGTGTTGAGGTTTCTAGCCAATTGAGGCATAACTTTCCAACGCTGCATGATGTCACCACCCCTGGATATTCTCCTTGTACATAGCGTGGGTCTGGCCTATGGATACTGAACCCTTCGGTTCTACCCCTGAATATTTCCTGACATCTATTAGTGTCTGTCGGCCAAACCAACCATCCCTTCCAATTGGGGTCTGATCTTTTTTATTGTAAAATGTCATCTAATGTAGCCCCTTTTAGAGATGTAAAATTACCCTCTGCCTGTGATGGTGTTGGAATCCGAGGTGTGTTCAAATCCTTGTTCTTGGCCATTCCAAGGCAGGAGGTCTGTTGCACAGTATCATTCAGAAATATCATCTGCTGGGGAATGAGGCATGCTCTAAATAGCGCTTCTGTTCCCTGGACTTGCCAGTCTCTACAACCCCAGACTGATTTTAAGTCTATATTGTCTTTCTATAAGTCGAAATCCTGTTCAGACAGTTGGGTAATGAAGGAAGCAGAGTAAATCTGTTTGGTGTTAGTCAGCATATTTTCTGTGCAGGTGTTGGTGCAACTTTATAGTAGTATGATGTTGGGTCAGAAATATTGAACCCTGAAAAATATGAACATTTCTGTGCAAAAGTTTTCAAACTACTTTTCGGTGGTGTAGGGCAATGTTCCCATTGGTGATATGTGAAAACATTCCTAGGGGTATTGGATTTGTGTAGAAAATGATGACCATAATGTTGATAACAATACATTGTGTTAAAGTCTGATGTGTCTTCCAACATTGCACTGCTAGAAAATGCAGCAGATTGTTCTAAATCAGACAACATATTGTTCACAGTTTCAAAATCCCAATCATCGGAAAATGTACTGGAGGTAATGATATCATTCAAGGAAATTTTAAACAAATGAGGTCTTTTTAAAAGTTTGGTTGGACCAAATATATCATAATCAACCTTGTCCCATACTATACCATCTGGTATAGGAACTGCTGTAATGTTCATTGATGACAAGTCTCTTTGTTCACGATGTGATGAAACATGAGGTTTCAGGAGCAAGTTCACTTTTGATGCTGCAGAGCTTTGGCAAAGGTAAGTTCCATTAACAAGTAAGCTGAAGACAGTTACTAAGCCTATCCAGAAAAGAATGAAAAGTATCCCGGTGATTATCCAGAGTTCTAAACAAAGTGACACCAGGTAAGTCTTTTTAACGAAAATGAAGAAGTCTTTGATTTGTTGTTGACAAGATATTGGGGCTGGCGTTTTATGTTCACTCGGATCCAATGAAAAGGTATCGAAGTCAATGAAATAGCCAGATGCAGTCCGATCTATTTTTGGTAGCTCAGCAGGTTTTATTGAACTTCTAGATGGCTCTTGTTGAGGCATATTTATGTAGACATCAGCGTTAGGTCGAATTGAAATTTGTCTTTCATTTTTGTTTTGAATCTCTGTTTCAAGAGGAACTAGTTCCATGGCATTGTTGCATAGTCCATCATTCTGTATAGGAGACTCTTCAAACGTGATGAGCATTTCCGTCTAAACTTCCTGTATGGTAGCAAGAGGAGGGCATCGGCTACTCAGGAGTCCACGAGGCCTACCATTCAGTATCGGCCACATAGTGTGGTTTTTATCAGACCAATGGAGACGACTCTCTTCTCCTTTTTCCCGGCAAGAGGTGGCAGAAGTACAGTTCTTGTTCCTTCGACGGCCAGGACAGGTACAGGCTTTCTGTAAGATGCCCAAATTCTTTCTTGTCCACTATCTTTTCTCTGACCAGATCCCTGACTTTAGCGCCCCTAGACAGGTCTTGCAATGACTGACTTGACTTCCCCAGTGGCGGTCCGCTTTACCTGCACATTACTCTGCAGGGCCCTGGATTCATTCAGGTCCTGTAAAACAGCCAAACGTTTATTGATGTGAAAAGGTTTTTCATCCGCCACTGTGCCTTTACAATTGAGATCAGCTACCCACATTCTTGTCCCAAAAAGGACCTCGTAAGGAGTGACACCCCCTAGAGAACTTCTTGGCATGTTGTTTAAGGCCCTCTGTACCCCATATAAGTGATTGACCCAACTACCACCCGCATCTAATACTCTAGCTGTTAATGATTGCTTTAAGTCCCGGTTTTTCCTCTCCACAACCAAATTTCCCTTGGGATGTCATGGAGAGGAGTACCGCAGTGCAACACCCAAACTTCCCATGGCTTCCTTGTGAGCCCTGGAGCTAAACGCCGGGCCACGGTCAGAATATAATGTGCCAACTGCGTATGTCCCTATAAAGACTAAAGATAACAGTTCGAGCATCAGCCGAGTGCTGAGGCCATACTCATAGGAATCTCGAGCAGGAATCCACAGAAACCATTATGTACTTGTAAGCCCCATCATATTGTAAGGGACCGCAGTGATCCAAATAGACACAAGAGGTCTGTCTGATATTAATAATGGTGTCTGTGCTGGACGTGTTATGGTTGAGCCTTTCATCTGCTGGCAGATGTCGCACTTTAAGACATAGGGCCGATTCCGATTCAGGCCGGAAATCTCCCCGACTGAGCCGGACCTGGAGAGATTTCCGACCGAATCAGACTCTAGCAGTCCGACCGAACGAGTACAATGCGTTCGCATGCAATCGGACTCGATTCGGTCGGACTCCCATTGAAGTCAATGGGAGCCGGTCGTACAACGCGTACGCGGGCTCCCATTGACTCAATGGGTGTGAGGCGAACAAGGGCGCCCCCTACAGCGGGTACGTGTCGAAGCGACTCGCACCGTACATGCACAGGCCCCCCTGTGTGCGACTCGCACAGCTACGCGTACAGGGGGGTCCGACACGGACACCCAAAGTGCGGCTCCGACTGCTCTTTGGAGCCGGACTGCGTGAGTCGGTCGGACTGCTCGAGGCGCGGATCGTACTTACCAGGCCGGAGAACGTCTCCATTGCGCGGTGCGAGTCAGTCGGAGCGGTTGGGTCCCGCGAACGAGTCGGTCGGCGATTTCGCGAGCGCTCGCATCGTACTCGCTCGCCTGGACGCACGTTCGAATCGGTCGGGAAAGAGGGCTCCGAATCGGATCCGGTAAAGCTGAATCCGATTCGGTGCCCTACCGGCCGAGATCGGAATCGGCCCCATAGTCTTTGGTCTGCTTTGTTAACCCTGGCCACCAATAGCCTTGTTTCAGTAAAGAAACTGCTGCCGACAGAACCAAGTCCCTTGTGTGCAGCTAAAATTAAGACTAATCTGCGATCCCATGTTTGGTATTAATCTGAGCAAATGGAACGTTATTTGCATCTAACTTGTAGGAGTACTTGAGTGGAGAACCTTTCGGAAGTGCCTTATTGTCTTTGCGTGATGCAATGACAGCTATCATTATCTGTCCGTCTATTCTCGTCTTTCAACAAGTGATTGCAGCTACGGACGCAGTTCGTACTGACCCCTTCACGGCTCCATCAGCCAATGAATTTCCTTTGTCGTGCTGAGACAGGTTCTTCAAGTAGAATTGCCCGTTCCCCGGGAGTGAAGAGGAAGCCCCTTCCTTTCCTAGAGATAGAGCCTCCCCAGTGCCTTAAACAGTACACACTGTAGGAACGCAAATATCCCCAAAAAATGAAGGGACCAAGATGGACCACCAGAGAAGTCCCAATGCAGCCAACAGGGAGAAGGTCTAGTCTCACCAGACGTGGGATTTCTATAAGCGAAGAGACAAAGAAACACACATACGTGAGAAAATACAATGTCAGGGAAACGTACAAAGAAAACAAGATTTTAAACTAGCAACTCAGATTGTGCACCATCCCACACTTACTTGAGTTCAGGCAGGTAGGTGATAAAAAGATGGTCTCTTGAAAATAACAAAAATAACAAAAAGGCTTGTAGGTAACAGCATATGTTACTTCAGCAACAAAGACAAAATCCTAGAGCATTCCTATGCTCGTTATCCGATGAGTAGTTCAGAAAGAAACCTCTGTTCATCCAGGGCGTTGAGGCAATCAGAATCCACTTTCAAACTTGTAGATTGCTTGTGCTTTTGACAAAAACTGAAAAGAGGGGCGTCCCCCACAGGTGAAGGCAACGTGAAAAATAATTACCGCATTCACTCGTTGTTCAAAAACAAAAAGAAGAGCTGGCGTTGCTCGGCAGCCGGGACAACACAAAATAGGAAAAGAAAGAGTAAATGAATCCTCTTTTACTTTATACCGGAAAACTGCTTGTCCAGTTTTACGAGGAGAGCGCGGTGTGCAGTAAATGCGAATTGAGCCCACGCTGGCTCAGAACAACAGGAAAGCTGCTTCCAATCGGAGCAAGGAACGGAAGCGTGATGGGGAATATCAGCGTGACCTCGAGCTGTTAGAGTTCTGAAATACCGATAATCCAATACGTCCGACAGGAGCTCTTGCAACTCGAAAGCCGGAATCCAGGCTCGGGAATCGTAGGTGAAGTAAACCAATCCAGGGAGGAATGACCAGGTAGGAACTTGGAAAGTCAAGCACTGAGGCACCGCAGCTGAGGGTTTAAGAACCTCCCCATCACCTGACCACTCCTACAGCAGTATGGGATAATGCACAACCCATACCTCCCCTGAGCTTTCTGGGAGATGTAGTTTGCCTATAATACATGAAGACTGACTCCTAACAGTTCTCCCCCTAAAGGCCTACTCACAGGTCTGAGTTTGGCGGGATGTAGCGCATGGAACCTTTTGACCAATAAAGGCGCGTGCACGTTTTCAGCGGGCTCCCATGTTCTGTCCTCCGGAGCATATCCCACCCAGTCTATCAGATACTGTAATCTACCCCTATGTCTTCGGGAATCTACAATATTCTTGACTTCATACTCTAACTCTCCTTCCACATGAACTGGGGGAGGCGGAGGTTCGGGACAAGAGGGAGGAATGTATGGTTTTAATAGAGAAGTATGGAATACAGGGTGTATCTGCATTTCTGGTGGGAGTTCTAGTCTTATAGCTAAGGGAGTGACAACCTGACTGATTGTGAAGGGACCTAGGTATCTAGGCTGTAACTTGCGTGGCCCAGCTAGTCGAAGATTTCTGGTAGATAACCAAACCTGATCTCCCACTTTGTAACTAGGAGCAGGGCGTCTGTGTTTGTCAGCTTGGTTTTTCATATTTTCTTTGGCTTCAAGTAATTCTTGTCTGGCCTGTTCCCAAATGGACAGGAGGTATGCATGATGATCTGTAACTGCTGGTACGTGAGAAATAGAAGGGGTAATTCTAAGGGAAGGAATTTGGGATGATATCCTGTAGTGAAGAAAAAGGGCGATATCTTGGAAGCTGAATGAGTGGTGTTGTTATAAGCAAACTCGGCCAGGGGTAAGGCTTGAACCCAATCACTTGTGATGGTGCTGATTAAACATCTTAGGAACTGTTCAAGAGTCTGATTTGTTCTCTCTGTTTGGCCGTCTGTCTGCGGATGATAGGCCGTAGAGAGACGGTAATCGATAGTGGAGAATTTTACATAGGCCTTGCCAGAACTTGGATATAAACTGGGGGCCCCTGTCTGAGACAATAATGGAGGGCAATCCATGTAGACGGACCACATTTTGAATAAACGCATCCGTGAGTTCCATGGCAGTGGGCAATTTCTTGAGGGGAATGAAATGAGCCATTTTGGATAACATGTCTACCACCACTAATATAGTGGTATACCCTTGAGTTGTAGGAAGGTCTGTTATGAAGTCCATGCTAATGGACGACCAGGGGCTGTTGGGAACAGGTAGCGGATGTAACAGTCCAGCAGGAGCACAGTGCAAAGTCTTTTGTCTGGCACAGGTAGGACAGGCCATGACGTAGTCGGTAATTTCTTGGGTCATGCCTTTCCACCAGAAACCTCTTTTACAGGTTTGTATTGTCTTTGCTGCCCCAGGATGACCTGCTAATGGCAAGGCATGGCACCACTTCATAATCAAAACTTGTGTCTCTGTTGTGGGGAGAAACAATCGGTTGTCATGAAAAAATAGATCGTCTGTTATTGTGTGTCGGGGATCGGATAACCACGTTTCCCGATCTAGAGAGGCAAAGGCTTTTTCAAGGAGTGAGAAAAAGGAGTCAGAATCTGCACCCCTACCTTCTCCCACAGCAATGACCTTGTGTTCCGGTATTATAGGTACGGGTATCTCCATGGAGTCTTTATGTTCTTTTCCCAGGCGAGACAAGGCATCTGCTTTTCCTTGTTTTACTCCAGGGCGGAAATGAATAACAAAATCGTATTCGCAGAAAAAGGACACCCATCTCATCTGCCTGGGTGTAAGAGCTCTGGCTGTTCTGAAATATTGAAGGTTCCGGTGATCGGAATAGATGGTGATTGTATGGGGGACCCCAAAAGATAATGACGCCATTCTTGAAACGCCATTCTAATGGCTAAGAGTTCTCTCTCCCGATAGTGTAATTTTTGTTCCGCTTGAGATAGAGTTTTAGAAAAATAGGCTACAGGATGGAGAATGCCTGTTCTATGGTCTCGTTGTGATAGAACCCCGCCCACTGCATATTGAGAGGCATCTGCTTCTAAGTAATATGGCTGTGTCTCATCTGCATGTCGAATAATGGGCGCAGAGGTAAAGCTGTTCTTCAAGGCTCGAAAAGCCATGTCGGCATCTTGATCCCATTTGAACACTACTCCTTTCTTCAGGAGTCTAGTGATGGGAGTGATCAGTTCAGAAAAATGACTAATGAACCTCCTGTAAAAGTTTGCGAATCCTAAGAAGGATTGCACCTCCCTTACAGAGGTAGGACTAGCCCAGTTGATAATGGCAGATACCTTGGCAGGATCCATGTGTATACCTTCAGGGGAGATGATAAATCCTAAGAAGGCCACTTTGCGGGTATGAAAAAGACATTTATCCAGTTTTGCAAAAAGATTATTCTCTAGCAACCTCCTCAATATCAAACTCACATGTTCCACGTGTTCTTTCTCATTCTGGGAATAAATTAAGATGTCGTCTATATAGACGATAACGAACACGTCCAAATACTCTCTCAAAATCTCGTTTATAAAAATTGAAAAGCCGCAGGAGCGTTACACAGGCCGAACGGCATAACACAATACTCATAAAGACCAAACTTGGTGCGGAACGCCGTCTTCCACTCATCTCCTTCTCTGACTCTGATCAAATGGTAGGCTTCTCTCAGATCAAGTTTAGTAAAGATAGTGGCTTTTCTAACCTGATCCAAGAGGTTGGAGATGAGAGGAAGAGGGTATTTGTTCTTAATGGTCACCTTGTTGAGGGCGCGATAATCCAGGCACGCTCTCAAACCTCCTTCTCTCTTGGGTATAAAAAAAATAGGGGAGGAGACAGGGGAGGTCGAATGTCTTATAAATCCCTTTTTTAACATATCTTGTAGGTATTCTGACAAATACTTTGTCTCTGGTTCCGTAAGGGAATAAACTCTGCTAACAGGCAGATCTGCTCCAGGTACTAAATCAATCCTGCAATCATAGGACCTGTGGGGTGGCAAGGCTATTGCTTTGACTTCGTCAAAGACTTCTGAAAACTCCTCATATTCGGTGGGTAATAGAGAGGAGTTGCTTGTTGAAAGGGTACAACACACAGGAGTATGCCAGTGCGTGATTTCCTGATAGCAATGGGTCATACAATAGGATGAGCGTAACGTTACTCTTCTAGAGACCCAATCTATTTGAGGGTTGTGGCGTTGAAGCCATGGGACTCCGAGAATGGCTCCAAAGTTGGGGGTATCAATCAAGTCAAATGAAATGACCTCAGAGTGACCATTATCGCACATCATAATAATGTCAGGGGTTTGGCACGTGATTACACCAGAAGTCAACTCCGATCCATCCACTGCCCGTACTTTTTCAGGGTGTTTCTTGGACAAGAATTCTAGTCCCAGAGCCTTAGCGAGTGTTATGTCCAGAAAATTACCTGTGGCTCCAGAATCAAGTAAAATAGATATATTCTGTCTAAGCTGAGAGGGTAGTAGGAACACCACATTGATAGTGAAATGTTTGGGCGCATGGGTCAAGGTATTAGCCAGAAATTTAGGGGCCTTTAAATCTGGAAGACTTGGAGGAGCGACCTCTGGACTCCCCAAGTCAGTTAGTTTTCCGACTGCCCTGTCATACCAGTACGACTGGTAGATAGTCTGGTGGTGGTCTTAGGTTTAACTGGACACTCTTTAGAAAAATGCCCCCCTTTACCACAATACAGACACAGGTTCAGTTTCCTGCGCCTTTCTTTCTCTTCACTGGACAACGGTCCTCTGATCCCTCCTATCTGCATAGGTTCGCAGGTGTCCTTAACTTCTTTTTTCTCGCTTCTAGCCAAAAACAAACGAGAGTAATCTCCTTTAGTCTTTTCTCCTTTTCTCTCAGCTAGACGATGATCTAATTTCACTACTAGATCCATAAACGCAGAGCAGTCTTCAGGGGGTCAACTATCTGAGAGAGAATGTCTTTGAGTTCATCTTTAAGTCCCCTATAGAACAAGGAGGTTCTCTTATCCTCAGGCCAGTGTGTTTCAGTGACTAAACGATTAAATGTGGTGATATACGTGAGTAGATCCTTTGTACCTTGTTTGAGGTTTAATAGCTCATTGTCGCTGGCCTGCATGTAAGAATGCCGCGCAAAAGATTCCTCATCCTATCCTTGAAACTATTCAAATCGTACAAAATGGGGTCATCATTTTCGACAAGAGGCACCGCCCAGAGAGCAGCGTTACCACTTAGATAGGAAATGATGAAGGCAACCTTTGCTGCATCGTCTGGGAACGAGGAGGCCCGACATAGGAATTGAAGGTGACACTGGTTCATGAACACCCCATATTTATTACTATCTCCACTGAATCTTTCGGGCATGGCAAGAGGGGTCTGGGGAGGTGTAACTACCGTGACATTAACTGGGGAAGGGGTAGAATCTGTGGGTACGGAGACTGAGGAGGGGCAGGGCCCGGAAAATGTGCGGGTTGGATGTAGCTACGTTTATGTTTAGTAGTAGTATCTGTAGCTGTGCCATCCAATTTCTTATGCGTCTTTAATACATTAATTTCAGAAACAAGAAGTTGGTTTTCGCTTCTGACTAATTTAAGTTCGGTTTGAAGATTAACTACCGCTGCCGCTAATTCTCTCATAGTGGTTTCAGTGTTTTCGGAGGACATAGCCACATCCATGATGGCTTACTACAGAGGTCCTTCCTTCCTCACTCAGGGGGAATAATTATCGTGGGCTTGACTTTCTGTCGTGCTGAGACAGGTTCTTCAAGTAGAATTGCCCGTTCCCCGGGAGTGAAGAGGAAGCCCCTTCCTTTCCTAGAGATAGAGCCTCCCCAGTGCCTTAAACAGTACACACTGTAGGAACGCAAATATCCCCAAAAAATGAAGGGACCAAGATGGACCACCAGAGAAGTCCCAATGCAGCCAACAGGGAGAAGGTCTAGTCTCACCAGACGTGGGATTTCTATAAGCGAAGAGACAAAGAAACACACATACGTGAGAAAATACAATGTCAGGGAAACGTACAAAGAAAACAAGATTTTAAACTAGCAACTCAGATTGTGCACCATCCCACACTTACTTGAGTTCAGGCAGGTAGGTGATAAAAAGATGGTCTCTTGAAAATAACAAAAATAACAAAAAGGCTTGTAGGTAACAGCATATGTTACTTCAGCAACAAAGACAAAATCCTAGAGCATTCCTATGCTCGTTATCCGATGAGTAGTTCAGAAAGAAACCTCTGTTCATCCAGGGCGTTGAGGCAATCAGAATCCACTTTCAAACTTGTAGATTGCTTGTGCTTTTGACAAAAACTGAAAAGAGGGGCGTCCCCCACAGGTGAAGGCAACGTGAAAAATAATTACCGCATTCACTCGTTGTTCAAAAACAAAAAGAAGAGCTGGCGTTGCTCGGCAGCCGGGACAACACAAAATAGGAAAAGAAAGAGTAAATGAATCCTCTTTTACTTTATACTGGAAAACTGCTCGTCCAGTTTTACGAGGAGAGCGCGGTGTGCAGTAAATGCGAATTGAGCCCACGCTGGCTCAGAACAACAGGAAAGCTGCTTCCAATCGGAGCAAGGAACGGAAGCGTGATGGGGATTATCAGCGTGACCTCGAGCTGTTAGAGTTCTGAAATACCGATAATCCAATACGTCCGATAGGAGCTCTTGCAACTCGAAAGCCGGAATCCAGGCTCGGGAATCGTAGGTGAAGTAAACCAATCCAGGGAGGAATGACCAGGTAGGAACTTGGAAAGTCAAGCACTGAGGCACCGCAGCTGAGGGTTTAAGAACCTCCCCATCACCTGACCACTCCTACAGCAGTATGGGATAATGCACAACCCATACCTCCCCCTGAGCTTTCTGGGAGATGTAGTTTGCCTATAATACATGAAGACTGACTCCTAACATCCTTCAACGTGAACGCCATCACGTTAATGACTCAGCATGTGTATCACGCGAGCTCTCTGTAGTTCGTTTTTCAACTCAACTACCTGTTCCCATAGCGTTTTATGGTTAATTGTGCCACCTTTTGAGTCTTTAAACCGACTTTATCCCCAATGGTGAAGATATTCATTATATGACTGGACACAGTAAAAAGAGTCGTACACAATCAGTGTGGGGAATTCTCGATCTGTATTTATCAGTGCTAGTAATAGAGCTTTTAATTCTGCCAGCTGAGCCGTGCAGTCTCCTAGAGACTGTCTTTTTGTACAGCTTGGATGGAACTTTCCGTCCTGCATACAACATTTTACAATCGCACATGCAGCGCTATATTGTAGTTTACTTCCAATGGCCACCTGAGCAGACCCGACAGTGTACATTATGTATTCATACTGATCTAAAGGCATTATTTCATTCGGGAGAGGATATTCCTGTTCATATTGCAAAAATGCTTGTGTCTTTAGACTTGGGTCATATCTGTATTCTACATCTGATGCAGTGAGAGAATTTGCCCACTGTATCCATCTCGGATGTAAAGCTTTAGCATTTGGAACGCTAGCCTTTGTAGCAGCCTTTAAGGCTGGTACTGATGTTACGACAAATATTCGGTTTCCCTGAGCCAGTGCTCTATCTCTCACTACTGCAAAAAGAGCAATTGATGGACAGAATGCAGAACAATGTCATACATTCACCCCAGTACAGAGATCTGGGCCTAAATCCATCATTATTTTGCTCACCATGCCATTCCAGTTTGAACCCAGTCATATCTAAATCAGTCTTGAGCCTGTGCCCAATGGCAACAGTCCAGCCCGAACTGCCAGGCCAGGTCCTCCCTGGACTGCAACCAAGCATCCTAGGACCGGTATCGGGGTTTCACCCCTCATCAGCCAGGATAGTTTGAATCCAGTGTCATGGAGAGCACGGTACCCACGTCTGGGCATACCCGTCCCACTCTGGGTGACAAATGCAAAAAGAACAATTGATGGACAGAATGCATAACAATGTCATACATTCACCCCAGTACAGAGATCTGGGCCTAAATCCATCATTTTTTGCTCACCTTGCCATTCCAGTTTGAACCCAGCCATATGCAAATCAGTCTTGAGCCTGTGCCGAATGTGAACAGTCCAGCCCGAACTGCCAGGCCAGGTCCTCCCTGGACTGGAACCAAGTATCCTAGGACCGGTTTCGGGGTTTCACCCCTCATCAGCCAGGATAGCTTGAATCCAGTGGCATGGAGAGCACTGGATCCACGTCTGGGCATACCCGTCCCACTCGGGGTGACAAATGCAAAACGAACAATTGATGGACAGAGTGCAGAACAATGTCATACATTCACTCCAGTACAAAGATCTGGGCCTAAATTCATTGTTTTTTTGCTCACAATGCCATTCCAGTTTGAACTCAGCCATATGCAAATCAGTCTTGAGCCTGTGCCCAATGGGAACAGTCCAGCCCGAACTGCCAGGCCAGGTCCTCCCTGGACTGAAACTAAGCATCCTAGGACCAGTTTTGGGGTTTCACCCCTCATCAGCCAGGATAGCTTGAATCCAGTGGCATGGAGAGCACGGTACCAACGTCTGGGCATACCCGTCCCACTCAGGGTGACAAATGCAAAAAGAACAATTGATGGACAGAATGTAGAACAATGTCATACATTCACCCCAGTACAGAGATCTGGGCCTAAATCCATTGTTTGTTTGCTCACCATGCCATTCCAGTTTGAACCCAGCCATATGCAAATCAGTCTTGAGCCTGTGCCCAACGGGAACAGTCCAGCCCGAACTGCCAGGCCAGGTCCTCCCTGGACTGGAACCAAGTATCCTAGGACCGGTTTCGGGGTTTCACCCCTCATCAGCCAGGATAGCTTGAATCCAGTGGCATGGAGAGCAAGGGACCCAAGTCTGGGCATATCCGTCCCACTCGGGGTAACAAATGCAAAAAGAACAATTGATGGACAGAATGCAGAACAATGTCATACATTCACCCCAGTACAGAGATCTGGGCCTAAATGCATTGTTTTTTTGCTCACCATGCCATTCCATCAATTGTGTGTCTTTTGCTTTCTCGCCCTAAGTGCGCCGGGTATGCCCAGACGTGGGTCCCAGGCTCACTGTGCCACTGGATTCAAGCTATCCTGGCTAATGAGGGGTGAAACCCCGAAACCGGTCCTAGGATGCTTGTTTCCGGTCCATGGAGGACTTGGCTTGGCTGTTCGGGCTGGACTGTTCCCATGAGGTACAGGGTCAAGACTGATTTGCATATGGCCAGGTCTAAACTGAGGTGGCATGGTGAGCAAAAGAATGATGGATTTAACCCAGATCTCTTGATTTGGGGTGAATGTTTTGATTTGCTCTGCATTCCGTCCATCAATTGTGTGTCTTTTGCTATCTCTCACTACAGCAGTCTGTACTGGAGTCAGAATTTTCTCTGTGGATGCAAAACACATCTCAGCGTTTGTGTACAAGTGTGATTTATATACTATTGGTACTGTTTCACCCTCATTGTATGTTAGGTAGGTGTAACCAGATTGGCCCGCAACTATACGGATTACGAGATTGCAAACATTTACGCGTGTCTGTAAGTGTTTGGACACTCTCATGTCGGCTTGTAGGGAACGAAGAATATCTGTGTGTTCCTGTGTCCATTGCCTAACTGAAAAATCAAGTCTTCTGAGGTCGTAGAAAGGTTTAACTCTTTCTGCGTAATCCAAAATGTATGTTCTACCAAAATTCAGGAATCCCAGTATGGATTGTAAATTTTTCAATGATTTTGGAGGTTGGAGCAGTGCACACCTTAATTTATAGTTAGCTGCCAAGCTCCAGTCTTCACTTGAAAGCTCATATCCCAAAAATAGGACATTGAGGTGGGCTATTTTTGACTTTTTTAATTTGTAGCCCTCAGAGGCAAATCCCAAAATTATGGTGCTCACCCTGGTCAAGTGTTCCTCCAGTTCATCATCCGTCAGATAAATATCATCTACATAGGACAATGCTTCCTCATCCAGATTCTGAAGTAACTCAGTTACGCTAGCTGAGAACAACCCCGGGCTGTTTTTATACCCCTGGGGGAGTTGACAAAATTGATGCTGGGACCCCAGCGCTGAGAATGCTGTCAAATGTCTCCTCTATATTTTGGCAGAAAAATCCATTTGAGATATCTAGTGCTGTTTTGTACTTTTTCAGCACAATGTTATTCATCAATGCGGCACTGTGTGCGTTCTGTTCCGCAAATGTTTTTGTACATGAGTTTAAAAGTCTATAGTCTAAAATTAGATACTATGAATTGTTGGGTTTCATTACGGGAAACAAAGGATTATTCATTGAAGAGGTGCAAGTTTCAATCACCCCCGGTATTCAAGTTGATCTAAGATCTCCCTGACCTGTTTTTTAACTTCTTGTTTAATTGGATATTGTCTTTGTGGAGTTGGAGTAGATTTTAGTGGTATCACATGGTGAGCTGACCCTTCATCCCACCCAACATGGTTGCGATATAGTGCAGGAGCAAGGGCTACTGCCTACTCCAGCGCGTATGTGTGTTTTAAGTATTGGGGAACGAGGTCAGAAAAGGCTGGCATAATTACCTTTTCTCCCTTTGGGCAATCCATAACAATAGTAGGCGGCCAATCTCTTTCAGCTAAAAGAATGTCGTACCCAAAAGTCAGACTCCCAAAAGAGAACTTTAATTTTTCTGGGCTTGTCCCCTTCCATTTGGAGTATTATTTCATGTAACCTATGTGGGACGCTTACCCTAGTATCAGGCGTTCCCACCATGATGTATTCACTCAACTCCGCTGTCACCAGAAATTCCATCAGGTTATGGCGAGCTATTGTTACTTCTGCTGCGCTGTCTACCATTGTCAGAGCCCATTCCCCGTTCAGTAGTTGAGTCCTCAGAATTCTGGGCATGTCTAACTTTGAGACCTGCTACTTTCTTATTTTTGAATTGAGGTTTTGCTTTAGGTTTTTCTTCTTTTTTGGAAGCCTAGTCTGAAGTGCGTTGTTCGTCTCTGGACTTTGTACGCTCTTCTTGTCTGTGTTCTGACCGTCCTTTCCTCTCCGAGTTTTTGGATGAACCCTGAAAGGAACGAGAGGAACGTGTATCAGTGTCCTGATACCTGTCAGGTTCTCAAATGTTGTCCCTATTCCTAAGGTTATACCTCCTTTTGGAGGGCTCCTGTTGAGGAGACCTATCTCTGGATTGAGATCTGTTCTCTTTATTCTTTTGTTGTTTGTTATTATCCCATTTCTTCTTTGAAGAAGCAGGTGTTTGCTTAAAAGTATCCTTTTCGGGACTACCCATCAGTTGAGGTTTTATTGCTCTAGCCCCCAATCTGTCTCTGCCTAGTTCTGCATAAGAAATTTCAATTATTTTAGGTAATTCATGTTCCTGTTGTAGAGGAGTGAACTCCCTTAGGCGTTGGTGGATTGCCACCAATGGTGCCTCCCCTTTAATATTTGCTAATATTATAGCTAATACCCGGGCAAAATTACCTAGTAATTTCATCCCTAAGTTCAGAGCAGGTTCTGCTCCATACTCATTCTGTATTTGTCTTAATACATCTGGTATTACTGCTAATGACGGGATACCATGAGTCCTGTTATACATGGCAGCGAAGACTGTACCCCAAGAGGTACAATCCTCTATCTGGGGTGTTATCCCTATGGGCAAGCAAATTGTTATCAGTCTGTGTTTTTCATGTGGGCTGGTGTTTGGAAATACCGCCTCTAGCTGTGTTATTATTTGAGCCACCCAGAATTGCATTTGTTCACGTTTAGTGGGCATTTTACCCATCACTGCGTGTAATGTTTGTGATGTAATTTTTGTTGTTGATGTTTGAGTCGGATTTGCTGGTGTAGCCGTTGCTGGCTGAACTGTGAGTGGTTTCATCACAAACTGTGTCATGTTTCTGTACAGTCTTATTAGCTCTTTATGAAGTGTTAGTAAGTCTCCTGCTGGCATTGTTTCAATGTCAGGATGTGGTGTGTAGGCTGCTAATGCTGGCCATGTTGCTATGTCTCTTCCGAGCGGACCGAGTCTTACTTTATTTCTTGTATGGGGTAGGGCGCCTTTAACCCAGTATAAGTGCTCCTGGTAAGTAAGCGGAATTTCAATGTCCGCATACGGACAATATTCGTTTGGTATTTCATCTTCTGTGTAGGAATGAAATGTCTTTGTTCGTGCATTTTCCTGTGGGTACGTAACCCATGAATAGAATACCTCTGTTCTAAATTATTCGTGTGCCTCAATCACAGAAGTTACTGGCCCACCCCTAGCTGTTAAACCCTATGAAGCTAGTTTTAGGATGATGGCATTTCTAACAGTTTCTGTAATTTGTATTGCAGCTGCATCTCTCTCTTCGGCTGAGAGATTTAGCTCATGTACAGCGTTATCCACTTGCTCAGTCTTTATTTTAGTAAGAAGAGTTTTTCAAGGGAACTAAGATAAGGTGTTATGCACAATAGGATCAATGAGTCCTTCAAGCTTGATTAACCAACAGCCAATACATAGGATTTTTGCCTACTCAGCTGCAGCAGATTTTTGTTCCCTCCCACTCCAGACGTCTCTGGGGAAATGTGAGTAGGGGTCTCTCAGAATAGCACGACTGAACTATTCAGATTTGACCGTTAAATAAGTACCCAACCAACTTTGGGCACCATGTCGTGTAGTTCCTATAAAACCTATATAGGATCTTTGCATTTGGGCAACATACACTGCGGGCTTGGTGTCCAGACTGATTCCAGACACCCCCACCGGGTATGTTGGCCTGTATACCGGCTAGCTCACAGTGTCACCAGAAACTCCTCTTACCAAGGAGAGAATAGTTCTTGGCAACTATCAAACATGACAACACTGATCCCTCAGGACCGTGGAAACAGTGCTCAACTTTTCGCTCAGTCACTCATGCTCACTTAGTCTCATAGAGATACACAGAATAAACGGTATGGATGTTTTCAATAAGTATTTATTGAACAGTTGTTATTCTAGTGTAAAATAGGTGTGCTGAAAGACCACTAGACAGTAACAGATATAAATGATTAGAAGCACTAAGAAAGTAAAAGGATGGTAGATTTCTACCATTTTGCTATAACCATGAATACAGGCAAGAATATAAAATACATGACATTAAAATGCGTACTCCTATGATGCAATCCTAACTAGATGTACCTAAGTGTACCTAGCATGTGTGTAGGTGTTAAGCCAAGAATCCCTCTAGGATAAAGTCAACCCCATTACCTGAAGTGAGAGACTGTGGGACCCTGTCTTGGTCTCGAGTTGGACACCCCGCAAGGGATGTTAGACCACTGCGAGCTGGAGTATCTGCATGCAGGAGCCTCAGCGTCTCGCGTCAGCAGGGAAATCCTGACCTCCTCTGTGTGTCTCAGCAAGATGTGATGTTTATATACCCAAAGGTCTCCCCGGGGTTCTACCTTGCTGTGCCACTTGTCGGACTTAGGATGATGTCGGGAAAGAACTTTATACATAGTTATTATACAGGAGATGGTAGTCCTGCTCAGTTTCCGAGAATCGTCATATATAATATATGAGTCCTTTATCAGGGAAAATCTTTCATTCTGTGTGCAGTGTCGTATCTAGGTAAAAGGATAGTCCCTAATAACCATTATGTATGGAATGTAGGGGAGGAATGTAGGTGAAGGGTTAGGATATTACCTGAGCCTATATTGGAGTACCTTTATGGAATATAACATCACAGCTTTGTTAATTGCATAACTAAATAGTTAGTACCTAGGTGATTAGATGAATGTATAGGTAGTGCCTGCATAGTTCAATGACTACATAATTTCTTCCTGTGTGATTGCAAGAGTCCATGTGTAGTGTCTGGGTAATTGAACAACTCCATGGATAGTGAATCACTGATTTTATGACTGCCTGACTAGTGGCTGGGTGATTGCAAGAGTGCCTGAATACTGCCTGACTGACTGTGAAAGTACCTTCTTTGCTGTTAGATACATAACAGTTGTCACTATATTTCTGACTCATTGGTTATCTCCTTCTGTCAGTATAAGCTACCTGCTTTACTGTATATATGCTTTTCTTCTGAGCTGTGTGTGAGTGAAGTCTAGGTATCACACTTGATATATAATGGGATAGATGGCTCTCTAGAAACATATATTGCTTTGTTACTGAGCATGCACATGCAGCTGTAAGTTTCTAAAACGGAAAACAACATTGTGACATTTTTCAAAGCACAAAACCTTTTGCGAATGGCATACCTAAATCATTTCTCAAATATTTCTGATTCTAAAACATATATTCAGCATATCTAAAAAAAGTCTCACTCGAAATTAAGCTAGTACAAGAACTCCTTGTTAGTCCTCCTCCATATACATGAAATTTTCATCAGCCTTACTGAACATAGATCACCATGTAAACATATAAGCGATTTCTTAATAGATATACACCTTCAAGCCATCTTTCTAAAAATATATACCTCTCTGCATCTTCAAGTAAACTCAAAAGTCTCACCGTATATATAGCTATGTGCAAGCACAAAAACCATATTTCACCATCTAAGCATATGTAAAGCGGTCATATAAGTTAAAAACTGCATTGATGAACACTTCCCAATACATACCTAACAAGTATTACTTCTTTCTAATTCATATACAAGCAGACAATGTGTTCTTTTATTTCTCACTACACAATTCCTGTTTAATAATGTTACTAAAAGTACCACAACTGTCAGAATGCAAATAACAGATGTATCTAACCTGCACATGATGTTTAGACATTTAAAACATTCTTAGTTCCTCAATGCAACTTTCCACTAAACTATACTTTTATTTTTTCAATAAAATACACAATGTAATAAAGAGGCACTAATACATTTTCTCTTACTTCTCAAAACATTCACCACTAACTTCTTAAACACATACCCTCTAATACAGTTCATCTCATATATTTTTTCACATCACTGTGATACTCTTTTTTATCAAACTCCCATATACATCTTCATTTCTAATGCAGTTTTTTTAAAGGGTTAAAAAGTTATGTACATACAAGTAAATTGAGTTTGTAGATTATATTGTTGTTTTAGCTCTCTGTGGATACTTTTGACACTGTTAGGATTTGGAAAAACTAAGCACAAGAATGGTACCTAACTCTCATACAAAGCAACTCCAGAATGGCAACCTCTTCAACTTTCCACTTTATCATCATGTGAAAGGCAGCAAATGAAATCACATCTTTCATTTTAGGCTACTGTATCTCCACTTGTGAATGGTTAGCATCTGTTAACCCTTTCCCTCTCTTTCAAAGTGAGTTCCTGTTGGCGCGTTTTTCGTGATGTATTTGCGATCATCGCGGAGTAATTGTAAAAAAACGGGAGTTCAAACCTATATCTAGCTTTATTTTCCTGAAATGTAAATACTACACAACTGTTTATTACTTAGGCCTGAGTTGGAAATTAAAACTTGCCATTAGTTAAATTCAGTCGTCACTCCTCAACTTTAAAAAAAATGTTCTGTCTCTTTAACACCCATCCCCTCAATACACTCTTAGCTCAGTGTACCTAGCAACCCAGTGGAACCAGTAGGTCACAAGTTCACAGCACATTCTACAAGGAATATGCTGCCTCCAAATAAGATACAGCAGGTGTGCTTTACTCCACAGATTCAAAAGCATAAGCCATTGTGTTGATTGTGTGTATATGACAGCTAAACATAAGACCAGATGCAGAGTTTCTGCTTACTTAGAAACCCCCTGTTGCCTTCGTCTGTAAAGTGCACTCCATCATGTCTATAAATTCCATACTTGTCAAAACGCAGATTGTTGTTATAGCTACAGCACATGCAATGGTTGCTGAGGAATGCAGAAACAGTTTCATTAACATGTTTCCTGGCTTTGTCAATCAGTGGACAGAATTGATTTGACCACTTCCATTTCTGTCTTTGGCATATATTAAGGTACACCAAGACAGTGTGAGGGAAAAGAGACATCAGTTCTGCAAAGGTATTTTCATTACCCCAGTCAATGTGCCTAGGTCATTGCCCCCACAGTGCACAATCATGATGTGAGGAGCTCGGCAATCCACAATGGATTTAACCAAAGACAGCAACTGATGAATCTTTAACCCTCTCTGGGCAAACCAAATAATCTCCACATTTGGCAAACCCAAATTCTTGCCAATATCTCTGTTTTTTGCAGCCTCTTTAGCCCAATAGACATAGCTGTGGCCCACACTCTAAGCATTTTGAAATGAAGGAGCAATGCCAGTCAGGAGAAGGCTGGAGGTGAATGAGGTACTTTTCCAAATGAAAAGAAGTTGCCTTAGCATTTAGTATTAGTAAAGTTAGGAGACCTAACTTTACTACTACTAAATGCCTTCTGTGAATACCAAAAGTAGTAAGTTTAGGATTTTATCTCAGTTTAGTAGTAGTAAAGTTAGGAGTCCTAACTTTACTACTACTACTAAATGCCCTCTGTGAATACCAAAAGTATTAAGTTTAGGATTTTATCTCAGATTAGTTCTGTGAATCGGCCCCACAGTCTCTAGAAAAAGATGAGTAAAGATGTAAAAAAACACAAAAACAGGACAGGACTAACAAAATATTTTTAGAAGCATATACTCTTGATAAAAATCTAACGGTGTTTTGAAAAAATATTGAATTCAAAATATTGAGATAACAAAATATTGTGACAAGTACTTTGTGTTGCCAGCTACATTAGTAGCCGGATCGCCCTCGATCACGTTTTTTTTTGGGTAGAATTTATTATTGTGCAGATTGCTGGTGATGTCTGGGACATAGAGGATGAAGAGAAACTGGACTACAACACAACCCTGTTTGAGGCCTATTTGTTGCGATCTTTTTACTCAATGACTTGCCATCTCCCAGTTTTACTTGGTCTGTGCATAGGGCCTAAAGGACACTTAACAGCATGTTTTCAATTTCACATCTTTTACTTTAAGCCAAAGTAAATTCTGGGGCCATAGCATTTATACAGCACATTTTCCTTGTTGCACAAGGCACACCTTTTAAAAGGTGTGCCTGGCGCAAACAAGGAATATGCACCATATTAGGATGAATGCACAGCCCCCAGAGCAGCGGCAAACTTGCTCTGCCCCCAGGACATACATTCATGTGAAATACAGAGCAGCCGCTTTGAAGTGACTCCGTGTTTCACAGTGCAGGTGGCAAGCCACCTGCACTTTTAAGGGGGGATTAGATATCCCCTTGCAGTGAGTGACTGCACCCGCCTGCAAGGGGATGTCTGTGGGGTCAATAGGACCCCTTTTGCCCCTCCAGAGAGCTGCCTTTCAGGGGTCGCACTGAAAGTGCACCTCCTGACAGCTCCTTTGCCTCTGCATCTGTGTCTGTAATACGGCGAAGGGTGCAGAGCAAAGGGATTCCCTCATTTGCATGGGGCCACACCCCCATGCAATGAGGGAACGCCCTCTGATGATAGCACTGGAGCTTTATGTGCAACCGAGCTATTGGTTTTACAGAAGGGGATGCACAAGCATTTGCGACCCCTTCTGTAATACCAAAGTGCCCCAGGGGCGTGCAAAGCGGGGGCAAATGCCTGTAGCATCCCAGGAGCGCTACCATAATATGGCCCCTGGCCTATTGTCTATTTACTTGGGCAATATGTATGGGCATGATTGTCAGTGCTGCTGTATAGCGTAGGGGTATGCTGATGCTTGCTTTGTTAGTATGCTGTTCACAGTGGGAGAAATGTGATTTCTAGAATCAAAATGATGCTTTTGGTACCTGGGACATGTAACATCTGCTAGTGTAGAGTCACTTTATGTACACCCGCAGTGTGGTTTCTGGAATAACACTGATGCTTTCTCTGCCTGGGCCATGTTCCTTCTGCTAGTGCAGAGTCACTTTATAACCCCCACATTGTGATTTTGAGAATGACAATCACGCTTTAGGTGCCTGGGCCATGTAACTTCTGCTAGTGGAAAGTCACTTATATCCCCCACAGTGTGGTTTCTAGAATGTCAATGACAATGACAGTTTCTTTGCTTGGGCCATGTGACTTCTGCTAGTGTAGAGTCACTTTATAACCCACACAGTATGCTTTCCAGGATGCCAGAGCTATTTGATACACTGCCACGAAGTAAAAAGTGATGTGTCAATGCATGGTTTTCACAGTGATCAATGTAGATGCTTTCATCCCTGCAGAGTTTATTCTAATGAGTATCTCTGGTGTATGAGGTCTGAACCTACAGAAGTAGCATAAATGAATCCCATCAGTGATAAACACTTCCTGCCCCCAGAAATCCCAAGAGACATTGAGCTGTTTTACATCAGAATGAAATTCAGTGACAATGATGAGCATCAGTGATGAGCCATGACTGACCGCATGTTCAGAGATGTGGTACACTACCTGGACAGCACCTCTGCCAGGCTAACATATGCATAGATTTGCAAGAATATTAAACAATTTGGTGGGAGAAGAAAACGAACCAAAAAGTCCCTTACCCTCCTCCAGCAGCAAATAGAGGGTTCTGCCCCCTCCACTTTTTTCGACCCAACAACTCATTCCTGCCTCAAATATTAATCCTGAAGGAGATTTCCAATTTAGAACATCAACGCAATTTCATTCCTTACAATATCCCCATGCAAGAAAAGCTGGCTCTCTCCAATCTGAAACTCAAACAGTCACTTATAATCAAACCAGCATATAAAGGAGAAGGCATAGTTGTGCAAAACATAGATCAATCTAAGGCCGAAAATGTAAGACAACTTGGGAATAACGAACACTATATACGACTTAATGCAGACCCTACAAAGAACTCCAGGTCCTTATTTTGGACATTACCGAAAAAGGCGCAACAGAAGGCTTTCTTAGTCAGAATGAATTTCTGCTCCTCAGTAACAGAGTACCCTGCATGGCAGTTCTATTGGACTGGCTGCTGACAACCAACCCAAGCAATGTCAATCAAGTACAAATCAATAAGGACACTCAGTCAGGAGCAACACACAACAATAGCGGAAACAATTTATCTTTAACAAAGCATTAACGGGGATGCCTGTAAAAGCAATGATAGTTGTACATTTGCAGAATGGTTATATGTATTTATAATGCAACATCAATACAATAATAGAGCAAGAAAGAAACAAGCTGAGATCACTCACAATGCAGTGGGTCAAAGCACTAAAGTAATTTTGTAACTGTGAGCAGCACAGGAAAGTCTAGCCTTTCACCCCTAGCTTAGCGATAGCAAAACAATCACAGCACTATGATAATGCTGCACAATGCTATCACACTAATGGTGACATACTTTAGCAAAATAGTTGCATGTGCATTTATAATGTAATGGTGCAAATAAGGGACAGGTAACAATGCAGCAAACCAGAAGCCCAAGAGTACTTCTGTAGTGCAGGAGAATATAACCAACAACAGTAGACAGCACAATGCTGGCACAGAGATGGTGAAACATGCACAACCTTTCAGCTGACAGTAGCAACATTGTCACATCTTATATATGTATCTATATGTACAGTGTAATGCTCGTACAGTGACGATGAAACAAACAGTCTTAAATCAATTGCAATGCAGCTATTTAAAGGCACACTAATAAATAATTAAAACGTCAGGATAAAGCAATAGATTTAGGCCCTTCATCTCCCCCTGAAACGTAACTTTCCACAGTGCCAAGAAACCCGCTCCAACCTTTCCAACACCCTCTCTTGGAATGACACCTGGGGGGCAGCAGCTTCGGGCTGATGGCAACTCTGCACGACTCCCTCCGTGAGCTTCCCTGAAGCAAGGGCAATCCCACTTTTATATACTAAAATTTGGCTTACACCACATTCAGTTCCCTTCTCGGATGTACTGCGCTGTTATTAGTATTTACAACTTTGCTCTCCCTGGTACTCATCTATCATCTTCCCAGGCACTCTGTGGGCCAGTACATCCTCAACGTATGTCTCTCCCATGATCCACTTGGCATCTCCAGTGTACTATAAGCAGAGCTTCTTTGCAGATAGCTGTGTCTATGGAATGTCAAAAACAAGCATTGCAAGCTTAATGTAGCCTGGTACCATAAATAAGGCACATTGGCAGCACATTTAATTTTGTGTGGTAGAAATAGCAAAACAGGCATCACAAGATTCTCTCCCAGTGCTGCGTGGTACAAGGGTTTTCTGCATGCATTTTCACTCATCAACACTGCCTAAGCTAGTTAACCATGTCCCATCACAATGTCTTCTGCACACTATTCCCTATATACTACACCAGTCATCTACAACCTGCCAAAAATACATACGTCTTTATTAAAGAACCTGTACCTAACACATTGTGTTATGTTGGGGACACTAGGGACATGATTAATCAGGTGTAACACCTTTCCTTCAACTCTAATAGATGTCTACTTTGTACCCTGGACATTTAGTTACTGTACACGAATATCCTACAGCTCGAAGGGATCTATGTGATCCGGAAAACTCTTGATAAAAGAATGCATCTTCATTCGATACTGACTTCTTTCATCATAGAATTACTCACCCTCAATCTGACAAAGACTGTTTTCCATTTTGATGGACAGTATTACTAACAAATTAAGGGGACATCAATCAATCAGGGGTTTGTTAAAGCACGACCACTCACCCGTAAGGGTCTCAAGGCGCTAGGGGTGGGGAGGGGGAGGTGCAGGTTCCATCCATCAAGGAGGGGGTCTGTCGAAGAGCCAGGTTTTGAGGTTTCTTGCGAAGATGGGGAGCGATGTTGTCTGTCTGAGGTGGAGCGGAAGGGCGTTCCATGCTTTGGCCGCGAGGAAGGAGAAGGAGCGGCCTCCCGATCTGGTCTTTCTGGTGCGGGGGACCACGGCGTAGGAGAGCTGGGCTGATCGTAGGGTCCTTTGGGGTGCGTGGAATTTGAGTCGGCTGTTCAGGTATGCTGATCCGGTGCCGTGGAGGGCCTTGTGTGCGTGGGTGAGCATCTTGAAGGTGATTCTCGCCTCGACAGGGAGCCAGTGGAGTGTGCGCAGGTGCTGGGAGATGTGGCAGTGTTTTGGCAGGTTGAGGACCAGTCTTGCGGCGGCGTTCTGGATGTTCTGTAGCTTGCGGGTGAGGTTTTTGTTTATTCCGGCGTAGAGTGCGTTGCCGTAGTCGAGTCTGCTGGTGACCAGGGCGTGAGTGACGGTCTTTCGGTGTTCGAGGGGATCCATTTGAAGGTCTTACGAAGGAGGCGGAGGGTGTGGAAGCAGGAAGGCGAGACAGAGTTGATCTGACGGTCCATTTTGAGCTCGGAGTCCAGGATGATTCCCAGGTTGCGTGCGTGGTCCGTGGGGGTTGGCGGGTTTCCGAGGCGGGGGCCACCAGGTGTCGCTCCAGGCATCGGGGTTTGGGCCCATGATGAGTACTTCTGTTTTGTTGGTGTTTAGTTGTAGGCAGCTGTTTTTCATCCATTTGGCGACGGCTTCCATGCCTTCTCGAAAGTTGCGTCTGGCGGTGTTGGGCTCGTTGGATAGGGAGAGGATGAGCTGGGTGTCGTCTGCGTATGACACGTTGTTGAGTCTGTAGGTTCTGACGATGGGGGCGAGTGGAGCCATGTAGACGTTGAAGAGCGTCGGGCTGAGGAGGAGCCCTGGGGGACTCCGCAGGTGGTAGGTGTGGGGTCCGAGAGGAAGGGGGAGTCTGACCCGCTGCGTCCTGCCGGAGAGGAAGGAGCGGATCCAGTCGAGGGCCTTGTCCTGGATTCCTGCGTCGTAGAGTCTGCGTATTAGGGTGCGGTGGGAGACTGTGTCGAACGCCGCTGATAGGTCCGAGGAGGATGAGGGCTACTGTTTCTCCTTTGTCCAGTAGGGTGCGGATGTCGTCTGTTGCGGCGAGGAGGGCGGTTTCCGTACTGTGGTTTTTCTGAAGCCGGATTGGGAGGAGTCGAGGATGTTGTGTTCTTCAATGAATGTGGCGAGTTGGCTGTTGATGGCTTTCTCGATGACTTTCGCTGGGAACGGGAGCAAGGAGATGGGTCTGTAGTTTTTGAGGTCGGTGGGGTCCGCCGAGGTTTCTTTAGAAGGGGTTGACCTCGGCGTGTTTCCAGTCGTCGGGGACGAGGCGGTCGCCAGGGAGCGGTTGATGGTATGGCGGAGCATGGGTGCGATGGTGTCGGCGGCTCTGTTGAAGATGTGGTGGGGGCAGGGGTCCGTGGGGGCCACTGAGTGGATTGACTTCATTGTCTTCAGTGTGTCTTCGGTGGTGAGGACTGTCCAGTCGTCAATCGCTGGTTTCCGGGTGTCGGGGTGGTTGGTGAGGGTTCAGTGTGTTGGTTGTCTTCGTCGAAGTTGTCGTAGATGCTCTTGATTTTGTGGTGGAAAAAGGTGCTGAGTTTGTCGCAGAGGTCTTGTGAGGGAGGGATGTCGGTAGACTCGCTGGTGGGTTGGGCGAACTCCTTGATGATGCTGAAGAGTTCCTTGCTGTTGTGCGTGTGGGTGGAGATTCTGTCTTCAATCGCTTTTTTCCTCGTTTCTCTGATGAGTTGATGGTGGGCGTTGGTGGCGGCTCTGAAGTTGTCGTGGGCTTCTGTGGATTTGGTGTTCCTCCAGGCCTTTTCGAGGCGGTGGCATGTGCTTCTGGACTCTCGAAGTTCGGTGGTAAACCATCTGGCTTTCTTGGCGCGGGTATTGTTTTTCTTGAGGGGGGCTATGGTGTTGGTGCTGTCCGAGATCCATCTATGCAGGGTTCAGGCTGCGGTGTTGGGGTCGTCGTTTTCCGCGATGGTTGGGGTGGAGTTGTTGAGTGAGGAGGTGAGCTGGTCGTCGGTGATTTTGGTCCAGTTTCTTCGTGGAAGCAGGTGCTGGTGTCTGTGGATGGTGGGTGCTCTGAAGGTGAAGTGGACGCAACGATGGTCGGTCCATGGGAGTTCGGTGGTGTGGCTGAAGGTGATGGAGTTTCCTGTAGTGAAGAGGGGGTCGAGGGTGTGTCCTGCTGAGTGCGTGGGCTCGGTCACGATCTGGCGCAGTCCAATGTTGTGGAGGTTGTCCAGGAGGGTTGTGGTGTTGGGGTCCAGTTGGTTGTCGAGGTGGAAGTTGAGGTCTCCCAGCAGGGTGTAGTTGATGGATGCGATGGCCTGCGGGGAGATAATGTCCGTGATGGAGTTGGCGAAGGGTCCGCGGGGTCCAGGGGGTCGGTAGATGAGGGTTCCTCGGAGGGTGGCGGTGGGGCTGGCCAGTATCTTGAAGTGAAGGTGTTCCATCAGTTCTGTGGGCTCGTCAGGGAGTGTGCTCAGGCGGAGGCTGGATTTGTGGACGATGGCGATTCCTCCTCCTGGGCGGGTGGGGCGGTCCTTCCTGGAGATCTTGTATCCTTGGGGGATGGCGATGGCGATGTCCGGTCCCGAGGTGGTGTTGCTCCAGGTTTCGGTGAAGAACGCTACGTCCGGGGTGGTGCTGTCGAGGAGGTCCCAGATTTCTGTGGCGTGTTTGTGGAGGGATCGGACATTGAGGAGGATGCATTGCAGGGTCTTCGGTTCGGTTGTGTTCTTGTGGGCGGGTTGTGCTGGATCCGTGTTCTTGGCGGTGCTGCAGGTGTGCCAGCAGCGGTGAAAGCTGAAGGGTCCGTGGGAGTCGGCTGGTGATGATAGCTTGCAGTTGTTGTTGCGGCCTGGGTTGAGTGCGTGGAGTGCTGCTGGGTCGTAGCGTTGGCGGGGCGGAGGTCCAGGGTTCCTGGCGCTGGTCGCGGTCGGGTCGCGGACGGGTGCAGACGGGCTTGCCTTTGACGCGCCAGCGTCGCGCCCGCGGCCGCTGTGCGGCCGCGCAGTGGCCGCCATTAAGTAGGGGTCGGGGAGGGCTGGACAGCTGGGAGGCGGGAGCGGGGAGGGGAGCTGGATTGGGCCGGTCGCGCTGGGGGGGAGGGGCCGCGGCGGGGAAAGGTAAAGGGAGGAAATAAGGGATAAAGAAAGGGAAAATAGGCAGAAATAAGGCACGAAAGAGCAGAGATGCAGAAAGGTGAAAGATAAAGAGGGTAGAAAAGCGAGTGAAAACTAGTGAAAGGGCAGAGCGAGAGGAAGGGAAAATGAGCAGAAATAAGGCACAAAGAGCAGAGATGCAGAAAAGTGCAGACAGGTGAAAGATAAAAGAGGGTAGAAAAACGAGTGAAAACAAGTGAAAGGGCAGAGCGAGAGGAAGGGAAAATGAGCAGAAATAAGGCACAAAAGAGCAGAGATGCAGAAAAGTGCAGAAAGGTGAAAGATAAAAAAGGGTAGAAAAACGAGTGAAAGAGCAGAGTTAGAGGAAGGAGACAGAGGTCCACTGGACCACCAGGGATGAGGTCCAGGGAAACCTGCGGGTGGAGGAGGGCCTCGATCACCAACACTCGAGAGTGCAGGGGCAGGGGCAAGCCTCACTTAATGGTGGAGCTGCGAGGGTGGGAGAGCAATTTCACTGACAATGAGTCAGTGGTCTTGCTCGCCTGTCCCCGCAGTGGCCGCCATTAAGTAGAAGTCGAGGAGGGCTGGACAGCTGGGAGGCGGGAGCGGGGAGGGGAGCTGGATTGGGCCGGTCGCGCTGAGGGGAGCGGCCGCGAGGGCAGCAGCGGCGGGGAAAGGTAAAGGGAGGAAATAAGGGATAAAGAAAGGAAAATAGGCAGAAATAAGGCACGAAAGAGCAGAGATACAGAAAGGTGAAAGATAAAAGAGGGTAGAAAAACGAGTGAAAACTAGTGAAAGGGCAGAGCGAGAGGAAGGGAAAATGAGCAGAAATAAGGCACAAAAGAGCAGAGATGCAGAAAAGTGCAGACAGGTGAAAGATAAAGAGGGTAGAAAAACGAGTGAAAACAAGTGAAAAGGGCAGAGCGAGAGGAAGGGAAAATGAGCAGAAATAAGGCACAAAAGAGCAGAGATGCAGAAAAGTGCAGAAAGGTGAAAGATAAAAAAGGGTAGAAAAACGAGTGAAAGAGCAGAGTTAGAGGAAGGAGACAGAGGTCCACTGGACCACCAGGGATGAGGCGCAATTTCTGCTCTCCATCATATTGCCCCAGGAAGGTACTGCTAACCCCTAAGGTGAAGAAAGACAGTGACAGACAAGTCTGCATGACCACGTCCTCCCCGATCTCAAACCAAGTGAAAAAGAGTATCCTGAAACCCTGGGCTGTACTGAATGCAGGAGAACTCACCGTAGAACACCCGATCTTTGCATTTTGGAAAAGTAAAAGCATCAAGAACAACCTAGTCAGAGCCAGCAAACCACCCACCAGACCAGATCACACACTCACTGATTTATGGGGACTTACACATTTGGTAGGTCTTTACAAATGTGGAAACTCTAGTGTCTGTAATAGTGTGGAAGCAAAATAATTTGTTTATGAAAATATCAGAATTGCTTTGCAGCAGTTTTCAGATTGCAGCACACTGAACATCATTTATTGCAATCACATGCACCTGCAACAAAGTGTACATTGGAAAAACTACACAGAAGATTGGGGTATGTGTATGCCAACACAAAAGCCAGCTGCGATGCATTATAGCCAACGCCCCCCTGGTTGAACATTTCACTGAAATAGTACACAATGAAAATGACTTATGGTGGCAGGTCATTACTGTGGTTAAACCACCTCCCAGGGTTGGAGACATCTCTGCTACATTGAAGAAAGAAGAACTAAAATAGATTTTGCAGACTAACAGCCTCCACGCTGGCCTCAATCGAATAAAATACTGTGCCTCCTTACTTTGATTTCATTGGCAGCTTGTGACTTTGGAGCACTGCCTCTTCTCGATACATGTAATATGCACGGACACCGCCCACTGTGCATATTTGATAGTGGATCCCTTCTTGCACTGCACTGTTGGTTTAAGCAGCTCCTGCTTGATGCAGACTGTATTTTAACTAATTGATTGTATTAACTTATTCCCGGTTGTTACTATACCTTGGCGGCATCACCCTTGACAAACTCTCTGCCTCATCACGGTGTTGATGATGGTCATTTTAATTGCTATTCCTTTCTTTACTTTATTAATTCTCACCACTACTTGTCTACATTACACCTGGGCGCCCTCCCATAATGGGTGCAGTACCGCCTCGCTGGGCTAGGTTGATTCCTCCCCAGTCCAGCCTTAATTTAAATTGGCCGGTATTTATACGTGCAACTCTGGAGATGCGGTGCTTTACATGACACCAGGGGCCTTATTGTGGATAGGGCGCACATTCCCCGATTGTGCCCAGTGCACCTTAAGACATGTGCACCGGGCACAAACAGTGAAAATGCACCAGATCTACCGTCAAACATTAGCTGTAATCCTTGATGGAGGTCTTTGCATCCTTGATTTTCTCGAGCGCAATCCTCGTGTATTTCCTGTGACCAGGAGGTTCCTTCTCCTCGTCTGCCGCTGAGATCCTGCTTTGACCCTTTATAAACAAGAGGCATGTGAACAGGCCTAGTAGCCCCGCCCGTTTGGCCCCGCCCCACATACACTAGCGGTATGCAACGTCTTCCCGCCCTTTCCCCACTATGATGGACAGCTTACTCAAAGGACCCTGGCGCTTTTGGCGCGGTGGCAAAGTTACAGACACACAGGTCACTGGAGACATAGTCCCATTATTGGCAACACACCCCACCCACACCACAACAGAGTATGCATGCATAAATAAATACACAACACAACTTTTGTTTGGGAAAATATTGCTGCAGGTTTATTCCATACAAAAGTATGCAAATATGGTGGGTTATCTTACGGGCGATCCAAGGGCAGGCAGCTGTACCACTCTATGCTGCCCTGCCCGCCTGATGAGCCAAGCACTGTGGAGAATCCAATCAGCGCTACCCTTATGGGGGTGATCCCCTTACTGGATCACGTGACACATTGGTCCCTTATTACTCACGCCCCTTTCAGGGCGGAGCGTAGCAAGGCAAGCCCCCGGTTGTTCAGGCCCACAACCGCCCGAAGGACTAACGGGCGCCGACGTAATTGTTCCAGGACCCTCCCATGAGGCTCCTGGGATTTGGCTCTGGCACCCCTATTGTGCCCACGCAGAGCGTACCCTTCTGTACCCATCTGCTTCCAGATCGCCCTGTAACTCCGCCTGCAACGACAAAAGAAAAACATTACAACGTTCTATGTACTTCGCCTGCCAACCCCACGCCGGGTAAGCGGTAGGGTGGGAGACGGCGTGTCCGGCGCAAAGAGGACGCCAAGATGGCCAGGGGAGGCATAAATACCTCCCCACCTCCTCTGCGACCCGGAAGTGACGCGTCTGGAAGGGGGCTCCTCCTCGAGCCCCGCGTTCTTAGTGGGGGTGGGGAAGTGCCCAAATGGCACTAAAGGGGCCGCCCGTTTAGGGGGCCCCCTGCGGGGGCCGCGGGCAGCCGCAATTCTTCGGGTCCTTTACGCAGCTGTAGTGTAGGAAAGGCACTATACATTTACACAACGAGGTAGCACTTACTGATTAGCCAGTAGAAAGTACTCCATATGCGATCGGGACTCTTTGGACCGTGCTGCTTCCATGTTCCAACTTATTTTTTTGATAGGGGCATTGCCCACTCGGGCCTCTCTATGCAGTTACTATTTTCCCTATTTAAATGCACTTTAATGCGGTCCCCTCTCACCTCCTTTGGCAGCTCCCTGGCATTCTCCTGCTTGTGTTGGCTCAGCTGTTCGGACTCCAATACAGGTAAGAGCGATTTGTCTCCCCTACCCCGCATGCCCAATCAATGTATAATTATCTTGTACATTTCATACATAATTGTTAAGTCCGGGCACTTCTCCCCCTGTGTTTTAGACCTCAAGTTCTGGCCAGGATTCCACATGGACAGGATCCCTGTGTACCATGTTGTCAGTCTCTCATGATTATCTTATTGGCTCCATTGAGTCTCCAGTTCTGGACTTTTCAGGTATTCTCTAACAACCTCCTTACTTTTGCTATTATTTACTTCTTTATATATTTATTTTTAATTTCACTAATCTCCTGCATGTACCTCAGCTCACTGTTTTCCTTCCCTTTCACTGCCTATTAAAGCTGACCCCAGTTTATCAGACTTTTAAGCCCTCCAATTGGACTGTCTAAAATTATTCTTTCAGGTACTGATTTTGACTTCCATACCGAGCCCACCCCTGTTGCTTGGAACCCACAATTCACTGGTCTTAGAAACATAATGCATCCCTCCTCCAGCATGAACGGATGAGGCTGGAAGCATCCCAACTAATTTGGAACTACTTTTCTCCCTTCTTTCTTCTGTTCTTCCTTCCCTTTTCTCTTTTTAGTTGATGTTTGCTTACAATTTTGTGATCACATTTGTCACTCACTGTCCCATGGCAACTCCACTGGCAATCGTCTGGCATGTTAAAGCAGTTTATTCCAAACTTACATCTACTTCTTTGCAGTGCTTACAAGAGCATACTAAACTGTGCATGCATGTTTTTATGGCAATGCAGAATGGGACTCTTGACTGTAAATTATACTTTCTCATGGAAATATCTGAATTAGCCCTTTGGAAAAAAACTCTTACTGGTGTATAAATAGGCAGCCTTGTGCCTTACTTTCCATATCAGTTCATATTTCTGTGTACATATGGCAAGCTGATGACCTTTCAAGGTGATTTGTGTCGACTCATTAGATTGTGGAGGATAATTTGATGATCATAGCCTGTAGGATTTGGATTCTTCTAGGACACTATGGAAATTGTGTGTCACTTCTCCCTTTATGTGCACTGACCACACTGTTGCTCTACTCACTTGAAAGCTTTTCTTCAAATATGTGTTGATTGATCTATCATGATATGAGGAAAGATCGCATCATTATCCTATTATACTTGGGCTCAGAAGAGAAAGTAGTGCTTTGAAGGTGAGACTGAGGAGTTTGAAGGAAGATGGGGAGCAAATGGAGGTCTCTGAGGTGTTTGGAGATGTGAGCTTATGGAGGAAGGTTGAGTATTAGCCTGGCAGCAGTGTTTTAAACTAGTTGGTCTGCTAGTGAGCTTGGTGGAGACGCCTATGTAGAAGTCTTTACTGTAGTATAATCTGCTGGTAGGGAGGGTCTGTTTATCGCCCTGTGGGTGTTCAGTTGGAGTTTGGTCAATATTTTTCTAAGCATCTTAAGGGTGTGTAAGCACATTGCTTTTAGAATATTGACTTGGCTGTACAAGGAGATTTGGCTGTCTGTCATGATGTCCAGGTTCCTTGTGTCACTGGTGGGGATTAGTGCTGGCCCTATGTTGTTGGACCACCAGATGGGGACCACAAAGTGGTGTTTTTGGCAAACAGTACAACTTTAGTTTTTACAACATTGAGCTTAAGGAAGCTCCTTTTCACCTAATCTGCTCTTAGGCACATGCATGTGACAAAGTTGGATGTGTATTAGGCATGTCTTCTGAGAGGGATAAGATCATTTGGGTGCCATCTGTATGGGGGTAAAGGCTGAGTCCCTGGGACCAGAGTGGTCCATTTAGACGGTGAAGAGAGTGATGGTCAGGGAGGTATCCTGTTAGACACCGCAAATCAACTTGGAGGCGTCAGACTGGAAGGGGGCAAACCTGACCATTTGAGAACATCCGGTGAGGAAGGGGCAGATCCATTGAAAGGTAGTGTCCCGATACCCACCTAATGGGATCTCTGGATGAGGATGGGGTGAGAGACAGTGTCAAAGGTCACTAAGAGGTCCAGTAGGATGAATGATGTTGTTTGTCCCTTGACAGCAATGATATGCATGTCATCCGTGGTGGCAATGAGGCTCATCTCTGTGCTGTGGCTGGCTTGAATCCCAATTGTGAAGCATCACAGAGAAGGTTGGTCGAGGTGAGAGTTGACCAGTTCTTCAAGGACTTTGGCAGGGTATAGTAGTAGGGCGATGGGCCTTTAGTTTGACATGCCCATGGGGTCGGCTGAACTTTTTTGAGGAGATGTAGCATAGTGGCATGTTTTCAGGTGTCCAGGAAGGTGGCAGTGGTGAGTAAGAGGTTGAGTTTCGAAGTGAGCAATGACCAGATTTGGTCCAGTCCTCTCATGAATATGTAGTGAGGGCAGGAGTCTAAGGGAGCTCCTGGTTTGATTGTTCACGTTATTAGTTGTTTCTGATGTGGAGATTTCTCACTAGACCTTGCATGGTGCTGGGAGATGTGTAGTGGATGTCTAAAAAAGGAGGATCTGGTCAGGGATGAAGTTATTGTAGATAGTCTTCATTTTCTTTGAGAAGTGGATGGTGAGTTTCTTGCTCAGAACTTAAAAGGGGTTGATGGGTGAGGAGCCGGTGGGTTGGCATGTGGAGATAATGGCAAACACGCCTTTTGTGGAGTTCTGGCAATTCTGTATGCAGGAGGAAACGACTAGGCGCTTGGCAGATTTAAGGCATTGGTAGTAGATCGTGAGTGCAGGTGAGATATCAGTGTTGTTCCACATAATAACAGTGTCAATTTCTGAGTTGGAGGTATTCGATGTACCAACTGGCATGGGGCATGTTCCAGAGTTTGGAGTTGTTAGGACCAGTGCCAAGGAGTCAGCACAGCTGGTTCTCCATTTCTGAAGTTAGAGATGGGCTGGTGATGGGCTGGTGGGTGCTGGTGTGTGCTGCAAGAAAAAAGTTCACAGTTAAATTTGTCTTCAGTGATTATGTCCCATTGTCGGGTGGCCTGGATTATGGTGGGATTTACCTGGTTCTATAGGTAGATGATTTGGATGAGGTAGTGGTCCGTCCAAGTGAGAGTAGTGAAGGTGTAAAACTGAGATATTGGGGAAATTGGTGAAGATTGAGTCAAGGAGGTGACTTGTCTTGTGGGTGGTGCTATTGACTCATTGGGTGAGGCTCAGGATCCTGCAGTCTTCTAGGAGGTTAGTGGAGTTGGTGTCAGTCTGGCCAGCTAGTTGAAAGTTGAGGTCACACAGTAGGATGAAGGTGTTGGATGCAACAATGAAACATTTGATTAACCTTTAGATGCTGTTTAACTGTTTTGATTCTGACACAGTAAAATGTACTAAGGTTTGCTGCCAGACGGCAGACAAGACACACATATATATATATATATATATATATATATATATATATATATATATGGCCCACTTGGGCGAAACATATTTGCACTAGCACTTTACATTACAGCAATTTAGCACTCCGAGGTGACACCTTGGTCCAACAGCGATGCACTGGATTAATCGCCAGTAGGTAGTTATAGTCAGGACCTCGTTTCTATTCAAAAAGCTTTTTTTCTTTTGCCAATATTTTTACCGTTGTCTGACGAATCTTCACGAAATTTTCAAAACTAATTTTTCACTCAGGTCAGCTCCTGTCTTGAAAGTTTCGGGGTGATTCGTCAAGTGGGAGCCAAGAAAAAAGGGGGGTCCCAAAACATGTTTTCCCCATGTTAATTTCCATAGGAAATTTGAAACAGGTTACAGCCCGAACTGCTGAATGGAATTACACCAAATTTAGCAAAAAGGTAGCCCTTGGTTCAGAAAGAGACCTTTTTTTTAAATGGTGTAAATCCGTCCAGTAGTTCCTGAGAGATTCAAGAAATAAAAATATCGATATCTGAGCACCGAGGAGGGTTTGCGAACCCTCCCGGGCACGAACTTCACTCTGATTGGCTGCCAACACTCATAACCAGGAAAAAAAAGGGTGAAAAAAAGCATTTAAAAAAAAAAAAAAAAAATCGGCAGAATTTGCGCTTGGTGCGGAAATCCTGACAAGAAAATTAAAAAAAATTAAGCGCTGGCTCCCGCGCTTCATTTTAATGAGCCCCCGGGTGGGCCAGGGCCCGGGGGTAATGCCAAAATTAAATAGCGGGGGCCCACGGGGGCCCCCGCAGCCCCGGGGACCGCCACCTCCCTGGGACTTCTTTAATTGGATGTGGGGGGGCTTTTATTTAATTATGCGCGGGGGGCACATGGTCCCCCCACAGCCCCAGGGACCGCCACCTCCCCGGGGCTTAAAATAATATAAAATAGGTGTGGGGGGAGCTCCTGCTCCCCCCACACTGCCCGGGGACCACCACCTCCCTGGGGCACTAATTATTCAAATTAGGGGGTCCGTTACAGACCCCCGGGGGACCACCACCTCCCCAGGGTTTTACAAATGGAGGGAGGAGGGCCGCACGGCCACCCTCCAGGAGCCCTTGATGGCCCTGGGGACCGCCAACCCCCAGGGCCGGCTCCTGCAATGTCCCGGGGTGCCCACCCCCGGGACATGCTTTGGTTTTTGGAAGCGAGAGCAGGAAACCTGCTCTCGCTTCCAAAAACCAAAGCAGAAATGCTTTTGCACAAGGGGGACTGCATGTCAGCAGCTCCCATTGTGCGAAAGCAATGCCGCGACTCGTGGTGCACTGCTGGTGGGGCGATAAGGTCCTCTTGTGTCCTGAGGATCTCAGGACACAAGTGGACTTCATCCCCCAAGCAGAAGTGCGCCAAGAGGCGCGTTTGCAGAGTGGTGTAAAAAGGGGGTGTGGCCTCGGACCACCTCTCTGCAATCCAGCTGTGTGGCGCTTACTGGAGGTACCTGGTGGGCTAGTTGGCCCCCAGGGACCCACAGTATTCAAGGGGACTAAATCCACCAACTTAGAACGTGCCAGGAGGCGCGTTTGCAGAGTGGTGGAGAAAGGGGGCGTGACCTGTGTCCACCTCTCAGCAATCCCACCATGTGGGGCTTACTGGAGATAAGATGTAGGCTGGTTGGCCCCTAAATGACCCCCAGCAGCGAAGGGGACTTCAATCCCCATCCAAGAGCGCGCCAGTGAGCGCGTTTGCAGAGTGGTGGGCAAAGGGGGCGTGGCCTGTTATAAGAACTTAGCAATCCTGCTGTGGGGTACTTACTGGAGGTAATAGGAGGGGTAGTTGGCCCCCAAGGATGTCCTTGGGGGCCAAGTACCCTTCTTGTTACCTCCAGTAAGCAACACACAGTGGGCTTGCTAAGAAGTCTTCGGAGGCCATGCCCCCCTTTCTCCACCACTCCACAAACGTGCCTCCTGGCAGACTATGGGATGGGGGATGAAGTCCACTTTACTCCTGAGGGGGAGAGGAGTTGGCCTAACGGCTAGGGCGGTCGACCTTGAATCTGGGGAACTGGGTTCGAGTCTCGGCAATGACGCTGAACATCCTGTGATTCTGGGCAAATCACTTAATATCCCCGTGCCTAACAAAAAAAATGAATGTGTCCTCATGCAAATGCAACTGGTGCAATGTAAAGCGCTCTCATACCCGATTCGGGTCAAGTTCGCGTTATATAAAACTGTAAAAAAAAAAAAAGCCCTCCTGGTACCTCCTGTAAGTCCCACGCAGCAGAATTCCTGAGCGCTGGTCTGAGGCCCAGCACGGTTTCTCTACCACTCTGCAAACGTGACTACAACTTAAACAATTATCTTACTGCACCTCTTACTTAGAGATAGTTTAAATCCCCCTGCCCTAATATGTACTAGGGCCTTACAGATGAGGCCATGCCAATCACAGGGGTACCCCAATGCATAGTGTTCCCTAGTGTATGTAGGTATTTTCACTGTATTCTAAGTGTCTTTTAGCATAGCACTGGCTCTAGGCCTTGTTAGACAGAGTCAGTTACCACCAGTACCAGTCAGTAAAAAGTTGGGGGCACAGGATGACTTTGAAACAAGGCCTCTTTTTGCACCTCTGTTGGTTCTTTCTGCATATCTCTTACTTCTTTCTGCACTTTTCTTTGTCTTTCTGGACTTCTGTTGCCTATTTTGGCATTTCTCTTGCTTCTTTCTGTGCGTTTCTTCCTCTTTCTTCACATGTCCTACCTCTGTAGGCATAGTTAGAAATTAGCATTTAAAAACCTTAGAAATTCACTGAAAAAACCATAGGTTTCAGGGACGTTATAGTTAGAAATTATCATTTAAAAAACCTTTGAAATTCACTGAAAAACCCATAGGTTTCAGGGGAGGTATAGTTAGAATTTAGCATTTAAAAAAACATAGTGATGTCATTTGAGATGTCATCAGTGATGTCTTTAGTGATGTCACTGACCATGTCATGAATGATGTAATATGTGACGTCATCATCAGTGCATTGCGGGGCGGCGAGTTATAGTTAGCTCAACTAACTATAACGGCCACATTTCTCTGGTTTTGTACGAGTGAAATGTCCAACTAACTATATCGTCCCTGAAACCTATGTTTTTTCAGTGAATATATATATATATATACACACACACACACTCACGCACGCACGCACATACACACAAATATATATATATTTATATATATACACACAAACACATACATAAAGGTAAATAAAATTAAATTATAATAGCCAGTAGTGTTAAGCATGCACACATTATTATTTCAAAGGTTTTTTGTCATGCCTATGAGGTAGTCTACATGAGGTAGTGGGGTTGGGGCGATCCCTGCCGTCACAATCTAAGAGAATAGAAAACACACCAAAGTGCAAGGCAGGACAATGTCTCTTGGTGTAGTAAGTGCTGGGGCCAACAGGATAAATAAGCCCTTTCTTTGGGAACCCCTCCCTTTTTGTTAAAGCAAAGGGTAAACACTGTGTTTTCTATTCTCTTACCTCGTGGAGCCTGAATTATTAGGAGACATGTAGGTGTCATAGACATGCCCAATTGTTTTGAAATACACTAGCATGTGGGCTTCTTTCTAGCATTGCCTTTTTCTTTCTTTTATGTCCAGGCAGCTTTGGAAAACTCCCAAGGCCCCTCATAGAGATTTTAATTGACAGGATGTCAATTTTGTGTCCTCGTGGACCAAGACCATAATCTTTTTGAAGTAGGTGAGTTCTCTCATCAGGATTTGGAGTGTTACATCACCCATTTTGTGTCTTCACGGGTTCAGCCATCTACCCACTACTTTCATGAAGAGAAGTTGGTGTGTGCTCTTGCCTCTGGGCATTCTGAGTAAAGGGGGAGGCATGCATGTTAGTACATTATGATGCTAGTATATAATCAATATGAATGAATGAATGACTTCTTTATTTGTGTGGTTCCTTAAACCCATTACAAAATACAACTTTAAAAACTTGTAAAAAGAGAAAAAAAAATGTGCAGGACATTGTTAAAATCAGTTTAAAAAAAAAAAAAAGAGAAAAAAAAAAGAGAATTCATACGAATGATGTAGTCCTAATGATTTCTTGTTTTTTTTGTTTTTTATTGTTTAAAAGATAAAACATCAGGAGAGGATTAAGGCTCGAAGAGCCCCGTGATGAATAACTTGTTCAGTGGTGGCCGGACCTCCGCGGCGGTGACCCTGATGTTGAGGGGCACCTGGGCTGTTCGTCGCACTCTGCCTGTGAAGACTTGTCATTCAATAATGCACGACTATGGTATACAAATTTCCCAAAGTTGGCCATATGCTTCACGATGTCCAAAGTATAGAACTGTTGGATGGCCTCCTTTGCTGTGCGGGTGCCCAGTTGAAGAAGAATAGGTCTAAGGTGAATTCTGCAAACTAGCCGCAAGGCAGGGCAGCAAAGTAAAATGTGTGCCAGGGACTCTCTTTTGTAATTGCAAAGATGACACTCCGTAATGCCCAGCTGTACTTTCCAAGATGGATATAATTCTTTTAAGGGGAGCGGATGTAGTCTTGCTGCTAAAATCTGATGTAATGCTTGTCCCTCCACGGGCTACGTGAGGTGGGACTTGTGACTAAGCAGAATGTGCGGGAGACATTGGGTTTCATGAAAGTCTCTGGCTGCCAGGGATTCCATGTCCAGACTGCGAGAGCGTAGACGTAGTTGCTTTTTTATTGTTGTTTTAATGGTGGCGTAGTAGATTGTACTGGGGTGCCAGTTCTCTGTCGCTAATTGCAGAAGATCTTTGGCTGTGGCAAGGCTGGCAGACCAAGGGATACTTGGTTGTAGAAAGATGGATTTTATGACGGCCCTCATGGTGTTCTCTGGAGCCGCAGTTGTTAGATAGAAGGATAGAAGTATTTTGTCAGGGTGGCCAGCTCTTCTAATTTTTGTTGGCTGAGGTCAAATTCGGGCGAATCAAAGTGTTTCTAGTGCAGGCTGGTAAGCGAAATATCTTTTTGTACACTGTGCAATGTATTGTAAGTCCTGTGCAAACCTCCCTGGAAATGCCTGTTGCACGTAATTAAGAGACGGTAGTAATTTAGCCCTCAATACTCCTTGAATTGCCGTGGTTGTTGGGCTATCTAAGGTGGCACATAATTTACAGAGGGCATAGTTGACCATTTTTCTTTTCTGCCGCAATTTTTGGAGGTGGACCCGTGGGCGGTCCATCTCGCTAAGCCAGGCCCCGAGGTAGTTATAGGTTTGTACACAGTCCAAAATCAGGTGACCCAGCCTCCACTTACCGAGTTTTGTCTTCAGGTGGTGGCCAAAAATCACTATTTTGGACTTACTTGGGTTGGTGACCAGCTTGTTTTCGACATTGCATTCGGACAAGTGCTTTTTGGAGGCCTATTTTAGTGTGGTCCTAAAGAACTAGGTCATCGGCATATTGCATCAGCTGGATCTTTGTGTGGCCGATCTTAGGAGTGGCTAGAGTTGCTCCGTGCATTGCTTGGCCCATGTCGGCGGTGTACAAGTTAAAAAGCATAGGTGCCAGGACGCATCCCTGCTTCAGCCCCCGGTCTGTGGTAATTTTCTCTGTGGCAGACTCCCTGGAAAGTTTGACCCTTACCCAAGTTCGAGTATTCACCAATCTAATTGCTTGTAGTAGTGATAGGCTGATGTTCCATTGTGCCAATTTTGCCCAAAGGCGACCCCATCGATGGCTGCTGAGTAGTCAATAAATCAGGCGAAGAGCGGCGGGGAGTGGTGGGCCACGGCTTGTTGGGCTAAGTATGACAGGGCTGTGATGTTATCTACGGTAAAGCCCCTTTGTCTGAACCCAGTCTGGTAAAATGACAGGAGACCTTTGATGTAGACCCAATCAACTAGTTCCTGCAATAGTGTACTCGCATAAGCCTTACCCCCAATGTCCAACAGGGCAATCCTCCGGTAGTTCTTAGGGTCGGAGTTTGGCCCTTTTTTGTATATTGGTTGCAGCAGTGAGCCCCTCCAGGAATCTGGGACGTCCTCCAGAAGCCTGCATTCTGCATATAGCTGTGCAAGGTTGCAGGACCAAAATCTATGTCCACCCTGCAGAGGGAGCCGGGCAGCCCGTTAGGGCCGGGCACTCCATTTTGCCAAATCTTTTTTAGGGCTGTACCAACTACTGCCATGCCTGGGACTGTTAGGTCAGAAGGGGCTCCGGTGGGCTCTGCAATGATGTTGTCCATGGTAAGGTAGGGCAGTTTGAAGAAGTGGCTTTCAGGTCGACGGTGTACAGGAATTTCACATGAGCTACCCAGGTGTCCGCGTCGAGTGAGTTCTCTCTGCTGGAAGACCGCTGGATTAAGTTATTTAGATATTGCCAGAATTCTTGGGACCTGCACAGCACCAGCAGTGCAAAGATCTTTAGCCATTTTGCCTCTGTGGATTCCCGTTTTGCTTTCCAAACGAGTTGCGAGTGGCTCTTTGCTTCTAATTTCAGTTGCTTTTTGGCAGACTCCGATCCAGTTTTTTGGTACTCCCTTCATTTAATATTTAGTTGTTTAGCACATTGCTTGATCGCTGGAACTTGACCCAGAATGTGTATTGGATTGTTTGTAATTATGTGAATGGTGCTCCCTCAGAGCAGCGTAGCTAGTTCGTATGCAAGTTTGTCCCATTCACCTATAAGTCCCCACTTGTTTGGGCCGATCTGCCAGCCAATCCATGTCGATTTCCATGAGCCAAATTTGTTGATTGACATCTGCCCCCATTTAATTCTCCTAAGGAGCCTGTGCTGTTCTTCACCCTTGGTCGCTCCAATGGGGCAGAGGATATCACGGAATTTCCCTGTGATTGTTAAATGCAACAGTAAGGCGGCATTGTCGCTTTCGCTCCGTGGAAGCACTGCGTAATTTAGCATGTATTTTCATAGCCTCTCGCTTAATAAGATGTAATCTATAGTAGTCTGGTTGTTGTAAGTAGGTGTGTGGATTAACCCTGGCTTGGACACTATAGATGAAGAATGAGTAGTTGCCAAGTTATATATCTGAAGAAGGGCATTAAATCTCCCAGTACTCCCGGAGGGGTTGCCATCAGATGACTGCTCCCCTATATTGTGCGTATTGAAGACCCCAAGAATGATGGGTTCCATGGATGCAAATTGTGTAAGCAGGGTTTCAATCTGTGTAATCAGCCAAATTAGCTTATCCTTGGAGCTCTGACCATGGGGATTATAGTATACATTGATTAGGAGTTTTGGTAGTGGGCCGTCCGCAGTATTAAGGCCTTTCAGAGTACCGGCTAGGAGCATGTCAGAGGAGTTGTTTTACATTTATTGCTTGTAATATGAAATTTGTTTCTAATCATTGTCAGAAACCCCCTGCTAGGTCTCCCCAGGTCATACTTCCTAGCCAATATTTCATAGGTAGCATAAATATGAGACAACAACCTTGACAATGTCCATGTTTCTTGTATACACACTATACAATTATCTCATGGTTTCTGTTCTGATAGAAAGATGTTTTACTAGGTTGGGGACAGAAGTCTGACTTAGGGAGCAGAATGGGCCACATTACCCCGTTGGTAATGGTGGCACTATCTACATCTTTGAGCAAGCTATTGTCAGCATATGAGGAGAAGGTTTCTCTATGGGCCAATCCAATGGCACAGGAGGATGGCAACAGAAGGGTATAGACAGGTTCCGTTGTCACAGAATAGACAAGTGGGACTGAAGAAGAGGAAAGTTGTTGACGTTCTATCACCAGAGCAGGAATGTCTTACAGGGTATTGATTAGTCTACCCTATCTTTTGGATGGGACTGGCCTGTGTTGGAAATTGTAGCTTTCTACGAGATCATTCCAATTTGTTTTAGCTTTTTGCGGAACCCAAGTTTTGCAAGCTATATAACTCTGCTCACTTTACCCATGATAACCAGTGCTAAAGTGTTCCTGCTCCCCTTTCAACATGATGAAATAGCCATATCCCTGAATGGCCTATTTGACTTACCTATACGTCCCTAGTATATGGTACTCACAGGATTCCCGGGTCCTGTAAGTTAAATGTCACAACTTCAGAACTCATTGTGCCACCTACTCAATGAAAATGCAAACATAATGGCAGGACTGCCACCATTAGCCTGGCTGTGTAGGTTTAAACTTCAAATTTACTGTGTCAAAATTACCCCTTTTGACAGGCCTACAGCCTCTTTTTAACATCAATAAGTCACCCCTAAGTAGGCCTATTTTTTTTTTTACAGAGTTTTATATAGCGTGTACTTGACACGAATCGGGTATCAGAGCGCTTTACATAGCACTAGTTGCATTACATGGGGACACATTCATTTTTGTTAGGCACGGGGAGATTGAGTGATTTGCCCAGAATCACAGGATGCTCAGAGTCATTGCCGAGACTCGAACCCAGTTCCCCAGATTCGAGGTCGACCCCCCTAGCCGTTAGGCCAACTCCTCTCCCCATTAAGGCAGGATGCATTGTATTTACTGCAGGACATGTTAAATAATAATGCTAAACATTTCCTGAAAATGAAATGCCCAAAATAAAATTTCCACTGCAATAGGGTTAGCTGTTCCATAGGAAAGCATTGGGACACAATATTAGGTTTAATAAATGTTATATCCACCCAAAAATCAGCTAGATAAATATTTCAAGGACTCTTTTTAATAGCTAAACAAAATCCAATTCTAATGGTAAATTTGTATTTTATCCCACTATTACAGAAAAGATGCATACTTTAGAATTATACCTTTTGCCTGCCTAAATCTTCTAAGGCCTTCAGTGTCTACCACCTGTCTCCTGGCAGCTGATGGCTCCTTTATGGTGAGGTGCAAACTGCTCCCAGGGCTTAACAATAACCTGACCTAAATGGGGAGAAATTATCCATCTGAACCAGATAAAATATCCAAGGGAGTCTGAGAGGGCCCTCTTTGACACTAAAGTATTGCATGATGCTTTAATGTCACATCCTGCTTGACAGGTCTGCTTGGGTTTTGGGCTTGGTGCACATTTCAAAAAGGATCCCCTCCCAAAGGCAAATGTTAGCTTACACTTGTGCAGGGCCCTTCTTTTTCTCCTTTCAGCAATCAGGCCCCAATCACAGAGGGACTCTGTTTGACACTACAGTGTTACAACCTGTTTGATAGGTGTGGGTTTTCATATAACATTTTGGGTGCACTTCGAAGGAGAAAAACAGAATGCAAAACAACTTTCTGAATATCCACTGTTTGGTTGTTGAAAGCTCAGCTTTGTTTTTACCAGTCTTCTGTCTCCTAATTTGTTGGGAGTAGAGGGACTGCCTAAAATAGGACTGCTTTTACCAGGATTACCATAGTACACTCCCCACACATGTGCCAACCCTCAGAGCCCATGTTGAGAATGGCTAGAGACTTCAACCAAAATGAAAATGTTCCAAGTGGGTAGTTTTAACCCTGGGAACCTTTACTCTATTAGTTAAGGCATCCCCAGGGGTCATTTACATCAAATAGCTTGTGCCAGGCATAAATGTTGCACCTCATGGCACCCACTTCAGAAGAGTTCTGAATCTGAGAAAGTTTAGAAGTGGACTGAACCTGCTGGCTGCAAGCTGAGAAGAGCCCCAAAGGACTTGAACTGCTCTCTCTCTTGTACCCAGGATACAGAAGTGGACTCTATGTGTCATAAGGCTAACTGACTGGGACACAAAAAGCAACAAGAGGCCTTTTCCTGCAGCAGCTCAGCTGACCAGTGGCCACTTGGCTTGGACTGGACTCTTCTGTTGGCCTCTGCCTGCTGGCCTGTGAGTTTCTAAGTGCCTCCTTGGATGTCCTGGGGAGCATTAGATGTGTACTCATATGGAGGATTGGGATTTGAAGAACTAAAGTCAGAAGGTAAAACCTTTGATCATGATGAAACTGTTTAGTATATTTGACCCAGACTCCAACCCGGTCAGCATCAAATTCTAACTAAGTCCTCTTCTACTACGACTTATACTATCATTGGCGCTTTGTTCTTCTTGACACTATTTCTACATAAATCTTTAAAACTTTGCATACCCAATTATCCTATTTGGATTTTTGCCATTGTGGTGTTATTTTCTTTAGTACATTTTACTCTATTTTTCTTATTCATTTTAGAATTTTCATTGTTTTCATTACAATATTATTAATGTTTTAGTACCGAAACAAATACTTTACACATTACCTCTAAGTTAAGCCTGCCTGCTCTGTGCCATAGCTACCAGAAGGTTGAGCTCAGGATAATTTGATTAGCTGTTCACCTTGACATGAATTGCTATTACTACCTGAGGTGGATGTTTACCCCCTCATCTAATAACCCAATCTCCTACAAAACTGATAGACTGTGTACATGTTTCTGGTTCGCAAACATGGATGGTACACCAGACACTTATGTCTGTTTTTCATGTAATAATGTTTATATGTATTTTTACGATGGGACAATAACTGTAAAATGTACAGAATTGTGCATTCAGGTGTTTTTACAATGTGATGGACCATCCCTAGCAGAATACCCTCATCCCTTTCTAACCCTTAATTTGAAAATGGAGCATATTTGTTAACTGAAGATTTGTGTGAATCTGGATGTGAAATATGTGTTAGAAAATTTGTTAGATGTGCAAAAGGTTTTGTAAATCAATCCTTTTATGCACAGATATCTACCCTAGTTAGGGTTGCTAGATGGGTTTCTAAAAAAGTTTCTAAAACCCTGGATAATAACCTTAGACCTGAATCCATACACTAAAGGATTTAAGGTTGGTGGTACACAAAAGTGTAGTCTATTGAGCAGAATTGTACTTTCAGAAGCATCATTGTCTGAATATTTATTGATTGCCAGCACAATTATAAGTGAATAGAAAAATAATATAACTATAAAATGAGATACGCAAGTGCTGAGAGCCTTTCCTGTGGCTCCTTTTTCATGGAGGTGCAATGCTGCCCTGAGGATCAGGCAGTAGGACAGGAAGATCAACATTTAGGGCCCGATTCTGATGCGGGTTGGAAAAGCTTCCCGACCGAGGGCCTGATTCTGATGCGGTTAGGAAGGCCTCCTAACGGCATTTGCTCCTTCCAAATCGGATCGGGAACGTGTCTTCCCGACCGAGGGCCCAATTCTGATGCGGTTAGGAACAAATGTTCCCATTGAAGTCAATGGGAGTTCAACCAAATCGTATCTGGAAGCATCCGGATGCATCCTACTCCGCCGGTCGGACTTTCCCGATCCGAGTGGGTCGGACACCATTTCCCAACCGATTCGGTCGGGAAGCTTTTCCAACCCGCATCAGAATCGGCCCCTAAGTCTGTACCCATGATTGAAAAAGCACCGCCCAGTTGGTATGTCTCAGTGAGCCTGATGTCACTGCACGCGAGTCTGGCTACAGCCATAATCGAACATATAATGTGATGAATAACATAATCAGAGCAGTGAAGATTATCACAGGTGTTGTAAAAAAAAGTGACCGGAGGCTAATCAGTATCATGACGCTTACCACAAACCTGTCAGTGAGAACTGAAGTGTACCTTAGTGGAGTACAGATGGCAACATAGCGGTCAAAAGCCATAGCCACAAATATGCCTGATTCTATTCCAGCCAAGCAGTGAATAAAGAACATTTGTGTGAAGCATCCATAAAGAGTAATGGTCTTTGCATCAAACCAAAGGATGGCAAGGATTTTGGGTGTAGTGAGCATGCAGATAAATAAGTCCTCTACAGAAAGCATGGAGACAAAATAATACATGGGCTCATGAAGCCTTTGTTCCCTGTATATTATTAGAGTTAGAGAAATATTGGCCACTACAGCTGAAATAGTAAGAAGAGACAAAATAATAGAAAGCAAATTCTGCCACGCCTGCATCCACGGGAGAGCAGCAAAGACAAATTCTTTGACATTTGTGAAGGAGGAGTTTGTGGCCACTGTCATCATTGGCAGCAGTGCAGTTTCAAACCCCTACAAAGAAAAAAGACAAACAATAAATATCCACATACTATGGATTATATCTAATGACAAAGGAATTTCTTGTACAAATGAAATAACTCATAGTTTTAAACCAGTGGTTCTTTACCTTTTGACTTCTGTAGACCCCCACTTAATCAATACATTAATCCAATGGTCCCACTGACTCATTATTGGAATGCAAGGACTCTCATTGAGTCATTATAGGAAGCCAGGGACACCGGATTCAGAATTTTCAATGATATGAACCTCAACAGAGCTGCCACAGAGCGATAGTAGGCTCATTAGCCGCATGTTCTTCCTAACAGAAGGGTGTTCTTAGAATTTAAAATTTTTTTTTGTAGAAATCGGTTGGGGGGCTTTTTTTAGAATTTTTACTATTTGGACATTCAGAAGTTTTTCAAATTGATTGTGTACTGTATTGTCTGATTATTTGCTGCTATCGAGCTGTGTTATAGCTCGGGGGACACGCTGCTTATTGCCTCTTTTGCACACTTCCTGTACCAGCATCCATTTTGGGGTCAGCGCTCTAGTCGCTGGATCCTGACCAGGCTACTTAGGAGCCCGATGACGCGACCGCGCAGCGGGTGCTGAAGCTGCCACAGAGCATTAGTAGGCTCATTAGCTGCATGTTCTTCCTAACAGAAGGGTGTTCTTAGAATTTTAAACAATTTTGGGGAGAAATCGATTGGGGGGCTTTTTTTTAGAATTTTTACTATTTGGACATTCAGAAGTTTTTAAAATTGATTGTGTACTGTATTGTCTGATTATTTGCTGCTATCGAGCTCGTGTTATAGCTCGGGGGACACGCTGCTTATTGCCTCTTTTGCACACTTCCTGTACCGGCATCCATTTTGGGGTCAGCGCTCTAGTCGCTGGATCCCGACCAGGCTACTTAGGAGCCCGATGACGCAACCGCGCAGCGGACGCGCGCAGCGGGCGCGCCGCTGGCGCGCCAAAGGCGTGCCTAAGGCAAGCCCGTCTGCGCCCGTCCGCGACCAGGAATCCTGCCTCTCTGCGTCAATCAAGGTACTGTTATAGCGCGCAGCAACTAACACTCCTAAACCATGACCTCAGTCAGAATTGTAAACATTCTATTGATATTGAGAGCACGAAACGGGGTTGTGAGCACTGCTCTTTTAAATTTGGCTCACGCCCCTTTTTCCCCTTATTTGTTGACCCTCCGGTCAAAGGTCTGAAACTTTTTTAATTAATTGCCGGTCTTTACCTAAACATACAACAGAACTGTCTATCCTATTAACAGATGACAGCCCTGATGTGTTGTTCCTTACTGAAACCTGGACTCAATCCAGTTCTGACCCGGACATTGCCCAAACTCTCCCCGCTGATTACTTAGTACAGAGGTTAGACAGAGTCTCTGAGAAAGGTGGCGGAATCGCTATCATCTATAAAAGCCACCTCACCTGTCGAATATTCAGCAGCCCTTTGTCTGATTGTGAGAATCTTCATTTCTCAATAGGAGTCTCGGCCACTCTTTCCCTTTCAGGCATTTTGATCTATCGACCTCCCAGGCCTATGGGCCAATTCCTTAAATCTCTACTTGAAATTACAACAAACTTGGCAGGAACAGCCCCTAATTTTACTATCTTGGGCGATTTAAATATCCATCTGGATAATTTGGCATTGAGGGTTGCCTCAGATCTCATTCATGACCTTGCTGCCATACAATTGATTCAGATGGTATCCTTTCCTACTCATTCTAAAGGTCATCTTCTTGATCCCGTATTTTCCAACTTGAAGGAGCTAATCTGTTTGGAACCTTATCCTGTACCTTGGTCAGACCATTTTTTGATCTCCCTCCAATGGTCCCCTAGGCCTGCTCTTCCGCCCACTTGTCCGGTTAAAAAATTAAGCCGTTGCTGGTCAAAACTCCCTATGGAACAGTGGGCCCTTGTACTGGATAACATGAGACCATCTCTTGATCCTGACCCTTTACTAGCTAACGATCAATTTAATAATTGGATCGAAGGCTCCTTAGATGTGACTCTTCCGAAGAAGATCATTCACATTAAAACTGGGCTTAACAGTGCAGCCTGGTATACACCTAAACTCCGTGAGCTAAAACAGATTTGTAAAAGAGCTGAGAGATCTTGGAGGAAAGACTTCTCCTCTCTCAAGAAAAAGGAGTATAGAGAAACCATCAAGGTATATAAGACCGAGTAGAAAGGCTCAAGCCCATTATTTTGAAGAGAAAATTTCCCTGGCGGCAAACTCCCCCGTGAAATGTTTCGCATTGCTAAAAAACTTTTAAAAGCACCCGCCCCCGGATACTCCTGAAGCAATACTTCATCGTTGCAACGAGCTTGCAGAGTTTTTACTCAATAAAATCCAAATCATTAGCAGCACCTTTCCCATGATCGACTCTGACACAGACTTGTTTCGTGAGGATTTTACTGCTCAGAGTCATGAACATGTGTTAGAAGTATTTCCTCCCTTAAACGAAGAAAATTTTCGGACCATCTCTGCACTTGTCAGGAGTGGTTCACCCACCGACCCGGCCCCCCCTAAAATTTTGAAGTCAGCGGTGGATTTAGTTGGCCCTGTTATGCTGGACTTGATCAACTCCTCACTCTCTTTTGGGGTGGTGCCCCCCTCGTGGAAGAATGCAATGGTTAAAACTCTATTGAAAAAGCCAAGCTTAGATCCTAGCTGTCTCAGCAACTTTCGGCCCATCTCTCTTCTTCCATGGGTCAGTAAAGTGGCAGAAAAATACGTTAACTCAGTGCTCTCTAGGCATTTGGAGGATGGCAACCTCCTCCACTCGTCTCAAACGGGCTTTCGCCCACACCAAGGAACTGAGACTGCGTTGCTAGCTGTCGTCGAAGAAACTAGAAAGATTCTCGACGCAGGAGGATCGGCAGCCGTGATACTTTTAGATCTTAGCGCGGCCTTTGATACGGTGAACCACCGCATCTTGGTCCAACGACTCCACAAATTGGGTGTGTCCGGAGCTGCCCTAAAATGGTTAAGCTCCTTCTTAGAGGATAGATCCTTTCAAATCTTTGAGGGCGAAGCCATCTCAAACTCCCGGCCCCTCCATTGTGGAGTGCCTCAGGGCTCGTCCTTGAGCCCCTCTCTTTTTAATGCTTATATGGCCCCCTTAGCTGACAGGGTCCTCCCCTTTGGAGTGCAACTCATCACTTATGCTGACGATACTCAATTGGTGATCTCATTGAACCACGCAGACAGAGCCTCTTCCCGTCTGTTGCCCTGCCTCGAAGAAGTCGCCAGATGGATGACATTGTCCCATCTTAAATTGAATGGCGACAAAACGGAGCTCATGCTCCTTGGCAACAATTCCCCCAATGAAATAAATTCCATCTGGCCAGCTTGTATGGGTCCAAAGCCCATCCCAAAAAAGGAAATAAAGAGTCTAGGCTTCTGGCTAGATGATGAGCTTAGTTTTAAAACTCAAGCCAGAACAGTGGTCGCCACCTGCTTTGGCATGTTAAGACTACTTCGCAAGGTGCTACCGTTACTCCCTTTTCAAGCAAAAAAATTGATGGTTCAGGCCCTTATACTGTCTTGACTGGACTATGGAAATGCCCTATACCTGGCCGCTCCTAGCTCGGTCCTGGCGAAACTCCAAGTCGTACAGAATTGTGCCGCCAGAATCCTTGTAGGGCTCTCAGGCCGTCAATCGGCCAGACCTGCCTTAAAGGCCCTCCATTGGCTCCCGATCAGGGAGAGGGTCCACTTCAAAGCCCTGTGTATTTCCCACAAGGTGCTGAGAGGGAAGGGACCAGCCATTATTTCTTCTCTGGTCCATCCTTACCGAGCCAATAGGCGGCTCTGTTCGGATGACCTTCATTTAGTCTCAGTTCCTAGAATCCGGAGGGCCAGAAGTGGTGGCCGACTGTTTTCATATAATGCGGCTAAACTCTGGAACACCCTCCCATTGCAGCTTCGTAGGGAACCTAGTCATAATACTTTTAGGAAGGGCCTGAAGACCTGGCTTTTTCCTATCTTACCCTGTCGCAGTTCAATTTAGCGTCCGCCAGCGCTGGGATGCCTCCGGGTAACCACGCGCTTTAGAAATGCTACCTCATTCATTCATTCATTCATTCAAAACAATGCACACAATTACAGACACTAGCATTAATCAAAGGAATCCACAAATTATGAGAAAAGGAATCCGCAAAATATGAAATAATTTATCTAATTAACAAACATATACAAAAAAGATAAATTTTTATTTTAATGGGAAGGTTAATGCTTTTCTAAATTCAACTGATGCCACCCATCATTCATATTATATTCTGTTTGATGCTCTTCTACTGAGTGCTCCCACAAATCAATCTGAGTAGACCAACATCCTTTTTGGTCCCAATTTCAAATTCCTTCATTTTAATAGAATATTTATTTCAGTTTTACATGTTGCTTTTTAATTTAGATACACTTTCCTAATCTGTTAATACTATTTCATTTTCCAAGCAGTCATGGACCAGCTGGGTATGACCTGGAACACATGTTAAGAACCACTACTCCAGTGCTTAATTTGAGCCAGTGGTTTCCTGTGCTCAGCACTGGCACTAGTCAACATGGTGCTGAGGACAATCTGCTACCTGATGGTGCTGTCTGTCTAATTTACAGATGAGCACGACAGTTGTTTAATAATACAATACACATTAAAAATAGCTAATGCCAGCCGCCCAAGCCATTCTTATATCTCTGGGGGCCTGGAATAGTCTGAATTGTCACATTTGTAGGAGTGTGATGGTTAGTAGTTGTGTTGGTACTGTCCTTGGCAGTGCTTGCAGGGGCAATGTGCAGTAGAAATTGCAGTGGGTTCCTGACTGAGTGCCCTGGCACTTATTTTATTACAAAATAAGCACTGATAAACCAATACTGAACACATCCACTCATTACACAATATACATACATAAAAAGCATATGTTTTATAATATATATGCCATTAATGGATGTTGTAAATGATTTTCATAAACTATAGCTATACTTTATAATGTTGATAATACTGCTGTAGAAGGTACACAATTGGAGGTTTCTGATGTTTGAATGTATTGCTTGATTTGCATACAGGCCAAATCATCAACAATTCCTTAAATAAGAGAATATTTCCAGAAGAACCAAAAAAAGTCATACCTATGCCCATTATTAAAGAAAACAAACCTGGACCCCCTGAACCCTTACAACTACAGACCGATTACAAATTGACCTTTCCTGGGCAAATTGATAGAAAGAGCAGCATTTGCCCAGATGTCACAATTTATTAAATATTATGCAATACTTTCAGACTTTGAAGCGGGATTCCGTCCAGGAAGAGGCACAGAATCTACCCTTGGTGCCATCTGGGATGACCTTAAGAACACAGTTGCCTAGAAAGGGGTTGCTTCACTACCTGTGTTGGACCTCTCAGCTGCCTTTGACACAGTTGACCATGACACTCTGATACAAACACTCTACGAAGCCGGCATAGGGGGGACTCTTCCAAACCGTACTTCACAAAAGCAGGGGTCCCTCAGGGCTCTATCATTTCACCCATGCTTTTCAACGTCTACATGAAGTCATTAACTACACTGATCAATCAATTTCACCTAATCTATGCAGATGCCCCACAAATACTCCTTTCAAATCGAATGCCCCAAAGACATTGGAAACTCACCAATTTTCAGTTGTCTCAGAGCCGTGAATCAATTTATGACATGGAGCCACCTCAAATTGAATGGGTCCAAAACAGAAATACTCACGTGTGGCGATTGGTAAAATTATGACCCACTGCTGCATGGCCTGATGATTTAGAAACACCGCCTTAAGTAGCAGAGGAAGTAAGACAGCTCGGAATGACCATGGGCTCCATGATATCAATGAATGCCAAAGTGAACGAACTAGCAAGATCAAGCTTTGTTACTATAACAACTTTGTGACGTATCTTCCCCTACCTGGGATTTCCACATAAGGTACAGTCTACCATGTCTCTTGTTCTGTCCAAACTTGATTATGCTAATACCTTCTACCACGGACCACCTTTACCAACTATGAAAAGACTACAACAGATTCAGAACTCTGCTGCCAGAATACTCTTAAATTTAAAACTGCAAGCCCACATTTTCCCTGCCTTTGAAGTCCTACATTGGTTACCGGTTGCCAGAAGATCCACATTCAAGCTGCTTTGTATCACCCACAAAGTGATACATGGAACAGGACTGCTCTTCATCAGGAATAAAATAAAAAAATACATTCAAGAAAGGAACCTCAATCCAGAGTGGCACCTCGCCTCAAAATCCCACTGTACAAGAAAAAAAACATGGGTGGCACATCCTTCTCTTTTCAAGCAGCCAAACTATGTAACTCTTTACCCCCAAATATATGATCCAAGGATAACCACCTTATCTTCAGAAGACTACTCAAGAATTGGCTTTTCTCCACATAACCATCATACTCAAAAATAAATATACAGCATATCCCTCTGTATATAATCTCTTATTTGAACTATGTATGTGTACCTACATATGTGTAATGCTTTGTATAAACAGTTATAATTATGTGTTTAAAGATATAGATATTCGTTAGTTCTGCTTAACAACTGTGCATATTACTTACAGTTACATTATTCTATGCTCAACATGTATACAAGTGACTGTATAAATGAGTAAATTTGTTATCACAAGTATTTATCTTCAATTGCTTCACAATTGAATTACTCACACAAAAAAATGTAAAGTACAGCAACACTTGAAACTCTGAGTTTATTAAATGCAACTTTAATCTACATATATTACCTTCCTTATGCATATATATATACCTTCCGTGTACTTAGGTATCTTTATATTTATTACTTTGCTTCTAATTCAGCATATCGAATGCACTGCCCTATATCTCACCCTATATCTCTCGCAATATATCCTCTACCTCCACTTTGACTCATCTCAAACCTCAATCTACTACTCTCTCCAATGCACTACCCTATTTCTCACCCTGTACCACTCTCAATGCATTCTCTACCTCAACTCACTGATTCATTTCAAACCTCATTCTACTACTCTTTCCAATGCAGTGCCCTATTTCTAACCCTATACCTCTCTCAATATATCCTCTACCTCAACCTTCCCATTCATCCCAAACTCCATACAACTACTATGATCCCCAAAATAACCCTTTCTATACTCTTCCCTCCTCTACTCCTTCTGCATCACCTCATACTTCTTTTACTGTTCAGATCTCCCAAACAAGCCCTTCTCTCTTATTTTCCCACTCCATCTCCCCTTAGACATCCCAAACCCCCACTGCTATGAACTCCCCCAAAAAAACTTTCTAGACCAGTCCTTCTTCTATCCATCCACTATTCCTTTTACAATCTGAATAACAGACTAACATGTCCACCCCTCAAATCAAATTAATTTCATATTTCCCTACATTAATTCATCACTAATCCTTTTTGGGTTCCGGGGAGCAAGCACTTATAAATGCAAACCCTTCCATCTTCCAGCCCTCCACTATCCTTTTCAATCCAAATAACAGACTAACATGTCCATCGCTCAATTTACTTTCATATTTCCCTAGACTAATTCACCACTAATACTTTTCTGGTTCCGGAGTAGCGTGCTTCTCCCGAAAAAGTGCTTCAACACCTCATCAGGGGTAGCAAGCACTATATAACTGCAAAGTTTTTCCTCTACTATCCCCCCACTAACCTTCTCAATTCAAATAACAGACTAACATATCCACCGCTCAAAGTAATTTCATATTTCACTAAACTTATTGAGCACTAATCCTTTTGGGTTCCAGAGTAGCATGCTAATTGCCGAAAAAGCAATTTGACGCCTCATCAGGGCTAGGAAGCGCTATATAAATGTAATTACAATACAATACTATAAAATGCAGTGGAGCAGTGGTGTTGTTGTAAAATAGTAGTTACAGGTACTAGGAGATGCTTAAATGCTGCTTGACGGTCACTTGTAAAGGTGTCTCAGTAGCCACTGCTCTTGCTTTTTGCAGTGAGGTAAGCACCTGCCACATCTTTAAAAAGCCTGTTTAAAGCCACATTTTATTAACCCTGAATTTGAAAGTGTTTCTTTCCACATGTTACATCCAGGGATTTCATTCTATGGCAAAAATTCTCAGTTCTATAGTCCTCAAAATCTTGCATGAAAAATTGACCTTGAATTAAAAGTTTACTTTTTCCCTCTGTTTTTATTTTGAATGCACCTCTGCTTCAGTTCTACATGCCTCCACTATGTATAAACTCCTCTAACTCTCATGCCTCTTTTGTCTTTAGTTTTTTGTTGAAAATCATAATAATATTAATTCAATCAGGCATTTGCTTCTCATATAGACACCTATATGATCACTTCTTAGTCACTAATGGACCACAATGAAACTGGAGTAGGTGCATGGAGAGTCTCAACACTAAGCCCAATAACAAATGGCCTGGCCACTAACTTTGGGCTCTCGGGTATCGTGCAACTCACTGTAAAGCTCTTCAATGCCTTGTCAGAGGTAGTAAGCACTATATAAATACAATTTGAATTCATTTATATAACATCTGTGTAAAGATGAGGCTCACATCGAAGCGTAGATGTAGAATGTTTATTAAGAAATAAACATATTAAAACCCACTCTCAAGAGCAGACTGTATGCCCTCTTTAATGAATTTGTTGGCCCTTTCCACTTGACCATTTGCTTTTGGACAATATAGAGGAGCCCTTTCAGCTCGAATACCACATTTTTTAAGAAATTCTACCATTTTAGATGAAATAAATTGAACTCCATTGTCAGACATAAGTAACTTGGGAAAACCTTCAATTAGAAAAACTTTTTCCAAAAACTTGATAACCACATCAGTGTTGGGATTCTCAACAAATGTATGATAAATCCATTTTGAAAAATTGTCAACTAACACAATCAAAAATCTATATTGTCTGCCTAAAGTATCATAAGGCCCTGAAAAATCAACAGATACCTTCTCCCACGGTCCTTTGGGGTTCTCTTGTAAACCAACCGGTTCACAAGAAATTTTGCAATGTTTATCTGACTTCACACAAACAACACAAGCATCAACAAATTTGTCAACAGAGGAATCCATACCAGGCCACCCATAATGTTGTCTAAGGGATCTCTTAGTGCTAGAGACACCATTATGACCATAATGAGCTAATTCAATAAGTTTAGATCTAAGACCTATTGGAGGAATAAATAAGTCATGTCTGACCAAAAACCATTCTCGATACTGAGCTCACTAGATACCTGTGCATAACTGTGTAATCCTGTCTCAAGGTTCCTAGTAGGTGGCCAGCCTTGAACAAGAAATTGCTTGACTTTATTAAGCAAAATATCCTCTTCCGAAAACTTGATCCATTCAGCTTCTGAAACCTTACCCTCACAACTGTGTAAAATGTCCACCAAAGCAACAACACACTCATGATGATCAATATTGGACTCTTCATTGACATTTTTAGCTGGCAACCTAGACAAACAATCGGCTGTAATGTTTTTTCCTCCAGAAATGTGTAGAATCTCAAAATTAAACTCTTGCAATCTGGCAATAAGACGAATAAGTCTAGAAGAAGCTTTTACAGAACGCACAGGATCCATCATATACACTAATGGCTTGTGATCCGTGACCAATTTAAAAGGTTTTCCCCATAAAAAATTATTAAATTTCTCCACGGCTTCTCTCTCAATCGTACTATAATGTAGTTCAGCACCCCTCAAAGCTCTAGAAATAAAAGAAATGGTTCTCTCTTTACTATCCACAAATTGACTAAAAACAGATCCTAACCCAATAGAACTGGCATCAACAGTTACAACAGATTCTCCATTGGGGTCAAACGTTTTTAGAACAGGAGCTTGTGAAATGAGTGATTTGACTTTCTCAAAAGCATTGTAATGATCCTCTGTCCATACAAAAGATACACCTTTCCTGAGCAATTGCCTTAAAGGTTCAACCACTAGAGCATATCCCTGCACAAATCTGGCATAGTATTCGCC